>JBBCBC010000013.1:17180481-17744686 GCA_037126765.1 Stenogyne calaminthoides | reverse complement strand
CGAAAATTAATTGAAATTTAGTTAATTAAACTTCTCTATATAATAAAATGAAATTATTGTCTCCCAAAATTAGTTCTAAGTTTTTTCTTCATTTAAGTCTATAAAAAACAATAATTTTGCAAATTTCTAAGTTCGTTCAAGTGAGTTTTCAAAGCAAATCTACTCTAAAAGACGTGGGTAGAAAACTTTAGTATATTTTATGGGGGTGGGTATTTGTTTTACCCTTCAACATTGCTGTGAGAACTTGATCAACTGAAGAATCTTGACGCAGCGTGAGGAAGATGATGTCTTTCTCTTATTGACAGGGTATTTTGTATTCTTCTTGTAAAATGATATTTTTATCCAAAATTATTAGTGGGTGTATAAATTAAAATGAGTGTTAATAGTCACAGCCTTAAATTATATTATTAGTCCATTAATCACTTGTCAATACAAGTTTCACCATTTATAGGAGGATTAATAAAAGTTTTGAAAATTATGAACCGATCTATGTCATGAATATTTAGGGCTTATTACTGAAAAGTGAAAACTACAAAAACCCCACCCCATTCACCATACACTACATTCACTTCCAAACTTAGGATCCACTACAAATTTATTGGGTCAATACACCCAAAATAGCCACAACACATGTAATATAAAAATCTGTGTTGAGAAATTTATTAGTTTTGATGAAAGTTTCAAAACAGTTGTAATAGGACCAGTCAGAACTGTTAGCTGACTGACGATCTAGAGTTAGGACTAAGTTGACCAGTTGATAATTATTGTATAGAGCAACTGATGTAAAGATAGAAAGATCACACATTGAGGGGGAACTCAATGTGAGTAGTCTTCAGTTTAGGAGATCAGAGATGAAGATCAGAACACACCTGAAGACATGAAGAAGAAGATAACAGACAGAAGACCAGATCAGTCTACATCAGAAGAAGTCAGTAAGTTGAGCTAAGACAACTTACACACCTGATGACTTCAAGATAAACCGTCGGTTTCTCTTGATCGATCGATTCGAGAAGAGTTGGTTCAAGAGAAACAACCTACGTCAAACAAAGTCGATCAGACATCAAGAATGAAGTGTTGCAAGTCCAGGATTCTTTGTACTTGTTAGCCAATGAAGAATCGACACGCGTAGGGTTCAGGGTGTGAAAGGCTTAAAGCTCAACGGCTAGAAAGGACAATTGCACGCTTTCGGCCATGCCAGTTCTGAAGAACATCTAATCACCCTTGCAAACCTATCTAAAATAGATCGAGATTCAAATTGCTCTCCAACGGCTCTTTGATTCAAGACCTATATTTATGGGATCAAACCTTCTTAGTAAGGTTACGAAAATTATCATAAAGCTCAAGCACAAGTAAATTTTCGCACAAAGAACACTAAATCGAAACTTATTTTCTAAGTGTTCATCCCATTGTTCTTAGCATAGAATACTTATCCTATAACTTTAGGCTACTTAGACGATAAGATAATATTCCAGTTGGAACATTACAAATCTTATACCCAAACACAAGTTAGATTAAGTTTGTTATAACAAGATTTCAGTCTAGGGTTTCTAGATCGATTTAAGGATTGGTTGAGTGAGAACTCGTGAAATATCTGTTGGTTGTACTGTATTGGACTCACACATTAAACTAAGTCCAGATGGTTAAGTTGGTGCCCCTGCTGATAGGGAAGAGTGGACGTAGAACAAGTTGTCTGAACCAATATAAATTTGTGTGCCTTTACATTGCTTTACAATGTTCTGCACACTACCTGTTTATCTGCATGCATATTCTGAATATGGTTCAGACTAGCATCAAGCTACTGAACTGATCAGTTTGACACTTTAGTCATCTGATCTAAAACAGATTGATCAGAATCTTGGTTGAGTAAAACTGGTTTTCACACGGGTTACCTAATCTTCCGCACCATCAGTTAAACTGATAGACGCCGAACTGATCTGCCTCCAAGAAAGCAGTAAGTCGGATATCAGTCCATACTGATTCACTCCGCACTCTGATCAGGCATACTTACAAATCACACCTAGTCCACAAAAAGTTTTAGAAGTCTATTCACCCCTCCCCTCTAGAATTCTACCCTCACTAAAACCCATTTAGGACCTACAAGTGGTATCAGAGCAGTGGTTCTTCCGACCACTGACTTTGAGTATTATCGGTTCTTGTGGAAGAACCTTTGTGGTCACTTGAAATGGTCTTAAAAAACTGTTTTTAAAACTCATACTTTACAAAACCACTACAAGCATGGATAACACTTCAGGAATGCATCATAATTTACTTATGTTTTCTGTTGATGAGTATGCAGATTGGTCTATCGACATGAGAGACCATCTGGGAGTGATAAGCAACAGAATGGATGAGATTCTTGAGATAGGACCGATTATCATCTATCACTATAATCCAAATTTGAAGCAAATAGATCCTACTCAACTAGTTGGAGCAAGAATCAGATAAAACCCCTCTCTGATGGATGCAGATGAGAGGAAATTGTCAAATCTGGATACTGTTGCCAGACATCTCATCATGAAGACTATGGATTCTACTACACGAGAAAAGGTGAAGTACCTGAAGACTGCCAAGGAAGTATGGGATACACTTGCTAAAATCTGCAAAGGAAATGAACAGTTAAGATAAAGAGATTGCACAAGTCGATTTGGTGATATTTGAGAAATTAAGATGCTACCAATGAAACAGTTGATCAATTTGATGGAAGGATCACTTCGTGGAGTCAATCAACCGTGATCTAGGACGATAATGTCAAACAAAGATATCAACTACAAGATTCTCGGGGATGACCAAGAAATGGGATACCAAGGTGACCGTGATTAAGGATTGTCAAGATATTGCTACCATGAAGCCAAATGACCTAATCTTGGTTTGAAAGCCCATGAGTTCGACTGATTGAGAGAGGACAAGGATCGATGGTGTCCTCTTTAAGCCGCTTTGCAAACTCTACTAAATCATTTGCATTCCACGCAACTAGTAGCAATTCATGAATTGTTGAACCAGTTGGAAACATCATCAGCCAGGCCGAACAGATTGCACTCCTGACGAGAAAGCTTGAACGAACAAATGTTCATATGGGCAAATACAAAAAGTTTTACGATGACTATCAGCGAAGCAGAGGAAGAGATCGAAGATCTTCTGACAGATCACAAGAGAGGTATCGTTCTTCAGATGATAGGGATAACAGAAGAGATGAGCGCAAAAAGACGATCACAGAGATGATAGGAAAGATGATCGAGAGAGGATCGCAAAAAAGAGGTTTACGATTCTGACATGAGATGAGAGAGATCGAAAAGAGAGGTTACGACATGCACAAGATGAGAGATCAGAAAAGATGATAGGATAGAACAGACGAGATGAGAGATCAGAAAAGAGAGGTTTTGATTACAGACAAGGTGGAAAGTCTTCGACAGATCTTACAGAAGAAATGATTCTCCCAACAGAGGAAATTCTGGAGATTCAAGGGTTTGCTACAATTGTCAGAAACCAGGTCACCGACCTGACTCCTAAGGAGAGAGAAAAGCGGAACAGAAGAGAACAAAGGTTCCGGAGAGGAAAAGCAATGTTCTTAGCACATTTGGCATCAATGATTAAGACCGCCTTCAGATGACTCAGGCTACTCATCTGTTGAAGATTTCCGTCTGATTACCACAACTGATGATGTCGATAATATGAACTTCTCATCTGATGATGACATCTGTCTTATGACCAGAGAAGCAGATCAATCTGAGGTAATCTCTAAACCTTCTGTGGTTCCCTATTCTACACTGTTGTCCGAAAGCATCATTTGGAGAGATTAACCTGCAGGTCTACAATAACCAATTACTTGATGATCTCTCTAATGTAATAGATACTTATACACGAGTGAAAGTTGAGAACGATAACCTAAGGGCTGAGAATATCTGACTTGTCAAGGAAATTGAGGCAAGTAAAGCAGCTGAACTAAAATCAATTTAAATCGTTTCGAAGATGACTCTGAACTGGAGTTTCAATGTCATGATTACTCTTGATCGGAAAGTCGATTAAGGAACAGATTGACTCTCAATTAACAACAAGCCGAGAACTCAAAGTCCTTGAGCTAAGTTTGATGAACTCTTCCGAATGCATGAGAATGAAGAAAATCGAGGACGGTTATAAGAAAATAGAGGTTTTCACGAAATCATCTAAGACCATTCAAGATCTGAACAACTATTTTCACACGCTAACTGATAAAAAGGGAATTGGGTATGAGAACCCTTCTAGATCTTCAAAAGCCCCGTCTGGTTCACATCAAAAAAGTGTAACCAAATGAGTTTCTGATCAAGATACACGAAAAGCCAAATCTGTATCGGATAAGGGAAAAGGATCACCGACCGGGCAAAGGCGAAATGCGGATCGGAAAGGAACATAAATGGACCCCTAATCGATCGGGACATCACCGGGGATCAACAGAAGAATCTTGTTCTTCTGAAGAGACCTCAGCCAAATCAGCAGAGTAGTCCTCAGTCTGGACCATCTCGCGAGGGACAGTCCCAGCTAAAGTCAACTCAATCCAAGCTGCCTAACAAGAAAGCTAAGGGTAAACTACTAAGACCATCTATGCCAAAAAGATATGAATCTTTTAATGGTAGCAGTCGTACCTACCCTTACAATCAGAAATCTAGGGCTGCTGCACCTGAGCCCCAATGGATTAAAAGATGACAAATTTCAATGAAAAATCTCAAGTCTTCTGATTCATCCAAGGCTCACACTAATAATCATACTGACCAGATTGCATATGAAGAGACATATGATTATGTAGATGTTTATGGGAGACAAATCAAGCCCTCTGTTGACAACAAAGGTGCCAGATTTGTTTGGATTCCGAAAGGTACTTCTAACACCCCAGGACCCGATTCTACTGGGTCGCAGGTTCGAGTGGGACTGGCCAATAAAGGAGGTGTACAAGCAACTATCTGGTACATAGATAGTGGACGCTCAAGGCACATGACTGGAAGTCAACATCTCCTCAACAATTACATTGGGAAACCAGGCCCACGAGTTCTCTTTGGTGATGATAACTTTGGTTTTACCAGAGGAGTAGGAACCTTAGTGAACGATGATGTACAAGTTACAGGTATTTCATACGTTGATGGCTTGAGGCACAACCTGTTATCCGTATCACAGTTCTGCGACAACGGATTTAGTGTTGAGTTCTACGACAATGATCAATTTAGTGTTGAGTGACTCAACAGATCTTGCTAACTGGCTCTAGAACAGGAACGATTTATACTGCAGATTGGGACAGTTGTCTAAAAATGCACGCTTGATTGTTAAGAGTTCAAAGAGCTCCAGTTGGATCTGGCACAAGAGAATGAGTCATCTGAACTTCAAGACTCTTAACAAGATAGCAAGGATGTCCTTGGTTGAAGGTCTCCCGAATGAAGTATTATCTAAGGATCAGACATGTTCCGCACGTCAGAAGGGAAAACAAGTAAAAGCTTCATTCAAAGGGATACCTTCGCCTCCATCCAGCAGAGTACTACAACTGCTCCATATGGATCTATTTGGACAAGTTACGCCTCTTAGTTTCAGTGGATGCAAATACACTCTGGTGGTCGTGAATGATTACTCCAAGTTCACCTGGGTTGTGTTCTTGTATAAGAAGAGTGAAACTACAACAAATCTACCTGAACTTCTCAAGAAGATTCAGAATGAGAAGGGTCTCAGCATAGTGAAAATCAGATCATACAAAGGTACAGAATTCTTGAACCAATTTATATATAATTTTTGCTCTGAGTTTGGTATACAACATGAGACATCAGCTGCCAGAACACCACAAAAAATGGCGTAGCTAAAAGGAGAAATAGAACACTTAAAGAAGCTGCACGCACCATGTTAGGTGAGCATGCAACACAAAACCGTTTTTGGGCAGAAGCAATCAACACTGCATGTCACACGCAGAACAGATGTTCTCTGACTAAGATTCACTTCAAAACGCCCTATGAACTGTGGAAGGGCAGAAAACCTCGTGTTTCCTACTTTCATGTGTTTGGGTGCAAGTGTTTCATACACAATAATGGGAAGAGTTAGTTGAGAACCTTCGATGCCAAGTCAGATGAGGGTATATTCTTAGGATATTCCTCAACCAGCAAAGCATTTAGGGTTTTCAACAAACGAACCCTAGTTGTGGAATAAACACCTCATGTGGTCTTTGATGAGTCGACATCTAATCAAGAGAAATCTGTCGCAGAACAAGATGTACCTGACAGACCAGAATCCCTGAAAATGGATCAGTTGAGTCTCAAAGAAAAGGATACAAAATACGTCACTGTATACATTCCTAAGTTTGACCTTGATGATTCACCAGGGCAGCCAGACCCTAAGGTACGTACAACTGTCAGTGAAGAAGCTTGTACGGCTGAGACAGTAACAACTGAACCATCTGGTTCAGGGGGAGCACCTGATGTTCCGACGGACAGACTTCATCACATGATGAGTCCAATATCAGCTGAGATATGTCCATGCCAAGTGGATCCTACTCAAGTACCTCTCCCAGTCTGTAGTGATGAATCTTTATCAGAAGAGGATGATGTTCTCCAAACTGATGATAATCAGGATAGAAGTGTTAGGATTAGCGCACACACATAATAATAAAAACACGAGAGTTGTTTACTCAGTTCGTCTTGCGACTACGTCTGGGGGCGATGCCAAGCTAGGATTTTCACTATATATTTTGGATACTGATTACAAGAAGAAAACATCTATTTATAATAGATAATCACTCCCTAAACCTACGTCCATTAGGATCAACTGGGCCAAACGAAATATGGACCCAAAAAAATTCGGTTCGGGGCCTACCGCCCCCGAACCCCCATCCAACTCACCGGAGCCAATTTCGTGCTCGGTATACAGTCAATTCAGGCTCCACACTCCAACAATCTCACACTTGGAGACTGAATCCTCCATGTAACTATATCTTCTTGTTTCTCCTCCCGTATCCGCCTGGCATCGCCAAGCCTTATCTTCAAGTTCCAAGGACAATTGAAGCTATGCATAGCTTCAACTTCTCTAAGGTCACCACCTTAGTAAATCTTCTTCTCCAAAAGGTGACGAATGTAGTGATACTTCAACTCAACATGATTTGTCCTTGAGTGAAACGCCGGATTCTTTGCAAGAAATATAGCACTTTGACTATCACTGAAAAGAGTGTTATTCTCATGCTCCTTCCCAAGTTCTCCCAAGAAATTCTGCAACCACACCATCTCCTTACTTGCCTCTGTCACAGCTACCTACTCTGCCTCCGTAGTGGACAACGCAACAACCTTCTGCAACTTAGAAGTCCAAGATATAGCAGTACCACCATAAGTAAAGACATACTCGGTTGTACTTCTCCCATCAAGGTCATTTGATGCCAAGTCTGCATCTACATAACCCACCAGCTCCATACTCTTGCCTTTGAAACACAAAGCCTTGTCTGTGGTACCTCTCAAGTATCGTAGGACCCACTTCACTGCTTCCCAATGTTGCTTGCCCGGATCACTCATGAACCGGCTTACTACTCCAACTGCATGAGCAATATCTGGTCTTGTTACGCACCATGACATACATGATGCTACCAATTGCTGAGGCATATGGAACATTCATCATTTGGGCACATTCCTCCTTGTTCCTTGGTGACTACTTCCTTGAAAGTTTTAACTGACTGCCTAACGGAACACTCACAGGCTTTGATTCCGACATGTTGAATCTTTCCAGGACCTTCTGGATGTAACTCGCCTGCGAAAGATACACAATTCCCGTTGCCTTGTCACGCTCAATTTTCATGCCCAAAATTTGCTTTGCCTCTCCTTCATGGAGAACTGTTTTGATAACTGCTTCTTCAACTTATGTACTTCTCTTGCATCAGCTCCTACGATCAACATATCATCAACATATAGCAAGAGAATAATAAAGCTATTGTCAAACCTCTTGTAGTAGCAACAATGATCAGCGTGGCATCTCTGGTAATCAATCTCCATCATGAAACTGTCAAACTTCTTGTGCATTGCCTTGGAGCTTGTTTTAGTCCATACAAGCTCTTCTTCAACTTGCACACAAGTTTATCCTTTCCCTTCTCTACGAACCCCTCAGGCTGTGTCATATACAACTCCTCCACCAAGTCACCGTGGAGGAATGCCGTCTTTACATCCATCTGATGCAACTGTAAGTTCTCTGCAACTACCATACTCAATGCCATTCGAATAGTGGTCAGTTTCAAAACGGGAGTGAAGACATCAGTATAATCAATACCATGTCGTTGCTCAAACCCCTTGACAACCAGCCAGGCTTTGTACCATTTGCTACCATCAGCTTCATTCTTGATTCGGTAGACCCACTTGTAATGCAAAGCCTTCTTGCCCTTTGGAAGCTCAACAAGTTCCCAAGTGTCGTTCAACAGAAGAGATGTTAACTTGTCATCCATAGCGATTTTCCATTTCCGTCTATCTACACTCTGCTCTGCCTCTGCATAACATTCAGGTTCACCACCATCAGTAAGTAACAAGTAGTAGTTAGAGGGCGAATACCTATCAGGTGCACGTCGCTCTCTAGCTGGTCTCTGCAGCGGATTCTCCGGTGGTGGTGGGGTCCTTGGTTCTTCAATAAGAACCTCTTCTTCATTCTGACTCTCTTTACTCCCACTCGAGTTTGAGATGTCTAACTCGACTTCTTGGGTATTGGTCTTGTCAGAATCTGATGCCTCCAATATGTTCTTCTACATAACCTGATCATTGAAAACAACATCTCTACTGCGAATAATCTTTCGGTTATTCTTATCCCAGAGTCTATAACCGAACTCATCACCACCATAACCAATGAACGTACACTTAACAGATTTAGCATCTAATTTACTTCTATCAACAGGACTAACATGAGCATAAGCAACAGAGCCAAAGACACGCAAGTGAGACAAATTTACCTCTTTTCATGTCCATTCTTCCTTGGGTATTCTATTCTCCAATGGAACTGATGGACCTCTATTGATCAGATATGTTGCTATGTTCACTGCATCTGCCCAAAACGTCTTAGGCAGCCCACTCTTCAACCTCATGCATCTAGCTCGCTCATTCAACGTTCTGTTCATACATTCTACTACTCCATTTTGCTGGGGAGTTCCTCTCACAGTCTTCTCCATACGAATCCCATTCTCAGCACAATATTCCTTGAACTCACGAAGTTCATATTCACCTCCATTGTCGGAACGGAGACACTTTACTTTCATCCCGATTTCATTCTCTACAAGAGCTTTCCACTTCCTGAAGGTATCAAAAGCATCAGTTTTATTTTTTAGAAAATTAACTCATACCTTTCGAGTGGAGTCATCAATGAAGGTCATGTAATACTCTGAACCACCAAGGGACTTCACGGGCGCTGGTCCCCATAGATCGCTATGCACCAGTTCCAGCTTTTCTGCCTTCAATGCTCTGCCACCTCTCGAAAAACTCACTCTTCTTTGTTTCCCCAAAACACAGTCCTCGCACAGGCCAACTTCAATAGATTTCAGCCCTGGAAGTCTCCCTTTCGCACACATTACCTTCATCCCTTTCTCGCTAATGTGACCCAGCCAACAGTGCCACAAATCAATGTTGGTCGTAACTCCTGCAAGATCAATGCAGTCCTTGGAGTTAGATGTAGTATACAACGTACCATCCTTCTTCCATCGAGCTACTATAATGGCTCCTCTGCTGATCTTCCAACTGTTACTACTGAAAGTCACTGAGTATCCCTCTACATCAAGTTGCCCGATTGAAAGCAAGTTTCTTTTCAATCTTGGAATGTGTCTCACACTATTTAGCTTCAACATCGATCTGTTTGGTATGGATATCCGGATATCTCCTTTTCCCACGATCTTCAGGGGCTCATCATCAGCAAGGTAGACTTGTCCGAATTCTCCAGACACATAGTTCTCCATTATTTTAGCATCACTGCAAGAATGGAATGATGCTCCAGAATCCAATACCCACGATTCCAGCGGACTACTGACACTCAAGACCAACGCATCTCCAATCTCATCTGTGGTTGCATTTGTTGTCTTCTTCTCGTTCTGTCCCTTCTTGTTTTTCTCAGGTGCTGGACATTGGTTCCTGTAGTGACCAAACTCGTCATATTTCAGCACTGGATTGAGTCTTTATCTTTCTTGGATTGACTCTTTCCTCTGGATTTTGATCTGCCACGATTCTGCCTACTCTTCGATGTGCCCCTTTCCTCCTTTTTCAGCACTGACCCTGAATTGGATCTTGACTCTTTCCTGCGAACCTCCTCGCTAATCATTAGATCCCTCACTTCGTCAAGCTTCAGTTTAGCTTTTGCGGATGAAGCGCTAACTGCTGTTACTGTGGCAGCTCAACTATCTGGCAAAGAAGATAACAAAACTAAAGCAAGTACCTCATCACTGAATTCGATCTCGACTGAACACAACTGCCCAGTGATCATGTTGAACTTGTTCAGGTGTTGTTGCACAGGTGTGCTCTCCGACATCCTGAGGTTGAACAACTGTCTGATCAGATGAACCTTGTTCGCGGTTGTGGGCTTCTGATACATCTCCTCCAGGATCTGCATCATCTCCCTTGCGGACTTGGCTTTAATCGTGTGGTAGGCTACGTTCATGGACAGCGATAAACGTATTGCACTCATCACCTTTCTGTTCAACAAATTCCACTCCTTTTGTTCCATCTTTTTGGGTTTTTCCTCCTCCTCTAAGGGCACATACAGATCTTTACCGTAGAGATAATCCTCGATCTGCATCTTCTAGAACCCAAAATTCGATCCGTCAAACTGTTTGATTGAAATTTTCTCGTCGCTCATCATGACTGCTCCCTCCGAACCTGAGGCTCTAGATACCAGTTGTTTGGATTAGCGCACACACATAATAATAAAAACATGAGACTTGTTTACCCAGCTCGTCTTGCGACTACGTCTGGGGGTGATGCCAAGCCAGGATTTTCACTATATATTTCAGATACTGATTACAAGAAGAAAACATCTATTTATAATAGATAATCACGCCCTAACCCTAAGCCCATTAGGATCATCTGGGCTGAACGAAATATGGACCCAAAAAAATTGCCTCGGGGGCTACTGCCCCCGGACCCCCGACCAACTCACCGGCGCCGATATCGTGCTCGGTATACAGTAAATTCAGGCTCCACACTCCAACAAGAAGGACCTGGATAACCAGTCATCCAACTGACCTGATCATCGGAGACCCATTTGATAGAGTCAAAACTAGACATCAGATTGGTGAAAGTGCAATGTACTATTGTTATCTGTCTTTGAAGGAACCACTCACAGTTGAAGAAGCTCTACAAGATGCAAGTTGGATTCTAGCCATGCAAGAAGAACTAGAGCAGCTTGGGAACTAGACCACCTCATCTAGATGTGATTGGTACTAAGTGGGTTTTCAAGAACAAGAAGGATGAGAACAATGTGATAACCAGAAATAAGGCAAGACTTGTTGCTAATGGATACACACAATTAGAAGGTATTGATTATGATGAAACCTTTGCACCAGTCGCTCGCCTAGAAGTCATTCGACTGTTTCTGGATCATGCCGCTCATAGGGGATTCATTGTGTATCATATAGATGTAAATAGTGCATTCTTAAACGGGGTACTAGCTGAGGAAGTTTATGTTGAACAACCTCCTGGCTTTGAAATGAGCAACCAAGTGTACCGTTTAAGAAAAGCTCTTTATGGACTGAAACAGGCTCCCAGAGCATGGTATGGTACATTATCCCAGTTCTTGATAGAAAATGGTTTCACCAAGGGCTTGATTGATAGGACCTTGTTCAGAATTGAAGACGGTGAATATATTCTGATGGTTCAGATCTACGTGGACGACATAATCTTTGGTTCTCCCAATCAGAAGCTATGCGAGAAATTCAATAAACTGATGCAAGGGAAATTTGAGATGTACATGATGAGTCAGATGAGCTACTTTCTAGGTCTTCAAGTCAAACAAGCTCATATCGAGATCTTCATCTGTCAGACGAAGTACACAAGGAATTTGTTGGCTAAGTATGGAGTTCAGAATTGCAAGGAAGCCAGAATTCCAATGATTACTTCATTCAAAATGGATCTCTACTATATGGCTTTGATTGGATCTCTACTATACCTGACTACCAGCAGACCAGATATAACCTTCGCAGTAGGTATATGTGCTAGATTTTAGGCAAATCTGAAGCAAAGCCACCTGGAAGCAGCTAAGCAGATTCTTAAGTATCTGAAGGGTACTGTAAACCTCGGTTTATGGTATCCAGCAGATGATAATCTAGAGCTTAGTGGGTACTCTGATTCTGATTATGGAGGTTGTAGGATAGACAGAAAATCAACCTCGGGTACCTGTCAGTTTTTAAGAAGCAAGCTGGTCTCTTGGTTCTCAAAGAAGCAGACATCTGTTGCCACATCTACTACTGAAGCAGAATATATGGCCGCAGGAAGCTGTTGCTCCCAACTGCTCTGGCTATGTCAGCAGCTGAGGGATTATAACATTGTAGCTACGAATGTGCCTATTTTCTGTGACAGTAATAGTGCAATTGCTATCACTCAGAACCCAGTTCTACACACGAGATGCAAGCATGTAGACATCATACACTATTTCATCAGAGACCATGCAGAAAAGAAGAATATCAGGATGGAAAAGATCCATACTGATAAGCAAAGAGCAGACATCTTAACCAAGCCCCTAGCTGAGGTCAGATTCAGAGAGCTATATAATGAGCTAGGACTACTGGACTTAGGAGAAGAAGCACTAGATTACTTTAGTGGATTAATCTCTAACACCAGTTGGTTAAGAAACTGACCAGGAAAGAAGATCAGATGAAGGGGGAACTTCATCTGATCAAGAAAGTCAGTAGGAAAACTGATCAAGAAAGAGAGTGACAGTTGAAGGGAGAACTTCAACTGATAAGTGAGATCAGTAGGAAACTGATTCTATAGAAGGGTTGTTGGGAAATAACTAAGGTCAATGGGTTAATCAAGATCAACTCTTCGGGAACCAGAAAGGACTTATAGAAAATCTACACTTGTGGTAATTGACTGATTACAACATCAGTCAATCAGATACGCAATTCTGAACCTTTTTGTGTCGGCTTTCCTAATTCTGTCACAATTACTTGATCTTATCTGTTTCTATACTGTACTCAAGTACATATGACGCACGTCCTGCAAAACATTTAATGCGGACGTGGGGAACATGTATTAAAATGCATTTATTACGCTTTTTTAAATCCAAAAGCTGTCGGATTAAAACCCTTGACTGCACGATTTGCTTTAAAATAAACCGCTTAATCTCAATCTTCCATTTCTATTAAACGATTGAAATCCCGTCACGATTTTTAACAAATCATTTTTCCCTCCATTTCTATAAAAGGGAAATTGCTCATATCATAAACCTTTCTTGCCCTAAATAATTTTCTTTCAGGAACTCTTTTCCCTAATTTCACTTCACTTGTGCAAAATCTTCGAAGCTTAAACTCTTATTGTTTTCCAAAGCATATTCAATAGTTTCTAGTAATGTTCCTGAATCTAATTTATTTTGATAAACTACTGATTATTTGCATATGTGATCTCTAGATTCATCTTCTTACTGTTGCATATTAACGAACATGCTTCTGTAAATGTTTGTTTGTATTCCTGTTCATCTATTTGGCTCATATTATGAATATTTTACAGATGGCTAAACATGGGATAGGAAAAATTATGTGCAATTACGCCACCCTCCTAAAGCAGGTTATTGAAGATAAATATGTGGTATTTGGGGTTACTCGAGATCCCGAATCGATGGAGGTAGAGCAAATTCTGAAGGACAACGGTTTGGAACAATTTTGTTCCCAAAACAAAACCCTGTAATTCAATATGAAGCTTTGGAATTCCTTTGAAATCTGGAAGTAACTCAACCAGGAGATGAATTTAAAACCTCAGTGAATGGTGAAGATATCATAGTCTCAAATGCTGATCTGATCAGACTCTTTGCTCTCCCAAGAGGAAAGATTTCACTGGCTCACTACCGAGAAGATGAGGATGAGAAGATTCATGATGAACTATTTAGGGAAGCTGATAAAAGTCATACTTCAGGGTTTGTAAAACCAATGCTTAAAAGGAATACAAATTGCTATTTGAAATTCTTTCCAAGACAATTATGGGCATTTCTTTTAGTCATAATGGACTAATAGCTGTAAAAATGCATTGCTTGGCTGCTCTGGTAGATAGGGCCAAAAACATCAACTGGATAGGGTCTCTCAAAGCAGTTCTGGTGCAAGAAAATAAGAAATTTGGAGTTAATGAGAAGAGATAAGTCTTTTTGAAGAAGAGACTGAGCAATCTTGGGAAAGTGGCAGTTATTCTACAAGACAAATTGCCAAACATGGAATGGGAGACAAAGGGATTAAAGAATTATAGGGCTTTTCTTACAAATTCCTCTCCGATATTTGGTCCTTCTGATGCTGATCCTCAGAAAATAGATATGAAAAAGAAGAAGAAGAGAAAAACTGCTGCCGGAATAGAGAGTTCAGAGAAGGTGACGATTGCTGCTCCTAGACTAAGAACTAAGAAAATGAGGTAGGCCCCTTTGACTCTATTTATGGAACCTGGAGCAGAGGACGAAGACACCGATATAGAGCAGGAAACTGTCAAGAGTGGGGTTGGGAGTAAATCTGGTGGATCCGGTCAGAGAGCCTCTGAACCATCAAGAAAGGAGAAGTCTAAAGCTTTCAGTTCACCTGGACAGCATGCAGAAATCCAAGCTAGAGGGAGTGACCCAGTTCGATCTCCCTCACCGCAATCTAGAGCTCATTCACCTGCTGGATCCCAGTCTGCCGGTCCACAACAGATGATTTGCACTCCCTCTCCGCATCTAAGCCATGAAAGAATTGTAACTACTCCTACTCAGCCAGAGGAACTGAGAACTGAGATGTCGTCTCCACCTCCAGTTTTAGAATTTCAACAAATAGAAGTCCAAGAGACTGTGCTCACTAAACCACATGCTTCTATCGTTGCTCAGCCCGGCTCATCCACTTCAGAAGCTATTCCTAAATCAAAAGTCGCCAAGACCATATCCGATCACATGATCAAATTAAGGATTGGAAGGGATCTGGATGAATTGTTCCCGGAACTGAATGAGACGTCGCTGATCAAAGATGAGGTGTTCGAGATTCTTGGTTGGAGAGATCTTCGTCTGAAGAACTTCACTGACTTCATCATGGTCATGGAACAAATGGGCGGTGCAGATGAGTTTGCTGACTTCGATTTCACAATGAAGAAAGCAGCTTGAGTGAGTTCTCCTGTGGACTTACTATCTGCAGAGGCGGTAAAGGAGTTGGTTTACAGGAAGCTGGGTAAACCATTGGAAGAATCTGCTACAGAGAAAGACCAGATGGAAGTAGCGAAAACTGCCGATGAAGGTGGAGCTGATAATGCAGTCCTTGACAAGCCACCAGAGGCGAACGTGACTGAGGCAACTGTTGGCCTTCTTCAGGGTTCAACAGGTCAGGCCAGCCTGAACATTCCTGCAACACACATCACTTCTGATCAGTTAAAAGAGATCAGAACCTGCTTTAAGGAACTACTGCAACAAGAAGTTGAAAATGTGCTGGCGAACTCCATTAGCACCACTATAACAGAACATCGCCAGACATCAGTTCAGGTCATGATGGAACAGAGACAATATATGGAGTCTCAGGTAAATGAGCTGAAAGAGCAGTTCAAAACTGATGTCAAGAAGGTAACGGAGGACTTCACAACAGCTGTGAACGATAATCTGGCAAAGATTACCAATCTTGAAGTCTCTCTGCTTATAGCCACGGAAAAGCTGAACTCCTCAGAGGAGAAATTCGACAAGCTTATGCTTACCTTCTCGAGTGCCATTGAGACTGCCAAACACGAACTGGTGAGCAAGATTCGTGAAGAGACTGTCCCAGCTCAGGGTTTAACTTTGACAGATCTGAATCAAGCTGCTGCTGTCAGTTTTGGCTCCTTGACTTCCCACCTTAACTCCCTATTTGATCAAACCAAAAAGGGGGAAAGACATGTTGAGAAACCAATCGAGCTGATCAGAACTTCAGAAGATCTTATCTAAACTGTTGAAGCGCATGGAGAAAGACTTGCTGAATTGGATGAACTAGCCATTGAGATCAGAGCAAGGCTAGAAAGATCTAAACTGAAAGCTAAGAGAGCTGGTCCCTCACCGTCTGCACCTGCACCTCCGCTTTCTCCTCTTGCCACTCGGAGAATCACAAGGAGTGTTTCAGCTGCTCAGGTTGAAGCGGACAAGATTCTGGCAATCAAGTTGTCAAAAGAGCAGTTGGCTGAAGAAGCGAGACTGAGTGAAGAAAAAAGAAAGAAATATAAGTTGTCTGATGCAGAGGGTCTGAAGAGGAGGTACTCCACAGGATTGAGGAAAGGTCTACTAGGAAAAGATTTTGTGGAACCTCTGATTCCAGGGATTGCTGAAGATATCATCCGCAAAGATGCCAGGCGTGCAGAAAGGCTGGAGGATTGGGTGAAGATCACAGCAGAATGGCTCCTGAATGCATTTGTGCTGGACATTGTTCCAGTTGAAGAATCTACAGATGAGGAGTTTCTGAACTGGATGGAGAACAAACATCCAGTCTTTCTGAAGGAATTGTAGAAAGATGCCAAGGATATCAATGCCAAGATCACTCATCCCCCATATGACACACTGGATTACCAGAAGAAGGCAGATGGATCTTTCGACACGTTGGCTTTTGAGCGTTTTTACTATGACTTATTGAAGAAAGCAGCCAAAACTGATCCAGGGCAGGTAAATGATGTTAAGTGGAAACTTTATCGGATCTTCAATGTTCCTCAAAATCAGCCAGAGTTGCCAGAGGGGTACAGACCCAAAGACTGATGATCAGAAGATGAATGGTTAGGATCAGATTTTTTTTTGTGCTATGTAGTGTCTAATCTGAATGAAAATTTACATTTTCTGATCCTAAGACAATCTCTCACTGTCTTCTGATTATCTGCTTTATCTTCTTTATAACTATCAATTGTTTGATTGGTTTCTCAAATGTTTTGGTTTCATCAAAAAGGGGAAAATTGTTGGGAAATTTATTAGTTTTGATGAAAGTTCCAAAATAGTTGTAAAAGGACCAGTCAGAACGGTTAGCTGACTGGCGATCTAGAGTTAGGACTAAGTTGACCAGTTGATAATTATTGTATAGAGCAACTGATGTAAAGATAGATAGATCACACATTGAGGGGGAACTCAATGTGAGTAGTCTTCAGTTTAGGAGATCAGAAGTGAAGATCAGAGATAAAGATCATAACACACCTGAAGACATGAAGAAGAAGATAATAGACAGAAGACCAGATCAGTCTACATCAAAAGAAGTCAGTAAGTTGAGCTAAGACAACTTACACCTGATGACTTCAAGATAGGCAGATCAGTTTCTACTGATCTGATCAGTTCAGAAGAGTTGGTTCAAGAGAAACAACCCACGTCAAACATAGTCGACCAGACATCAAGAATGAAGTGCATCTTTGTACTTGTTAGCTAATGAAGGATCGACACGCGTCTACGAAACTGATAGGGTTCAGGGTGTGAAAGGCTTAAAGCTCAAAGGCTAGAAAGGACAATTGCACGCTTTCGGCCATGCCGGTTCTGAAGAACATCTAATCACCCCTGCAAACCTACCTAAAATAGACCGAGATTCAAACTGCTTTCCAACGGCTCTTTGATTCAAGGCTTATATATATGGGATCAAACCTTCTTAGTAAGGTTACATAAATTATCATAAAGCTCAAGCACAAGCAAATTTCTGCACAAAGAACACTAAATCGAAGCTAATTTTCTAAGTGTTCATCCCATTGTTCTTAGCATATAATACTTATCCTCTGGCTTTAGGCTACTTAGACGATAGGATAGTATTCCAGTTGGAAATTACAAATCTTATACCCAAACACAAGTTAGGTTAAGTTTGTTATAGCAAGATTTCAGTCTAGGGTTTCTAGATCTGATTTCTGGGATTGGTTGAGTGAGAACTCGTGAAACATCTGTTGGTTGTACTGTGTTGGACAAACACATTAAACTAAGTCCAATTGGTTAAGTTGGTTCCCCTGCTGATAGGGAAAAGTGGACGTAGGACAAGTTGTCCGAACCACTATAAATTTGTGTGCCTTTACATTGCTTTACATTGTTCTGCACACTACCTGTTTATTTGCATGCATATTCTGAATCTAGTTCAGACTAGCATCAAGCTACTGAACTGATCAGTTTGACACTTTAGTCATCTGATCTAAAAAAGATTGATCAGAATCTTGGTTGAGTAAAACTTGTTTCCCACGGGTTAACTAATCTTCCGCACCATTAGTTAAACTGATAGACACCGAACTGATTTGCCTCCGAGCAATCAGTAAGTTGGATTTCAGTCCATACTGATTCACTCCGCACTCTGATTAGTCATACTTGCAAATCACACTGATCCACGAAAAGTTTTAGAAGTCTATTCACCCCCCTTCTAGACTTCTACCCTCACTAAAACCCGTTCGGGACCTACAATCTGATTATAAAATAATACCCCTGATTAGGGGTCGTCATTTCTTGTATTTATGTGATTTTGAGCTTAATTTGATAGCATTTCATGATTTTATTGCACTAGTTGCACTTAATTGTGCCTAAATGTGGAGAAAGGGCATGTTTGGTTCATTGTGTAGGAAACGAGTGGAAACAAGCTAGAATTGATTAAATAAACTTCTCTGATCTATAAGAATGTAGGATACGAGAGTTGAACCATGTGAAAGAGCTTGAAATGAGGGTCGCAACGCAAAAAGAATCAAGTCAATCGGAGTTCGGGAGCTCAAGTTATGAAGAAAATGACGACCGAAGCTGCACAACCTGCAGTTGCTCGACCTGTTGCTCGAGTCGAGCAAACTTGCTCGACCTCCCTTTGGTCGAGCAAGGAAGGTGATTTCCGAAATTTTGAGTTGTTTGACCCAGTTTTGCTCGAGCAACGCTACTCGAGTCGAGCAGCCTGAAAAAAATGAAAACGGGTGCACGACTTCACCTCTACTCGAGTCGAGCAAGTCAAAATATCTGAGGTCCCCATTTCTGACCTAGGGACACGTGCCAGAGGATTCAAAACCATATAAAAAGCCTTGAGTTCATTTTTTCATCATGGAGCAGCAATAGGGAGTGAAGGGGAAGATAACAAGTGATATTTTTGAGAGCTGCAACTAATACTTTTACATGTTTTCAATTTTGCTTCCATGGATAGCTTAGATAGTCATAGCATAGCATAGATATAGTTGCAATTTCAGTTTTAAGCAAGTTATCTTGGAGTATTGATGGATTTTGTATGGTTTGGAGCTTGAATCTTAAGAGTAAGGTGTTTATTGGTTTTTACTTGTTGTTTATTGCTTATTTTCATATGGGTTTCATGTTTATTTGCATATTAGCCATGGGAATTGCTTATAGCACCATGGACTAAGGTTCTTTTGTGTTTGGGTGTTTGGAATTGTGGTGATGATTGTTTAAATTTTTTGATTATGGATGTTTATCTCTATTGATGGTGTTCCTTTAGATTAGGGGAATTTACTTGTTCTATTTTGTGTGTTTTTGCTAGTTTATTTCAACGAGAGTTGGGTAGACCGGTTTAGGCACATGGGTATTGGTTTTATTCACTCGAATTGGAGTCGATTAAGTTCTATCACAACGAGAGTTGGGTAGATACTTTAGAACCCCCCTAATCTACATTATCTTCTTGAGTTAAAACCTTGGGTGGGTAGTGAAGAGCACATAGGAGCATCAACCTTAGTCTACAAGTGGGAACACACGGTGACGGAGTAGTTAGCTAATTAGAGGACCATATCCGTGCAATTACCCGGGTTAGCAAAGGGAGATTCACCTCTCGATCCTAGGATTTCAATCGATATCGTACCCTAGGCTTACCAAGTACGGGAATGGTGTATGTTTAGTGATCGCCCTTATGGAATAACCGGAAATAGAGGTAAACACCATAATTGATCTTTTGACAATCGTCTCACAAGGAAAAACACCGAGCACATCTTCTCTCGCTAGTGAACAAACTCATTTGCTATTTAATTGCTTTCTCTTAGCTTGCTCATTTATTGTTTATCTTTGTTTGATTGTTGGATTTTGCTTGTTTTAAGTTTTCATATCGTTTCACACTATAATCATGCGACAACACATAACAATTGGGCTATATTCACCATCCTAGTCCCGTGGATTGATATTTAATCGGGCACGAAATGACCCTCTTATACTTGAGAGGTTAGTGTGTTGCAAAACACGTGTCAAGTTTTTGGCGCCGTTGTCGGGGACGAAGTTGTGTTGAGTATAACTAGTTGTTCTTTGAACGTGATTACTAGTGTCGTTTTCTTTTAAGTAACTAACATTGCTAATAGTTGGCTTGGAGATTTGTGGTGTTTGTTGATTCTCTAGGTGTGTATGATCACAAGAGCAAGTGGGATTGAACCAATACCAATTGATCTTGAGATTGAAGCCACGGCTAGGAGAAAAAACTGAGATCAGAATCGAAGATTAGCCCAACAAAGAGCAATGGGCGAAAATCAAAGCAATCGGATGAATTTGGAAGGGGGTGACAATGGAGTTGGCCCAATGTGGGAATACTTCAACCCTTAAGTGCAAAGGCACTATGATGGCATCGCCCATCCGGCTATCGCGGCGAATAACTTTGAAATCAAGCCGGCCCTCATTCAAATGCTCCAAAAACAACAATTTCGTGGAGGGAAGAATGAGGACCCAAATCGGAATATCGCTCAATTCTTGGAGTATGCGGATACCGTCAAGATCAATGGGGTCACGGATGATGCTTGGAGAGCTCGAACCTTCACCTTCACCTTGAGGGACAAGGCAAAAGATTGGATAGTCTCCTTACCCCCCGATAGTCTTGGCTCGTGGGACATATTATGCCAAAAGTTCTTGATGAAGTTCTTTCCACCCGCAATGACACTTCAATGCAAGAAGGAGATCGCCCAATTTAGACAAAGAGGTGGGGAGAACTTATACGAAGCTTGGGAGAGATATAATGCCATGTTAAGGAGATGCCCACAACACAATTTCGTCAACGATCAAGTGGTGAGCTATTTCTACTATGGTTTGAACGACGAGGGAAGAATGTTCATCGATTCATCATCGGGTGGATCAATTTTTGACAAGACCGGTAAGGAAGGGTTGGCATTGATTGACCGCATTGTCAACAACACCTTCACATGGCCGTACGATGTCCAAAAGATCTCCCAAATGGATAGTGATCCAAATAAAACGATGGCGGAAGCAATGAGAGTTTTAATGAACAAGGTTGATTCGTTAGCGGAAAGCCAAAGGAGAGGAATATTGGGAGGGAACATGGAGGTGCCATTGAATGCTAATCAAGTTGAGGAAGCCAATTACATGGGAAGGGGGAATTATCAAGGAAACTATCAAGGGAATCAACAATTCCAAGGTAACTACTACCAAAACCCCAACCAAAACTTCCAAAACCAACCTTCACATTACCAAAATCCTAACCAAAACTTCCAAAACCAATCCTCAAACTACCAAAACCGTTACCAAAATAACCATTCACAAAACTTCTCAAACCAAAACAATCCATCATCAAACTTCCAAGGCCAAACCAACCAAAATCAATCATCTAGCCAAAACCAAGGTCAAAATCAAAACCAAAACACTCAATCCTTCCCACACAATAACTCCTACAACCAAAACCTCCGTAAACATGAAAACTTTTCATACTCTAACCCGAAGGCCGCCCTCACTCTACCACCGGGATTTGATCCGGAGCCCGTGCCCCAAACAATGAAGGAAGACCTACTTTGGAGGATAGTTTGGCCATCTTCATCAATCTTTCGAACCAACAAACTCAAAAGTCGAATCAACGGTTTGATAAGATTGAAGAAGACTTGAAGAATCTTGGAAATATTCCAAATGCTATTACATCTCTCTCTAGCCAATTGAAGAACTTGCAATTCCAACTAGGGCAAGTGGCATCCTCAAGCTAAGGGAATGACAAAGTAAAGTTCCCCTCCACGATGGAGGTGAATCCTAGAGAACATTGTAAGGCCGTGGAGTTGAGAAGTGGTACGAGGTATGATGGGCCGAGCATGCCTTTGGAAGATGATGAGGTAGAAAAGGAGGGAGAAAAGAAAGATAAGGAAGAGGAGATTGTTGTAGAGAATACATGTGTTGAGGAGGAAGGTGTTGAAGAGAAGAGGGTTCCGAAATGGAAGAAGGCTAAAGAGTTGAAGAAGAAAAACGAAAAGGTTGAGTGTGATGGATGGGGAATTCCTAAAACCCCCATTCCATCACCTTTTCCTCAACGTTTCATGAAAAAGAAGCTTGATGATAAGTTCGTCAAATTCTTGGAAATTTTCAAGAAAGTGACCTTGAACGTGCCCTTCTTGGAGGCAATTGAGGAAATGCCATCTTATGCAAAGTTTCTTAAAGAGTTGGTCACCAAGAGAAGGAAGGCGGAAGGTGGTGAGATGATAAGCCTAACAAGTGAGTGTAGTGCTCTACTACAAAGGAACCTTCCTAAGAAAGTCAAATATCCCTGGAGCATCACTTTGATGTGTGAGCTAAGAATTATACGGAGAAGAGAAATGCTCTATGTGACGTTGGGGCGAGCATCAATCTTATGCCAAGATCAATCTACGATCATTTGAAAATCGGTGAGCTCCAACCAATGTCCATGACATTACAATTGGCGGATCGTTCCATCACCTACCCGGATGGTATTGTGGAAGATGTGCTCGTAAAAATTGACAAATTTGTCTTTCCGGCGGACTTTGTGGTGCTAGAGATGGAAGAGGTCGTTGAAATTCCCTTGATCTTGGGTAGACTGTTTCTAGCTACCGCAAGGGCGGTGGTGGACATGTACACGGGAAAGGTGACCTTGAAGCTCGATGATGAAGAGCTCGTGTTTGACTCCTACAAAGCCATAAAGCATACACTTGAGAAGGAGGAGTGCAAAACGATTGATGTCGTTGAAAATAGTGTTCAAACAGAAATTAAAAAATCCTTTGACCCCTACTTTGCCAATGGATACTACAATGCACTCTTTGAGAACAATGAAAGCTCCTTTGAGGAGGATGATTGCAAAGATGTGGTAGAAGTGGATCAAGTCAATGAAGTGTGGGGAAGGAACAAGATCCCAAGCTTGCCATTAAGGGAACCGATTGAAGGAGTGGAAAAGCAAGAGGAGAAGAAAACCGAGTTAAAACCATTACCCGATCATCTCACATATGCCTATCTTGAGGATGGTGAAAAATTTCCGGTAATCGTTTCTTCCTTTCTCAATTCGTGTGAGTTAGATAAATTGTTGGGGGTGCTTCGTAAGCACAAGTCCGCAATTGGGTGGACAATTGAGGATATCAAGGGAATTAACCCCTCCTTATGCATGCATAGAATAAGAGTAGAGGAGGGGAGTAAACCAATTGTCCAACACCAAAGGAGGGTGAACCCTATAATCCAAGAGGTAATTAGGAAAGAGGTCATAAAATTTCTTGATGCGGGTATGATTTACCCAATTTTGGATAGTCCATGGGTGTCACCACTCCACGTGGTTTCTAAGAAAGGTGGAATGACGGTTATCAAAACCGATAATGATGAGGTGATAGCTACACGGGTAGCTACGGGGTGGAGAGTGTGTGTAGACTATAGATAATTGAACAAATCTACATGCAAAGATCACTTTCCCCTTCCCTTCATGGACCAAATGCTAGATAGACTTGGGGGTTTCAATTTCTATTGCTTTCTTGATGGGTACTCCGGTTATAATCAAATCATGATTGCACCGGAGGACCAAGAGAAGACGACATTCACTTGTTCCTATGGAACGTATGCTTGGAGACGCATGCCCTTCGGGTTGTGAAATGCTCCGGCTACGTTTCAAAGGTGCATGATGTCGATCTTCCATGGTTTGATTGAAAATGTAATGGAAGTGTTTATGGATGATTTTTCTGTGTTTGGTGAATCGTTTGATAAGTGTCTCTTTAACCTTGAACTCGTGCTAACAAGGTGCTAAGAGACTAACCTTGTCCTTAATTGGGAAAAATGTCATTTCATGGTTAAGGACTGGATAGTACTTGGTCACCATGTTTCTTCAAAGGGACTTCAAGTAGATCGAGCAAAAGTGGTGGCAATTGAGAAACTTCCTCCACCTTCTAATGAAAAAGGCATTCGTTCCTTCTTGGGACATGCCGGCTTCTATAGAAGGTTTATAAAAGATTTTTCCAAACTCTCAAAGCCCCTCTCTCATCTACTTGAAAAGGATGTCCCATTTGTGTTCACTAATGATTGTCTTGAAGCTTTCTTAGCATTGAAGAAAGCACTTATAGCCTCTCCGATTTTGGTGATTCCAAATTTGGAGGAAACATTCGTTCTCATCTGCGATGCAAGCGATTATGCAATGGGGGTGGTACTTGGGTAAGTCCGGGAGAAGAAGTTTAGAGCTATCTATTATGCTTCTAAGACATTCAACCCCGCCCAAGCCAATTACACCACAACGGAGAAGGAACTATTGGCCATGGTCTATGCGTTTGATAAGTTTCGCCCCTATCTTGTGGGAGGAAAAACTATTGTGTACACGGACCATGCGGCGATTCGGTACCTTATGGCAAAGAAAGATGCAAAGCGAAGGTTGATCCAATGGGTGCTTCTCCTTCAAGATTTTGATATAGAGATTCGGGATAAGAAGGGGACCGAAAATGTGATAGCGATCATCTTTCGAGGCTAGAGAGGGACAAAGACTTTGTAGAAGAAGAAACCGAGGTGAAGGAAGAATTCCCGGATGAGAAGCTTTTAAAGTTGGAGAAGTTCTTTGAAGAAGTTGAGAAGATTTCGGTAATGAGAATTGAGGTGCAAGAGCCATGGTATGCCGACTTTGCCAATTACTTGGCTTGTGGAAAGCTTCCCAATGAAATCCCTTCACATGCCAAAAAGAAATTTCTCAAAGATGTGAAGAGTTTCATTTGGGATGATCCGGTGTTATACAAGAGAGGTCAAGACTCGATCATGAGAAGATGTGTTCCAAAAGAAGAGGTTGATGAGATCTTGACCCATTGTCACTCTTTGCCATGTGGGGGCCATTTCAGAGCATCGAAAACGGGAATGAAAGTTCTCCAATCGGGCTTCTATTGGCCCACAATTTTCAAAGACAGTCAAGAGTTCGTTCAAAGGTGTGATCGATGCCAAAGGATGGGGACCATCACCAAGAGAGATGAAATGCCTTTGAACATCTTCTTGGAGGTAGAGATTTTTGACGTTTGGGGGATTGATTTCATGGGACCGTTTCCACCTTCATTTGGATTCATCTATATCCTTGTTGGGGTGGATTACGTGTCAAAATGGGTTGAGGTCATTCCTACCAAGCTCAATGATACAAAAACAGTGATTCAATTCCTCAAGAAGAATGTGTTCACCCGATTTGGAGTGCCAAGAGCCTTAATAAGTGATGGGGGGACCCACTTTGTCAATCGAGCAGTGGAAAAGTTACTTTGGAAGTATGGGGTCAAGCACAAGGTCCCCACAACATATCACCCACAAACAAATGGATTGGTGGAGGTTTCAAATCGTCAAATCAAGCACATCTGGGAGAAGACGGTAAACTCAAATAGGAAAGATTGGACGATTTGCTTAGATGATGCCTTGTGGGCTTACCAAACGGCTTACAAAACTCCATTGAACATGTCTCTGTACCAACTTGTCTTTGGTAAATCGTGTCATCTCCCGGTTGAGCTAGAGCACAAAGCCTATTGGGCCACCAAACAATTAAACATGGATGGCGATAAGGCGGGGGAGAATCGATTGCTTCAACTCCATGAGTTGGAAGAGTTCCATGAGAATGCTTATGAGAGCTCTCGAATTTTCAAGGAAAAGACTAAGCGTTGGCACGACTAAAGGATCAAAAAGAAAGAGTTCAAAGTTGGAGAAAGGTTCTACTTTTCAATTCCCCGTTGAAACTCTTTCCCTGGAAGTTGAAATCTCGTTGGAGTGGGCCGTTTGAGATTGCCAAAGTATTTCCAAGTGGATATATGGAGTTGAAGAATGAAAAGGGTGACCACTTCATGGTAAATGGTCACCGGGTCAAGCATTACCTTTCTACATCCCAAGTTGGGATCGTTGGTGTCGATTTTCTTGAATAAAGTTGAGTGACTTTAAGCTCCGTCCGGCAAAGGACGTTAAACCTAGCGCTCAATGGGAGGCAACCCATTTTTACTGCTTTTATGTGTTCGTGTGTTCGTTTGATAGTGTTTTGTATAGTGTTGTTTTTTGTAGGTGATGAGGTCGTGTGTTCGAGGCTTGGTGGATTATCGAGCTTTAAAGGAAGATGTGTACTCGAAGGGCACTTTAGGTACAAGCACTTTCCCCAAACTTAGTGCTTTGCAAAATCTAAGTTTGGGGGGGTGTGCATTTTCTTATGCATTTTTGTTGCACCGGCACACCCTCGTTTTGGTTTTGGTGATGTTCACCGTGTGGCATGTTTTTTAGCTTAATGGTGAAAATACTTGTATATGAATTTTACCGTGTTGGGCTCTCTTTTGTTGGTATAATTGCTTGTTGAAGATGAATGTAGATGAGCTTATTTGTTGAAATGTGGTTAGCTTAGAGCTTAATGGTCATGGTGCTTGGTGCATACTCTTTCTTTCACTAATTTTCCAAACATTTAATTGCATAGCAATGAAAAAGTTTGGGGGGTGTGTTCGTTTTCACAAATTCACTTGCACCAATGCACTTATGCTTCATGTTATTTTTGGTGGTATATTTGCTCCTTTGGTATTGGATTGTGGTGGATGTTTTTGTATGTGATGTTGAGACTTTTGCCTGGATGATTGGTAGTGTTTGATGTGATGAGGTGGTTACTTGTTGGAGGATTGCACTACTTGATTACATGCTTTGAAATGGATAGACTAAGGATGGTGTGACTATTCCCTAATGCAAATCTTGTGAGAATTGAGCCATTTGAATCATGCATATTGTGATTTAATTTCTTTTTTGAGTGGATCATTCACAAAATGCATGCTAGAACTTGCCACTTTGTCTTGTTTGAGATCATATTTTTGGAAAGGTGTTAAAGATGATTTGAGGCCATTTTTGTTTGATGAGTCACTTGGCCAAATAAATCCCACCGAATGAAGTCAATCCGTAGTAAGCCCCTTTGAGCCTTTAAGCCTATTTTTGTTGGCAAGCTACATTGATTTAGCCATTTTTACCATTTCTTTCTTGAGCCTCATTTTGATTCCTATTGACTTGTAGAGCTTCATGGTTGGTAAATAATGGAAGAACAAAGCATAAATGACTGAATTTTGAGTTATCAATGTGAGAAAGTTGAGAAAAATGCAAAAAGAGATTGAGCAAGGATGACGAAAGAAAGAAAATAAGCCTTGAGAAAAAAAAATGTGAAAAAGAAATAAATTGTAAATTAATATAGAATTAATTTTATTAAAAATAAGTTAAAAAATACAATTTTAATATATTTTAATTTAATTAAAATTTATAAATAAAAAATATAAATTATTATATTAAAATTTAATTGAATTATTAAATAAGATAATTGAAATAAAGAATTAAAAAAGATAGAATAAAAATGAATTTTAGGACATATAGAATTAAATTCATTAAGTAAACGCAAAAGAGTAAGTGCCCGAGCGGAATTGACCCCCGCTTGGGCGCCCAAGGTTCTGTGTTCGGTTCCCCATGGGAGTGAATATATGCCTCATTTAATTGGGAGGCTTGATGACTTATATAGAAGATGCTTTGTGGTTGGGTTCGAGATGGTTCGTGGCTCGGGTGGTTCGGTGCCCGCCCGGGCGCCCACGGGGGGGTTCGAACCACAGTGAGCCACTTTTTTTTAAAAAAAATCACGATTTAGCGACGGTTCTGGCGACGGATGTTACGACGCATTTTACAGTTGCTAATACCGACAACCATAACCGTCGCAAATATTGACGGAAATTTCCATCGCGAATACCGACGGAAAGGCGTCTCTATTAACGACGATATTATGACGTCATAACCGTCGATAATATATCGACGGTTTAGCGACAGTTTAGACCGTCGCTATGTTGCGACAAAATGAAGCCATCGATATTTTGTGCGACGAAAATAAACTGTCTCTACCTAGCGACTGACAGGGAAAACCGTCGCTGAATCTTAGCGACCCTCATTTTCCAGACGGATGAAAAACCGTCGCTAAAACCGTCGCAACCATGATTTGCGACGGTTTAAACCGTTGTAAAACACCCTTTTTTTTGTAGTGGGAAGGAGGGAGCAACTCTTAAAATTTCTAAGTCAAGTCAAACATATTGATTGATATTGTCGACAATTTTGTTAGTTTTTATTGTTAATTTGCAGTAAATATAGTACTCCCTCTTTCCACAAGAATTTGCACATTTTTCTTATTAGTTTGTCCCAAAAGAATTTGCATATATAAAAAATGAAAAATCTTTTATAAACTACACCCTCACAATATCTAAAAATTTACACAAAATGTCATTACTTTTGTGCCCATAATACATACTAGCTCAATTAATTTACTTAGTTTATACATAAATATTTGTAAAATTATCCCTCAAATTTTTATTTAGGTTAAATAATCAAATCTAGCACACACTTTTATGTTTTCATCAATTTTAGCACATATTTTTTCCTCTCTTTAAATTTAACACATACTTTCACTTAATATTTAAATACATCCCGAATTATTATTTTCGGCAAAATTCGTCTACTGTGGTCATTGGAGTTCACCTGTCTTGTTGACGTGTAAATATTAAACTAAAAAAATAAAAAATATCACCACATAAAATTTAAAAATAGTGACCCGAGATGTTTTTTATATCCCTCGTTTTCTTTTTTAGGTGGTGATTTCTTTATTTTTTTTATATTTTAATATGTACACGTCAACAAGACAACTGACCTCCAATGACCACATTAGCCAAATTTTGTCGAAAATAATGATTCGGGATGTTTTTAAATATTAAGTGAAAGTATGTGCTAATTTTGAAGAGGGAAAAAAATATGTTTTAAAATTGATAAAAATTCAAAAGTATATACTAAATTTGATTATTTACCTTTTATTTATTATTTTATATTCTTATTTCGCGTGTCTAATTTAATGTACAAAATTTTGGGGTGGGGGGTGTGGGGGGAAAGAGTACCACTGCACACGTTCCAGAATTCAGAGCTAGCTATTAGTCATGCATACCATTAATAAATGCATAGGGTTTTTTTTTTTTTTTTAAGACTTTCAAACTTAAAGCTAAGGCGCAACAGCCTTCCTGAAAATTAAGTACCCATTTTTTGGTGGGCAAATGTGAACTCTTGTTTCTGCTATTAGTTTAATCAAAAACTTTCAACCAAAATTAGTTAAAGACAAATTTCTCTTTTTGAAATTTAAATTTACTTTAACATTTTGATACTAAGCAATATCTTTGACAAGAAACTAGCTCATGTATAATTGTATTTTGGAAAGATTTTCGATGAAATTTGTTCATAAAATAAAATTTATATCATTATATTTATAAATTAATACTATAATATTTATTAATTGATATTATTGCACTTATAAACTGATATCATATCATTAAATACTATATTTACTAATTTAAAAGAATAATGATATCAATTTATAAATGTAATGATATTAGTTTAATAATATAAACAAGTTTCACAGAAGTGTTCCTTCAAAAAAAAAAAATTCACATGAGAGTTTGTGTTGTATTTTTGTCCTTGATAAAACTAGCTTCTTAGGAATATTAGTATATATATAGTTTTTTATTTTTTAATAATTCAATATCCGGTCCAAATATCAGTTCGGGGGATCAGAACCCACCGTCCATTAATGGTCAAGAATTGATCTCATTTAAGAGGTTACAAACCTAATATTTAGAGATGAGCATATTTTTAAATCTCAAATCTACACCATTTGACGAACCTTTTGTTGGATGTTTTCTAATTGAGGAGCCTATTTTATGGACTGGATTATAGTAAGATTAATTTCATATGCGATGGTATTGGCAGTTCATAAGCTGCACGTGTAATTATATTATATTTTATTTAATATTTCTATTACTATTATCCAATAGTCCAATACAATTTCTCTTATTGGATTATGATTTGTGGTGATCAGTATTGTTGTAAATTATGAGAATAACAGTAAAGAAGAATGTAAGAACACGAATTTGTTAACCCAGTTCGTCTAGAATGACTATATCTGGGGCGACTAAGTCAGGATTTGTTAACCCGGTTCATCCAGAAGGACTATTATTATTATTATCCAATACAACTTCTGGATTGGTCGCCCCTAGATGTAGTCCTTCTGAACGAACGGGGTTAATAAATCCGTGTTCTTGCATTCTTCTTTATTTTTATTCTCATAATTTACAATACGTTATAAACACAAATGTTCTACCAATTAAAATGGATTGATTATCGAAGCAGGTGCATATCGGGTTACTCCATCGTTTGATCGAACGATATTTATCTTCTATCTCGGAACTCTTGAATTTGATAGATCTATGATCTTTTCTTTGTTGTTAGGAATTAAAGCAATTATAGGAGAAAATAATGGAACAACGAATTAAGGAACAACAATTTGGTTACCCGGTTAAATCGAGAATGACTACTGCGGGGGGGGCACTACCAAGCCGGGAGATTCACTATTTAGGTGTGTTAATTTAAATGACAAGACAAAGAGAGGCAAATACAACGAAAAAAAAAGTATTTATATGAGATCGGGCCAAAAACCCTAAATCAGCGTCGGGCTTCCGGAACCGCTCGACGAGGGCATTTGGTCGAGCGGTTCTCTTTCGATCAACTTCTTTAGATCGGCGCCTCGATGGCGCTGAATGGGGGGCCTTCGACCGAGCAATAATAGTACTTTCGACCTCGGGCACTGGTCGGCGCCTCCCGTGGTTGCGCCTCTGGTCTCCACAACCCAACAATCTCCCACCCGAGACCGACTCAATCAGAACTTGTCTCCTCCGTTTCAATGATCTCTCTGTTTGGTAGTAGTGTACGGTCTTATGCTTTTTTTCAAGGCCAGTTGAAGTCATGCATAACTTCAACTTCTCTAAGGTCACAACCTTAGTCAACATGTCAGCAGGATTCTCACTTCCCTGGATCTTCATCAGCTATAAGATCTTGTTCTCAATAAGGTAACGAATATAATGATACCTCAACTCGATGTGCTTCGTCCTCAAGTGAAAGGCCGAATTCTTCGCCAAGTGAATAGCACTCTGACTGTCACTATACATAATACTATCCTTTTGCTCCTTCCCCAACTCACACGACAGATTCTGCAATCAAACCATTTCTTTACTAGCCTCAATGATAAAGAACGCGTACTCTTTCTCAAATGGATCGAGTACGACTCGATTTTTTTTCAACTTAGAAGTCCAAGATATTGATGTACCACCAAAAGAAAACACATACCCTGTAGTACTCCTCCTTTTGTCGAGATCATTTTATCCCAAGTCTGCATCAACATATCCTGCCAACCCAACGCTTCTGCCCTCAAAGCACAAAGTTTGTTCAGTAGTACCTCTCAAGTATTTAAGGATCCACTTCACTACCTCCCAATACTGTTTACCCGGATTGCCCATAAACCGGCTAACAACTCCCACCGCTTGTGATATATCAGGTCTTGTACACACCATAGCATACATCAAACTTCCAATTGTTGAAGCATACAGAGTGTTTTGCATGTAGGTCCGCTCCTCTTCGCTACTAGGTGAATCCTTGTTGGATAGCTTGAACTGACTTCCCAACGGGACCCGAATTGGGTTTCCATCTTCCATACTAAATCTCTCCAAGACTTTCTTTATGTATTCAGCCTGTGAAAGATACAATTTTCCTACCACCTTGTCACGATCGATTCGCATACCCAAGATTTGCTTGGCCTCTCCAAGGTCCTTCATAGCAAACCTTTCAGACAATTTTTCCTTCAACTTGCTCACCTCCCGAGCACTAGAGCCTGCTATCAACATGTCATCAACATATAATAGCAAAATGATATAACCATCATCATACCTCTTGAAGTAACAACAATGGTCAGCCTCACACCTCTTGATCTCAATCTCGTGCATGAACCCATCAAACTTCTTGTACCACTGTAATGGAGCTTGTTTCAGACCATACAAGCTCTTCTTCAACTTGCAAACTAGCTCACTACTCCCCTTAGACAAGTATCCCTCCGGTTGCTTCATGTAGATGTCCTCATCTAAATCACCATGAAGAAAGGCGGTTTTCACATCCATCTGTTCTAACACCAAATTTTCTGCAGCCACCAGACTCAGAACTAATCGAATGGTAGTTAGCTTCACCACTGGAGTAAAAACATCGGTATAGTCAATACCATGTTTCTCTTTGAAACCCTTCACAACCAATCTTGCCTTGTAACGTTTGCTTCCATCAGCCTCCTCTTTTATTCTGTAAACCCACTTGTTTTGCAGTGTTTTCTTGCCCTTAGGAAGCTCAACTAGCTCCCAAGTTCCGTTGGTCATCAATGAATTCATCTCATCATCCATTGCAAGTTTCCACTTGTCCACATGTTCACTACGTGTTGCCTCTGCATAACATTCAGGTTCACCACCATCAGCTAACAATAAATAATGAAGGGAGGGTGAATACCTATCAGGAGATCTCCGATCTCTCGTGGATCTCCTCAGCGGAATTGTTGGTGGTGGTGTACTTGGTTCTTCCTCAACAATCACCTGATCATCTAGAACCCCTTTGCTCCCACCCGAGTTTGAAATGTCTAACTCCACAACCTGAGACTCAGAACCACCTTCTTTGGATACCCCCAACCTGTCTTTGTACATCACATGTTCATTAAATATGACATCTTGACTACGAATCACCTTTCGGTTTTCCTCATCCCAAAATCGATAGCCAAATTCATCACCGCCATATCCAACAAACGTACACTTAACATATTTTGCATCCAACTTACTTCTACTCATAGAATCAACATGAACATATGCAACACACCCAAATACTCGAAGAAAAGACAGATTTACCTCCTTTCCCGACCAGGCCTCCTCTAGTATGCCATTTTCCAAAGGAGTTGAGGGTCCTCTGTTTATCAAGTAAGCTGTTGTGTTAACTGCCTCTGCCCAAAACATCTTTGGTAGCCCACACTTCAATCTCATGCTCCTAGCATGTTCACATAGGGTCCTGTTCATACGTTCTGCCACGCCATTCTGCTGTGGGGTTCCTCTCACGGTTTTCTCCATTCGGATTCCATTCACCTCACAGAATCCTTTGAACTCACGGAGCTCGTACTCTCCACCATTATCGGATCTCAAACACTTCACCTTGAGACCCGTTTTAGTTTCTACAAGAGCCTTCCATTTCCTGAAAGCATTAAAGGCATCAGACTTATTTTTCAAGAAATAAACCTATACCTTCCTCGTAGAGTCGTCAATGAAAGTCATGTAATATGATGCTCCACCAAGGGATGTCACTTGTGCTGGACCCCACAAATCACTGTGAATCCTCCCTTCGGAAAACTCACCATTTTCTGTTTTCCGAATACACAGTCCTCACACAAACCAATGTCAACTGTCTTGAGGTCTGGCAGTTTACCCTTCGAGCACATAACTTTCATCCCCTTTTCACTCATGTGGCCTAGACGACAATGCCACAAATTTGCATTCCCTTTTTCACTTGCAAGAGCAATGTTATCCCGGGTGTTGCCTATCATATACAACGTCCCCTCTTTATTTCCACGAGCCACTACCATGACACCTTTGGATATCTTCCACGAGTTACACCCAAAGGTCACCTTGTAGCCCTCGTCATCAAGTTGCCCAACTGAAATCAAATTCCTCTTCAAACCAGGAATATGTCTCACATCTTTCAATTGTAACACAGTCCCATTTGGTGTCTTAATCCGAACATTCCCCTTCCCTTTGATTTCCAGAGGCTCATCATCAGCTAGATAAACCTTCCCAAAGTTCCCGGAAGTGTACTTTTCCATTACACTCAGCACTGCTGCTCGAATGAAGCGATGCTCCAGAATCTAACACCAACGACTCCAATGGACTGCTTACACTCAGAATCAATGCATCTGAGTCCTCATCAGTGGCAACGTTGGCTGAGTTGTCATTCTTGTTTGGTGTATTCCCTTGTGCCTTAGCCTGTGCCTTGCACTCCTTCTTGTAATGGCCAAGCTCATGACATTTGTAACACTCAACCTGACTCTTATCTTTCTTGGGCTTATCTTTTCCCCTTGACTTCGATCTACCCCAATTTGGCTTCCCCTTGGATTCAGATCTGCCTCTGTTTCTCGTACTCAAAGCAGATCTTGTGGCCACCCAACTCTTTCCGGTGAATTTCCTCGCTCATGACCAAATCTCTAACCTCATCGAATTTTAGTTTCACTTTACCCGCTGAAGCACTAACAGACGTCACCGTTCCACTCCTACTTTCCGGTAAAGAAGACAACAAAATTAAGGCTTGAACTTCATCATCAAAATCAATCTCAACCGAACTCAATTGGGCTATAATCATATTGAATTCGTTGAGATGGTTTGCTACCACAGTATCCTACGCCATCCTCAGGTTGAATAACCTCCGCATCAAGTGAACCTTGTTTGCTGCAGACGATTTTTCATACATCTCCGTCAAAATTTCCAGCATCTCCTTTGTGGTTTTTGCTTACACAGTATGTAGGGCGACATTCCTAGATAACGACTGACGAACCACACTCATCGCCTTCCTATCCAGCAACTTCCACTCGTCGTCCTTCATATCTTCAGGCTGTGAACCCAACGGTTGATACAGATCTTTACCGTACAGGTAATCTTCGATCTGCAATCTCCAAAATCCAAAATCCATTCCATCAAACTTCTCAACAGGCGATTTTCCTTCAGCCATCATAATTGCTTTCCACAGATCCCTCTAACCAGATGCTCTTGATACCAGTTGTTAGGAATTAAAGCAATTATAGGAGAAAATAATGGAACAACGAATTTAGAGACAAACAATTTGGTTACCCAGATCGTCGGGAATGACTACGTCTGGGGGCACTACCAAGCCAGGAGATTCACTATTTCGTGTGTTAATTTCGTACAGTACAAGAGAGGCAAATACAACGAGTCAAAAAGTATTTATATAAGACTGGGCCTAAAAACCCTAAATCCGCGTCTGGGCTTCCGGAACCGCTCGACCAGGGCATTTGGTCGAGCGGTTCTGCTCGATCAACTTGCTAGATCGAGCGCCTCGATGGCGCTGGAATGGGGAAGCGCTCTACCGAGCAATAGTGCTCGACCTCGGGCACTGGTCGAGCGCCTCCCGTGGTCTGCCTCCGGTCTCCACAACCCAACATTTTTGACTGTGATTTAGGGTAACGACGTCTTAAGTTTTTGATTTTATGAGGGAGTGATAAGTGATTAATAAATAGTAATAATCGACAATTTGACAATATGGTTACCGACATCATCTCTAAAATTATAGCAATTTGATGTACGGCATGAGTGCCAAATCGACTTTATTGGCTCATTTGATAAATGTTTGTACTGCTAATGATGATGATCGACTTATTGGTTCGTGTTTTTTGAGGTTTATTTAATTTAATTGGTATATGAAATGAATTGCTTGGTTGGTCACTTGGTCTTATCTCATGAGAATGGCGGCCAAAATATTTGGTAATGCTAACATTTGATTAGAGAAAAGAGAAGGGTAAAAACATTTATGAGCACAATCTGTGTTAATTTTTAATTATTGAATACCGATGTGAGTAAGAGATGCAGAAAATAATGCAAGATTCCAAATTTATATTCATACATGATTTTTTTTGACAGGTATATTCATACATGATTGAATTGAGGGCTGAGTAGGAAATAATGGGACGTAGTTTTTGATTTGATTGAATTGATAGTTATATTATTTTTTCGATAAAAGTTTCTACTTCATCAAGGATGACTATATTAAATTGAGAGAATTACTTTTAGGTCCAATCCTAACATCACATTACTCTTAGGTCAAATCTCCTTTTTAATTACTTATAGGTCTAAACTTAACACCCACATTACCCATAATACCCTTATCTTCCCACAACCCACACAAATAATTCGTTTTAAAAATCAGATTTCTCTCTTATTTCTCATTTTCTTTTCTTTCTCTCTCCACTATTATTTCTCCTTTTCTTCTCTCTTCTCTCTCTCCACTATTATTTCTCTCTCTACACGGTTTCGCCGTCGTGGCCCTCTGATGTAGGCAGCGAGAGCGTATAATAAAGAAGATATACGAAGAACACAAGAACACACTAATTCCGTTGATTCCTAGAATATCCGAAAAAGTGATAAACTCAAATTACGTTGATTCTCACAAGAATTCCGTAAAAGAGACATTGAGATAAAACTCTCGTTTTTCATTAATCAATTCAACTCCTTTTTACAATAATAAGAACATCTATTTATAATACTAAATTAACTTAGGGAACAAGAAACGTAAATAAATCCTAAATATTGTAATATCAAATCAAATCCTAAACATAAATAAATAATCTAATTATACCATAAATATAATCATAATTATCTTTCAGTATCTTCATCCATATCTCCATCATTCTCCTCCTCTTGGAGAGGATTCGCCCTCGAATCATGTTGGTGCTCATTGTAACAGTGCGGAGATGAGCAGAAACATCCTTGAATTCACGTAGCGAACAAATCATTATATCTGAAAATTCTGCCACTAAAACATCAATAATATCAAACACAAAATATTGATCATCATTTGCTAAATTCGTTGAGGAAAAGAAACTTGATGAACATCTTCAATCACAAAAATATCTTCATCCAAATGATTATACCCAAATCCAAAATTATTTGCATCTTCTTCATCAAAAATTGGTGGGCCATCATAGCCATCATCACCAAAACCAATCGAAATGTCAACATACTCGTTGAAAATTGATGGTTCATCATAACCACAATCTTCATCAGGATATACATCGAAAATTGGTGATCCATCATATTCACCATGAAATATATGATCATAACCCAATAAATCGATATTTTGGCGGATCTGCGTATTATCATCTCCATACGTTGACTGTTCATCATGAAAAGTATCATAAACCGACTGAAATCTCGAAACCATCATCGAGAATCGTAACTGGTCTCTGATTACGAACTGATGTAGGTAGCGAGAGCGTATAAAAAAGAAGATATACGAAGAACACAAGAACACATTAATTCTGTTGATTCCTAGAATATCCAAAAAAGTGACAAACTCAAATTACGTTGATTCTCACAAGAATTTCGTAAAAGAGATATTGAGATAAAACTCTCGTTTTTCATTAATCAATTCAACTCTTTTTTACAATAATAAGAACATCTATTTATAATACTAAATTAACTTAGGGAACAAGAAACGTAAATAAATCCTAAATATTGTAATATCAAATCAAATCCTAAACATAAATAAATAATCTAATTATACCATAAATATAATCATAATTATCTTTCAATATCTTCATCCATATCTCCATTACCCTCCTCCCCCCACGGCTTTGCCGCTTCCACGGCCCCCCTCCCCCACGTCTTCCGCGGCAGCCTCCGCCCCTTCAAAATCCCCCGAAACAAAAACCCAATTTCTCGATCTGAAGTTTCTGACCTCTACCTCCTCCCCCACCTCCAACCTCTGCGGCCATCCCACCTCCCTGAACCAGAACAGTGGCGGTGCCTCACCTCTACACTCGCGGCGCTGCGACGACCATCCTCCTTGTAGGTCCCGAACGGGTTTCAGTGAGGGTTGAAGTCTAGAGGGGAGGGGTGAATAGACTTCAAAAACTTTTTCGTGGATCAGATGTGTTTGCACGTATGTTTAATCAGAGTGCGATGTGAATCAGTTTGGACTGATATCCGACTTACTGATCTGGTAAACAGATCAGTTCGGCGTCTATCAACTTAACTGATGGTGCGGAAAATAAGTTAACCCGTGTAGAAAACCAGTTTTACTCAAATGAAATTCTGACCAACAGTTCGGATCAGGTGACTAAAATGTCAAACAGATCAGATCAGTAACTTGATGCTAATCTGATCTAGGTACAGAATATGCATGCAAATAACAAGTTGTGTGCAGATGTGTAAAGCAGATTAAAGGCACACAGATTTATAGTGGTTTGGACAACTTGTCCTACGTCCACTCTTCCCTATCAACAGGGGCACCAACTTTACCAATTAGACCGAGTTTAATGTGTTAGTCCAACACAGTACAACCAATAGATATTTAATAATCACACTCAACTAATCCCAGAAATCTAATCTAGAAACCCTAGATAGAAATCTTGCTATAACAAACTTAACCTAACACAGTTTTGGTATAAGATTTGTTTTGTTCCAACTGGAATACTATCCTATCTTTTGATTAGCCTAAAGCTAGAGGATAAGTATTCTGCTAAGAACTAAGGGATGAACACTTAAGAATAGCTCTTGTGATTGTGTTCTTCGTGCGGAAATCTTGAGAGCATTTGCTTGTGAATAATTTTCGTACCCTTACTCTGAAGGTTTGATCCCTTATTTATAGGCACGAAATCGAACTAGCCGTTGGAGAGCAATTCGAATTTCGGTCTATTTTAGGTAGGCTTGACTTGATGTGCGCAGAAAGGTCATGCCGTCTTCGTGCAATATTTTTCTAGTCGTTTGGCTTGATACGCCATATCCTACAATCTTCATAACTGTACATACGTGTGTCTTTCTAAGTGGCTAAACAAGTACACTTATTTGGCGTCTTTGAAAAGCTTTAACTTAAGTATACTTCGAGTCTGAGAAACATCGTATGCTTTAAGGATAAGAAGAAGTACTTATCGTGGTTCTTTCTTGGCCTCTACTGATCTGTTGTCCATCAGATCAGTAGTCTTGAGTCATCTGATAAGGTTTTCTTAGCTGCAACTTATCGACTCTGTTGATGTCTTCATAGAGTTGGTCTTCTGATGTGATTCAGGTCTTCCTTCTGATCTTCTCTTCTGATCTTGATCCTGAACTTCACTTCTGATCTTCATTTATTGAGTTCCCCCTCAATATGTGACCTAATCTAAATCATCAACTGTCTAACATGTTCAGCTGGTTTCTTATCTATTCATCAGTCGACTAATAGGTTCGACTGGTCTTATTACAACTGTTTTGGAACTTCCATCAAAACTCCAAATTTCCCAACAATTTCCCCCTTTTTGATGGAACCAAAACTTAATCAGAATGGATGCTGAACATAAATAAAGCAGTATAAATAAAAGAGACAGTTCATCAGAAGACAATGAGAGTTTGTCTTAAGATCAGAGAAATAGGATAATTCATTGCTAGCATGTGAGAATTACAAGTACAAAGTGAAATATACCTATCCTGATCTTACAAAATAAGTTTTCTGATTCAGTATCTCTCCTCCAAAGGAACTTCACAGAAGTTGAACAATCTTGTCTTTATCTGAGCAACCTTGTCTTCATCAGTGATGTCATCTTGTTCAAGGTATCTGTTAAGAGTGTCATTAAAAGCAATCTTGTCCAATTTTCCGTCCGGAGTCTTCTTGTAGTCCATCACCTCAATGTCTGGTGCGACCGGTGTGCTGCTCAGCATTTTCGCCTCCCTCATCAGCTCGGCAAAGAATTCTGGATGTTTATTACTCAACCAGTCTCTAAACATGTCATTCTTGTCAGTTTCAGTTGGGATGACCTGGTTGATGTAAGCTGAAATGTACCATTCTGCTTTGATTATCTTCCAAGTTCCTTGCAGGTCTAGGCGAGCTCGCACTATTAGATCAACATCAGCATCTAGGATTGGCTCAACATAGTGCGATCCTTCTCCTTATCGTGCCAGAAAGCCTTTCTTCTTCTTCTTCAACCGATAGGCTTTGTCAAGATGCGCTGCTTCTTCCCTTCTTCTTTGCCTCTCAGCCTCTACTTTCTTCAGCTCTTCTTCTTTTCTTTTATCTTGCAGAGCAGCTAGAGCTTTCTTTTTGGGAACCATGACTTTCTTGCCTTTCTTTCTTGCTGGTTCGTCTGATTCAATTGAAGATTCGATCAGCTCAGCTTTCTCCAACTCAGCAGCAGCTTGGGCATCTTTCCTTAGTCTCTTTTTGTCCAATGTAATCTGGATGCCCGCCACATAGTTCTCAACCTGGTTCAGCCTTCCCTAAATATCAGCATCCTTAGCTTCTTCCCCCTTTTTGGTTCCTTAAAAAAGGCCCTTGAGTTCAGCACTTAGATTGGTAATCTTCGAAGATAAGTCTTGTTGAAGATTTTTAAGGGCTGGGGATTCAGCTTCAGCAACAGGTTGAACTTGGGCAACATCAGTTAGCATCGATTCTTCTGCTTTGTTTATCACATTGCTAACTCTGTCAAAAAGGCTATCAAGCTTATCTGCTGTAGAATTTACCTTGTGCTGTGCAGCAGCCAAATCCTCATACAGCTTGGTCATTTTGACCATCTGTTAGTTCATCATCAGCGTAAACTGTTGGGATCTGTTCTGCTCGATCTCAACCATCTTTTGTGTCATCTCAAGCAATTTGTCAGCTGTTGTGTCCCTGACATCTTCTGCAATTCTGGCGCAGTGCTTTGAGATGCGATCTCTCTCTGATCTGATGGCTTTCTCGATTTGAGCTGGTACAAAGAAGCTGACATCGTCTCTGAACATGTTGGCCATATTAGCCCTGAAGGATGTCCTGATGTGCTTCATCAGATTCTCCTCAAAATGTGGAGAGGTTTGGAGAATCTGTACCAGTTGACCCGCTGAAGAAGAAGGTCCCTCAACATCAGCTTCGCGCGCTGGACTTTCTTCAACAGCCAGATCAACTAACTCCTCGGCTGCTTGTGCCTCAGCTGATGGGGACTCTGCCGCTTCTCCCACAACTGCTTCATCGGCGACTGCCTCAACTTCTTTGGTTCTTCAATGATAACCATCTCTTTAGCAGTTTGCTCCGTGTCAGCCATTTGTTCAAAAATTTCTTCCACATCAATCAGCCTTCCTGCCTCATCCTCTTCTTCAAACCATCTCATTTGTTGCATTGTTCTGCTGTATTTAACCATTTTGTGAGTGATTTCCCTGTGCAATGGAGTGTCCGGCATTCCCAACTTCCTGGTTATCAGCCCAGCCACTGCATCACCAGAGATCAGATCTGTGGCAATCTCCACCTCAGCTATCTTCCTCATCTCAAGTTCGTATTCCAGGAATGGACGAATGCCACCCTTCTGCTCAAGCACAGTTCCAAAGTCTTCAAACTTTTTTAAGCGGATGTCTCGCTAGGAGAGAACATCAAGAACAGCAGTCCGTGCCTCTGGCTTCACCTCCAATTCTGGATATTTCTCTGAAAGCAGTTTCTCCAGCCTCCTGCGATTAATTTTCTCTGTGAAAGAGATCGGAGCATGTGTAGATGCTGGTGCAGGTGCTGGTGCCGCTTCAACTTCAGCTTCAGCTTCAGGAGAAGCTGGTCTGGAGAAAGGGATCATAGTCAGTGGTTCTGGATCATCAATCGGAATTTGAGGAGATGAGATTGGCTGATCTGATGCAGCTGATGTGGTCTGCTGCTGTGTCTCAGAGTGAGAAAACGTTGGTGCAGCAGTAGACCTCGATCCTTGACCTGTCCTCTTCTTGGGGAGTCTGTTGATGGGCACATTGTCCGCATCAGAATCAGATGATTCGTCTAATATCTGAAATCCCTTGGACTTCCCTTTTCCAGCAACTGGAACACTCGCAGCTGGTTTTGCTATCTTGACTGCTGGTTCCCTGATAGAGATCCCCTTTTCTGGTTTCCTGGCAGCAGTTTTCTTCTTCTGTCCTACTGCTCCTTTCTTCCTGACCTCCACAGCTGGTTTCACAGCTGCCTCTTCATCATCATCAACAAGGCCAGGAATTGCCTTATCTGATATAAGCATTCTTTTGTGGGCCAGCACGTACGGAATCATCTTGTCCTCACTCCATTCTCTATCCTTCATCATATCAATCAGAATCAATGATACCTTAAGTAACATTGTGATTTTGGCAGCCAGAACAATCTTTCCACCTTTGGATACAAACTTTGTTGACTCCTCCAGCAACCACCTTTTCAGAAACCTTGGCCAATCAATCTTTGCCTTGTCGATTATGGCATTCATTATTCTGGCCTTCTCTAGGGTTATGGCATCCAAGCTGTAAGAAATTTCAGCTATCACTTTCTGGACAATATCGAGCAACAACCGATATTTCCTCCTCAACATAGGTTTCTTGAAACCCTTGGTGTGATGTGAATCGGCAGGTCATAGTAGGTTTCTGAATACATCATTTCCTTCAGCCGCCCTGTAGATATCCGGCATAATCCCATCCTCCGGTGACGGCAAACGAAAGATTCGAAATAAGTCTGCATCGGTGACTTCCAGTCGTTCACCTTGGACCTCTGAGTACAACACACCGTCGTGGTCTCTTAAATTGTAAATAAATTCAAGAGACCCATCCAGAATAATCGAATCGGCACTCGCTGAACAATAGGTTTTGAGGCTATTGTTCCGTAGTAGCTTTAAAATTTCTACGGATTCTGGATCCGTTGTCGTCTTGAAATCGACACACCTATCTGTTGGGAATGATTTGCACAGATCTATTCGGGGTGAATATTTAAATACAAATTTAATTCATTAATTATTACTAGCATGAATTAATCCTATATTAATTCAAATAATAATTGCAACAACATATCATGCATATAAAAAGCCACGTAAAACCTACGCATGCGGAATCTATGAGTTTACGTGAACGTACCTCTCGGGATGGCAGCGAATTTGGTTGGACGGACTAACCAAAAGGACTTCACAAGTATTCCCTTAGCCCTTGCTCAACTATCCCGTGGAAGGACACTTGTCGAACAATTAACAAAAGGAAAAAAATAAACTTTGTTGCACCACTTTTGTGGATTTGCTAATATTTCCAGCACATGGAATTGTACTTGGGAATGAACTAATCATCCCCTATTTATAGGAGAGGGAGTGGTCAAATTTCTAGTGAAATATCAATGTGGGAAAAGACTTTTCTTGGTCACCAAGAAATCTTGAATATATATTCTATATTCTTTTTCCCATAATTAAAATATTCCACAAAAATCCCACCTCCTCTAAATATGAATTTTTCGAAAATTTTAATGTGCAAGATTCCAAGATTTGGATCTTCTTGAACTTATGAGATATTCTTGTATTTTAAGAAATACATATCTTCCATAATATTTTTTCAAGAAAATCAAGAAAATCTTTCTTGCCCATTATATTTCCTATTTTTCGAAAATTACTATATAGATAAGCTAGTGGGAGATTTCTTGAATTTAATGAGATAATCTTGTATTCCAAGAATACATATCTTCATTCCATAACAAAATTCAAAGAAAATCTTTCTCCCAACATATCTATAAATTTCAAAAATTTTGGTTGGAAAATTAAGCAACAATATTTATTTTATTTTAATCACCTTTTCAGTTATTGGACTATTTGTTGGGCTACTCAGGGGGCCTTTAGGAGAATTAAGATTGGACCTTCTAATGGATCTTGAATATCTAATATTGAGCCACAATATAATTCAAGCCCATAAATATTAATTAATCCCACTACATAATTAATATTGCATCATCCATCTTAACCCATATTACAGTCAATATGGCCCCCGGTCATTATTTCCCGTGTTTAAGATTATCTTGCCCATTAATTAATTCAAGCCACTGAAATAGCTTTTCGTTAATTAATATCTTTTGTCCTCGGTCGAGGAACGGTTCAACATTATTATCCATACCAGAAACTAATTCCACTTGCAAGATTTGGTATGATAAAACTTATGAACCTCCCAAGGGGACAAATCAAGCAAGCGTACTTGCACATGATTCTTCGTATTAAATCTTAGCAATCACATGTGACCAATAATATTGCCCAAGATAAAAAGTATTGAATCTCTCTGATTCGCTACCCATGATAAGTCAAAGCAATAGTTACCAATCCCACGTGATCTTATTTAAGGGACGAAGGTTAAGAAACAACGAACCACTGAGGTTTAATTCTTCCTTGTTTAGTTCTGAAGAATTTATCCTCATGTAGGTCCTATTCAGCGCATCAGTCATGCACTAGTGAAATCTCTTGGTCAAGACAAACCAATCTGAGCCTTACTCCTCAACCTTTCGCTATGGTTGTTCATTTCCATCTAGGTCGTGAATGGCGTACTTTTAGTTACAAGGGACTGTTAATTTAATCTTTTGTGATCTGGTATCACTAAATTAACTACAGTGTAACACGTACGAATTATTGAACAGTTATGCAGTAAATATATGTAACATTCAATCATATTTAAAGCATTAGTGATAAACAATTTATTTCAGTAACTAAGTCTGAAAATTCAGTTTCGATTATACAAAGTAAAAAGCATACTTTTCAGTATAATCCCAACAATCTCCCACTTATACTCAAAGTCTGCTTTTAAGTATACTACAACACGTCTCGCGTAGTCCGTGACATCTAATGTCACCTACACGAACCTAATAATTTATCCCACTTATACTCAAAGCAGATTGGCAACGGTCTTGACACCCATTCCACTCACATGTCTCTCGAATGTATTCAGAGGCAGACGCTTTGTGAATGGATCTGCTAGGCTGTCCTCAGACGCTATCTTTGCCACATCTATATCTCCTCTCTTAACGATTTCTCGTATAAGATGTCTTTCCTTTAATGTGTTTGTTTGACTCGTGGACTCTTGGTTCTCTTGAATTTGCAACTGCCCCTAGCAGATATTGCTAGACAAATTCAAAACACCATCCAAGTCCACTAAGAAGATCTAGAGCCCAATCGGTTCTTTCACTGCTTCACAAGCAGCTACTTACCCGAGTCTCATGGTTGAGTCAGTGATGCATTTCTGCTTCACACTCGTCCATTTGATGGCTACACTTCCCAAATGGAAACACACTAACTGAGGCAGATAATTTCTGAAATCTAAGTCTGATTGGAAATCCGAGTCCGTGTAGTCGATGGGGATTGGAGTATCTGACTGATAAATCAACATTCTATCCCGAGTTCTTTTTAGACACTTCAGCATGTTTTTAACTGTCGTCCAATGCTCTTTCCCTGGGTTACTTTGATATCTTGCCACCATGCCTACGGCAAAGCAGATATCCGGTCTCGTACACAGCAATGCATGCATAAGGTTTCCGGCAGCCGAAGCATAAGGAATACCTTTCATGTCATCCATCTCCTTTTTCGTCTTAGGGAACATTTTCTTGGATAGATGGATTCCAAGTCTGAAAGGTACAAATCCTTTCTTGGAATCTTGCATGCTGAATCGTTTCAAAACCAGCGTCTATGTATGAAACTTGTGATAACCCGATCATCCTTTTCCGGCGATCTCGAGTTAACTTGATCCCAAGGATATGTTCGGCTTTCCCTGAGTCTTTCATATCAAACTGTTTTGAAAACCATGCCTCTTACGTCTGATCACACCTTCACATCGTTCCCGATGATCACAATGTCATCTACGTATAGTACTAAGAATACCAATGCAGTTCCGACACTCTTTTTATACACACAACTTTCAAACTTGTTTTGATCAAACCCATAAGACTTTATAAAATGATCAAAACATTGGTTCCAAGCTCTAGATGACTGTTTGAGTCCGTAAATGGACCTCTTGAGCTTACAAACTAGGTATTCTTAGCTTGTTTCAATGAAACCTTGAGATTGTTGCATATAGATCTCTTAATCAAGACTTCCGTTAAGGAAAGCTGTCTTGACTTCCATTTGCCAGATTTCAAAGTTGAAATGCGCAGCAATCGATAAGAGAATACTGATGGACTTTAAGCATGGCTATGGGGCGAAAAAGTTTCCTCATAATCGATCCCTTCTTTCTGAGTATAACCTTTCGCCACTATTCTTGCTTTAAAGGTTTCATCCTTCCCGTTCGGTCCTCTTTTCCTCTTATATACCCACTTGCATCCAATGGGTTTGACCCCATTAAGTGGTTCGACTAGCTCCCACACTCTATTATTAAACATAGACCCCATTTCAGCTTTCATTGCTGTTTGCCAAGAATCTGCATCCTTATCTTGGAGTGCCTCGTCATATGTCCATGGGTCTGATTCGACTTGTCCGGGAATCAAGTCCGAGGACTCTCCTATTCCCATGAATCTCTCGGGCTGTCTAACAACCCTCCCACTACGACGAGACTCCGGTTGTGAAAATGTATCGTTTGGTATATCATCTAGTACAGTTGGCACTTGAGGTTTGCCCTCTAAGCTCATTTAAGGTAATCTCACTTCTGCGTTTTCTTTGGTTCATATAGTCTTCTTCCAAAAATCTAAAGTGGGTGCTGATGACGACCTTTTGATCTTCGGGACCATAGAACATACACCCTTTTGTTCCCTCGGGGTATCCTACAAATAGCCTTAATTCTGATCGAGGATCCAATTTACCGGCTTCCTTGTCCAACACGTAGGCCGGACACCCCAAAATTCTCATGTGTTTCATACTAGGCTTGCGCCCGGTCCACAATTCTTTGGGAGTTTTGGGAACCGATTTGGATAGCACCAAGTTCAGAATGTAAACCGCTGTTTCCAAGCCATAACCCCAGAACGACTCGGGAAGATACACATAACTCATCATTAATCTAACCATTTCCAAAAGAATTCAGTTTCTTCGCTCTGTAACCTCATCTTGTTGAGGGGTTCCGGGTGCAGTGAGCTGGGATACAATCCCTTCATCAGATAAGTAGTTCAAAAACTCATTGCTGAGGTATTCGCCTCTACGATCAAATCGTAGAGACTTGATACGTTTTTCCCTATGATTCTCTGTTTGAGCCTTAAATTCTTTAGAATTTCTCAAAGGTCTCAGATTTATGCTTCATAAGGAAAATGTAACCGTACCTTGAGTAATCATCAATAAAAATACTCATAACCTCCTCTTGCTTTGGTTGACATTGGACTACATACATCTGTGTGAACGATCTATAACACTTCTTTGGCCCTATTCCCCTTGGCTCCAAATGCCCTCTTGGTCATTTTACCCTCCAAACATGATTCGCAGGTTGGAATTTGTTCAACTTGGAGACGCTCCAGTGAACCATCTTTCACCAACCTTTGGATCCTCTTTGGATTTATATGACCTAATCTTAGATGCCAAAGAAGTATTTCGTTCACGCTTTCTTTTGTCGGAAATAGTTGATGTGTTATAGGATGCATTTCATGAGTGGTGTGCACAGTTATTTGTATAGAGATTTTCCATCAATGTCCCGTAACAGATACACTCATCATTTCAAAAATGATGTCATTCTTATTAGAAGAAACTTAGTGTCCTTTAATTGAATTTTAGAAACTGGAAGTGAATTCTTTCTAAAACTGGGAACATAAAGATAATCTAAAAAAAAACTTTTATCTTCAAAAGATAGGTGCACTTCTCCCACTGCTTTAATTGCTACTCATGTAGCATTGCAATGTCTGCTACTTGCGTAGTATTGCAATAATCGTTACTATCGTAGCATTGCAATATTTGCCACTTACGTAGCATTGCAATGTCTTTTACTTTCGTAACGTTGCCCAGTGTGATGAGGATCTCACTTCCACTAAGTTGCATGATCATTTAGAACCCGTGAAGCCAACATGATTAGTGGATCTCGTATCAACCACCCACGAATGAGAAGTATACGCCGCTAAACAAGTTTTAACAACTAGTGCGTGAGAATTACCTTTCTTTCCATCCCTTTTGGAGTTGGAACAGCAAAACCTCCATTGTCTCTCTTACCAAGATCTTAAGCACTTCCTCTTTGGATTTTCCTTGACACAACAAGCATTCCTCATCTTACCATTGCCTTTGGCAACAGTTGAGTTTTATTGCTTATGGCCTTTTGGTCCTCTTCTTTATCTTGCCTTCCTTTGGCCTAGAAGATGAAGACAGACCACTTGCCGTCAAAACTTGAGTTTGGTGCCTTATCAACATTTCTGCTTAGACCAAAAGCTTGCAACAAATTAGCTAGTGAGGCCAAAATGCTCAAAAAACTTTTTGGGCAGAGAGTGAAGTACCAAATTCATCTGAGTCTCCAGATCATAATCTGCACTCAGAATCTCAAGTTTGATTAGATGGGCCATCTATTTTGAGGACGTAATCCCTTACGGGTTTGCCCTCCACCATTTTCAGCGACGACATCTCTCGCAAGGTGATCTGACGAGTCCCGCATATTTTGACTCGTCAGTTGGCTCATCTGATTTTGGTGTGTCAAGAATCCACTTGTGCTTTTGTGCAGTTAGGACAATTATAATTTTTCGTTTCCAATCAATATAGTTTCCATACATATTGTATTAACTTTAAGTATAATAACAGTGGATTAAAAGGTAACGACATGCTGAACTGAAATAAACAACTATATGCAATAGCACAAGTATATCACAAGATTCGATCACATGCATCATATTTAAAATCTCAAAAAAAATATGAACAATGCATCAGCCAACATCTCAAAACAGTTTAAATAAGCCACGTTGGGTGGGTCATTATTTAAACACATTCAAGCGGGTCACAAACAAGAACAGTTACAAACCCTTAATATCCAGATTAATAGTTGGCTCCCACTTGACCAATATAAAATTGACAGGGACTTCGGGGAAGTATATGCATATCAATTTTATACCTAAGTAATAACCATGATTAAATACAGGATTATTATTTCGCTTTGATCGAGCCTCGTAGGGAGGGTCATCGTCGCTACTAGTAATAATCCACAATCATCCGTTTGGAATTCATTCATGTGAAACCTATCTTTTGACCGTCCCGTTGGGGGAATTTCTCCAAAAGAATTCACAAATAAATAAATCATGGAGGTCAAAATTAATTCAATTTTATTATCCGGAATAAAATTGTCAATTAATTATTTAAACATACTTAGTAATTTTGAAGTTGATATTTTTCCATTTGGCAACCCTCATGCAAACACATTTAAACAAATTAAATAAAGTATAAGATATCGCAAATTAAATCAAGCAAAACAGAAAAATAAACATATTGGGCACAAATTATCCAATTATCATGGTTTGATTTTTCTTGGCTTGATCTTGAAGAAACACGTCTCAAATTTCTCCCACTCGTTCGTCTCGAAAAAATACTTCGTCTCGAACACATGGCATGACATTTGGCAGTAGGGATCTTGGCCATATCCAGGCGACCCACTTGGCCTTAGGGCGGCTTCTCGGCGACTTTCGGCACCGCCAGCGAACCGCTCACGTGCCTCGAACACGCCTCGGCGAGTGTCGGTAGATCTCGTGACGATGGGTGCATCCAGCCATTCGCGCGCCTCCCGCCGCCCGCGACCTCGGCGGCCCCCGCGTATCACGCGGCGCTGCAGCGTCCGCCCGTCCTTTCTTTCGACACAGGCGGCGCACCGCCCGTCTTGCGGCCCTTCTCCTTAGCCTTTCGACGCCCGGCCTGCCTCTGCCATCTTTGCGTGCCGGTAGCAGCGCCCCGCCTTCCCGCTGGTTACGGATTTAGATCCTTTAATTCTTGATCTCTTCGTTTCGATCCGGTTACAATTTATTTACAAAAAATAAATAAACCTAGATCTAAACTAGTCTATTACATTGATCAAATCAAACAAATCCTAGTCTACTCGTGGATTTTCTCACGAGGCAAAAACAAATCCGAACTAATCGAATTAAAAAACCACGGTTTATATGCATGCAAAAATAGACACATTAAAATCCATGACAATTGGATACCGCAAAACAGATCTAACAGGTTCTACTATCCAATTTCAAATTTAATGTCCACTTAATTAAATTACAATTTAAAAAATTGAGAGTCCGAAAACCGTGGCTCGATGCAATTGTTGGGGAATGATTTGCACAGATCTATTCGGGGTGAATATTTAAATACAAATTTAATTCATTAATTATTACTAGCATGAATTAATCCTATATTAATTCAAATAATAATTGCAACAACATATCATGCATATAAAAAGCCACGTAAAACCCACGCGACGCGGAATCTACGGGTTTACGTGAACGTACCTCTCGGGATGGCAAAGTGACTTTGGTTGGATGGGACTAACCAAAGGACTTCCCAAGTATTCCTTAGCCCTTGCTCAACTATCCGGTGGAAGGACACTTGTTTAACAATTAACAAAAGAAAAAAATAAACTTTGTTGCACCACTTTTGTGGATTTGCTAATATTTCCAAAGACATGGAATTGTACTTTGGGAATGAACTAATCATCCCTATTTATAGGAGAGGGAGTGGTCGAATTTCTAGTGAAATATCAATGTGGGAAAAGACTTTTCTTGATCACCAAGAAATCTTGAATATATCTTCTATATTCTTTTTCCCATAATTAAAATATTCCACAAAAATCCCACCTCCTCTAAATATGGATTTTTCGAAAATTTTAATGTGCAAGATTCCAACATTTGGATCTTCTTGAACTTATGAGATATTCTTGTATTTTAAGAAATACATATCTTCCATAATATTTTTTCAAGAAAATCAAGAAAATCTTTCTTGCCCATTATATTTCCTATTTTTCGAAAATTACTATATAGATAAGCTAGTGGGAGATTTCTTGAATTTAATGAGATAATCTTGTATTCCAAGAATACATATCTTCATTCCATAACAAAATTCAAAGAAAATCTTTCTCCCAACATATCTATAAATTTCAAAAATTTTGGTTGGAAAATTAAGCAACAATATTTATTTTATTTTAATCACCTTTTCAGTTATTGGACTATTTGTTGGGCTACTCTGGGGTCCTTTAGGAGAATTAATATTGGACCTTCTAATGGATCTTGAATATCTAATATTGAGCCACAATATAATTCAAGCCCATAAATATTAATTAATCCCACTACATAACTAATATTGCATCATCCATCTTAACCCATATTACAGTCAATATGGCTCCCGGTCATTATTTCCCATGTTTAAGATTATCTAGCCCATTAATTAATTCAAGCCACTGAAATAGCTTTCCGTTAATTAATATCTTTTGTCCTTGGTCGAGGAACGGTTCAACATTATTATTCATACCGGAAACTAATTCCACTTGCAAGATTTGGTATGATAAAACTTATGAACCTCCCAAGGGGGCAAATCAAGCAAGCGTACTTGCACACGATTCTTCGTATTAAATCTTAGCAATCACATGTGACCAATAATATTGCCCAAGATAAAAAGTATTGAATCTCTCTGATTCGCTACCCATGATAAGTCAAAGCAATAGTTACCAATCCCACGTGATCCTATTTAAGGGACGAAGGTTAAGAAACAACGAACCACTGAGGTCTAATTCTTCCTTGTTCAGTTCTGAAGAATTTATCCTCCTGTAGGTCCTATTCAGCGCATCAGTCATGCACTAGTGTAATCTCTTGGTCAAGACAAACCAATCTGAGCCTTACACCTCAACCTTTCGCGATGGTTGTTCATTTCCATCTAGGTCGTGAATGGCGTACTTTTAGTTACAAGGGACTGTTAATTTAATCTTCTGTGATCTGGTATCACTAAATTAACTACAGTGTAACACGTATGAATTATTGAACAGTTATGCAGTAAATATATGTAACATTCAATCATATTTAAAGCATCAGTGATAAACAATTTATTTCAGTAAATAAGTCTGAAAATTCAGTTTCGATTATACAAAGTAAAAAGCATACTTTTCAGTATAATCCCAACACTATCCTCAACAATGTCTTCGGCAAAATTCCTAAATATTGGATCTTTAGGTTCCGGAGAATTTTGCGAAGAGGAATGTGCAGTCTCTGCAACATGTCTAATTTTGGGTGTCATTTCTGCAAATAAACACAAAATTCTCAATTTCTATCGAATATTCGCATAAAACACAAATACATATACAAAACCATATCAATAGAAAATAAGATCATATCTAAAACCAAATTTAAATTACCAGTTAAATCTGGAAAAAGATGAGCAAGTAAATGTTTTGGAATTTGTAGAGATGTTTTAGAGCGAGAAGATAATTGTTGCAGAGTGAAAATTTGAGATTTGAGTTTTATGAAAATGGTGGAGTGGGAGGGTTTTTGGAATTATAAACGAGAGGGAAACCCAATCATTTAAAAAACCGGGAACCCAAAAGACATTCAATCATAATCTACGATTGAGATTAGGCGGTTGGTTAAAGTAGACATCGTGCGGCTTAGGAAAAATTGTAGGCCGCAGCTTTTGGATTTAAAAAATCGTGATAAATGCATTTAATACAAAATCCTCGCGTCCGCATTTAATGAAAGACAGAGTGGCGTCATACGCATTAAGGAGATAAGAATAAACAAATAAGGAAAACATAAAACAGTAAAGGGATCAGAAAAGCGTATCTGATTGACTGATATTGTAATCAGCCAATTACTACAAATGTAGATTCTTGTCCCTCTTTTCTGATTTCCAATATGTTGAACCTAATATATCCTCTAAGTCTTAGTATTTTCCCACTGTCTGCTCTGCTCAAATCAGTACTCTATTGATCTTTTCTGATCAGATGAACTTCCCCCTTCATCTGACATTCCTTTCTGATCATTTCCCAATTGATCTCTTCTGATCAGATGAAGTTCTCTTTTCATCTGACCATCTTACCTGTTGTATCTGATCCAACTCTTCTGACTTTGTTGATCTTACGTTGTAGTCTATACCTTAGCAAGTTTCCCAACAATGTCCAACTTAGCTGATCAGATTTCTGTTGAACCAATCTGATCCAATCTTATCCTATCCGGGTCTTGGAGTGTGTTCCCGCAAAAACCTAATTCTCGGGGAATCGAACGGTAGCCTCGATTTCCTGTATCGGCGTGATGTGACATACCAGCAATGATGGTCTGTCACTTTGTGACGTCAATTTCTTTGGGGAGGGGTCTCAAATTTTTAAAAATTGCATTTCCACCCCCGCTTATCCTCTATAAATAGAACTGAGTTTAGACAAACATTCATCAATTTTCGTTCTCAAGTTTGCACATGAGAAATTCTGGTGAGTCCTTGATTCCGGCAAGTCCTCCGCCGATAGGCTTCTTCTATCCCGGCAAGCCCTCCGGTTCTCATTCCATCCCTATGCTTCCCTTGTTTCTGATCTCGTCTTCATCGAAAAATGACCAAACGACCATTGCTAAGCTTCACTGCCACCCTGATTGTGGATTTGTCGCCTTTATCATGGAGGTGGCCGTCTATGCCTTGTGTTCCGATCGAGACGACGTGGTTAACATCGATGACCAATTTCTGACATCTAATATAGATTTAGTATTGTATATGCGAACTTGATCAAGCCAAGTCGCCCTTTTTCACTACCTTATATGTTTTGCACCACATGTATGACACTTGTGTTCATCTAAAGTGAGAAGGCTCATCGGTTTTAGGGTTTAGGATTTAGGAATTTTCTTTCGACCTCCGGGTCTATTGTAATGAAAAGTTTCGACCTCCGCGGGTCTTTATCAATGAAATTCTCTCTTAATTCCATTGTTGTGTTGATTTGATTTCATTATGCGATTTTTGCTTAGTTCCCCCTTAATTTAATATCCTTTATGTGATCAGTGCCTAACTGATTTTTCTGATCAGTTGAGGTTCCTTACTCAACTGATTCTATCTGGTCAGTCTCTTAACCAACTGGTGTTTGAGATCAGACCACCAAAATACTCTGGGGCTACATCTCCTAAATCCAGTAGACCTAGCTCGTTGCATAATTCTCTAATTCTGACTTCAGCTAGAGGCTTGGTTAAGAAGACAGCTCTTTGCTTATCAGTATGGATCTTTTCCATTCTGATGTTCTTCTTTTCTGCATGCTCTCGGATAAAGTGGTGTCTGATGTCCACATGTTTGCATCTCGTGTGCAGAACTGGCATCTGAGTGATAGCAATCGCACTATTACTGTCACAGAAGAAAGGTACATTGGTAGCAGTTATGTTGTAATCCCTCAGCTGCTGACAAAGCCAGAGCAGTTGGGAGCAACAGCTACCTACAGCCATATATTCTGCTTCAGTAGTAGATGTGGCAACAGATGTTTGCTTCTTAGAAAACCACGAGACCAGCTTGCTTCCCAAGAACTGGCAAGTACCTAATGTAGATTTTCTATCTATCCTACATCCACCATAATCAAAATCAGAGTACCCACTAAGCTCTAGATTATCATCCTATTTCTTTGGATACCATAGACCTAAGTTTACAATGACATTCTTCAGATACTTAAGAATCCGCTTAGTCGCTTCAAGGTGGCTTTTGTTTGGGATTTTTTCGAAACCGCACATACACCTCTTCGCAAAAAAAAATGTTATATGGGTCGCTTGCGATCGGGTATAGTAAAGATCCAATCAAAGTCCTATACTCTTTCTGATTAGTCTTCTTACCACCTTCATCTGGATCCATCTTGAATGCAGTTAACATTGGAATTCTGACTTCCTTGCAATTCTGAACTCCATACTTAGCCAACAAATTCCTTGTGTATTTTGCCTGACATATGAAGATCCCAGTGTGAGCTTGCTTGACCTCAGTAGACAGAAAAAGAAAATAGTTCATCGACCCATCATGGACATCTCAAATTTCCCTCAGCATCGCCAAGCAACTTCATCAATTTCTCACATAGCTTATGATTGGGAGAACCAAATATAATGTCGTCCACATAGATCTGAACCAAGAGAATGTCTTCTCCATCTTCTATTCTGAACAAGGTTCGATCAATCAAGCCCTTGGTAAAACCATTCTCTATCAAGAATTGGGACAATGTATCATACCAAGCTCTAGGAGCCTGTTTCAGTCCAAAGAGCTTTTCTTAAACGGTACACTTGGTTGCTTATTTCAAAGCCAGGAGGTTGTTCAACATAAACTTCCTCAGCTAGCACCCCATTTAATAATGCACTCTTTACATCCATCTGATACACAAGAAATCCCTATGAGTCGATAAGAGAAACAAATTAATGGCTTCGAAGCGGGTGGGCGGTGCAAAGGTTTCATCATAATCAATCCTTTTTCGATTGTGAATATCCCTTTAAGAATAAGTCTTGCTTTATTATTCGGGTTATTACATTGTGCTCCTCCTTCTTGTTCTTGAATACCCACTTAGTACCAATCACATCTTGATGAGTTGGTGCTCTACAAGTTCCCAAACTTGATTTCTTTCAAAACCGTTTCTAGTTCTTCTTGCATGGCTAGAATTGGCCAGCATCTTGAAGAGCTTCTTCAACTGTGAGTGGTTCCTTCAAAGACAGATAACAACAATACATTGCACTTTCACCAATCTGATGTCTAGTTCTAACTCTATCAGATGGGTCTCCGATGATCAGATCATTTGGATGACTAGTTATCTAGGTCCTTCTGTCCTGATTGTCATCTGTTTGGAGAACATCATCCTCTTCTGATAAAGATTCATCACTAGAGACTGGGAGAGGTACTTGGGTAGGATCCACTTGGCATGGACATGTCTCAGCTGATGTTGGACTCATCATGTGTTGAAGTCTGTCTGGCGGAACATCAGGTGTTCCCCCTGAACCAGATGGTTCGGTTATTCTTCGCTTTCGATTTGTACCAAATTCTTCTTCATCGAGCGGTTATGCGTACCTTTGGGGTCTTTCTGACTTGGTGAATCATCAAGGTCAAAGTTAGGAACATATATTGTGATGTATTTTGGTTCCTTTCCTTTGAGCCTGATCCATTTTTTGTGCATCTGGAACAGCAGTTGCTTCTGGTGCCGTCTGTTTTGAGGTAGACTTCTCCTGATCAGAAGATGTCTCATCAAAGACCACATGAGGTGTTTCTTCCACAACTAGGGTTCGTCTGTTGAATACCCTAAATGCCTTGTTGGTTGAGGAATATCCTTAGAATATACCCTCATCTGCTTTGGCATCAAAAGTTTTCAACTGACTCTTCCCATTGTTGTGTATGAAACACTTGCACCCAAAAACATGGAAGTAAGAAACACGAGGTTTTCGCGCCTTCCCACAGTTCATAAGGTGTTTTAAAGTGAATCTTAGTCGAGAACATGTTTCAAGGTGTGACAAGTCAGTATTGATAGCTTACGCCCGTAAGGATCAATTCAAGAAAAACGACTTTGAGTTGCATGCTCACCTAACATGGTGTGTGCGGCTTTTTTGTTGTTCGTTTCTTCTTTTCGCTACGCCCATTTTGTTGTGGTGTTCTTGCAGCTGATGTCTCATGCTGTATACCAAACTCAGAGCAAAAATAAGATATAAACTGGTTAAGGAATTCAGTACCTTTATCTGATCTGATTTTCACTATGCTGAGACCCTTTTCATTCTGAATTTTCTTGAGCAGTTCGGGTAGATTGGTTATAGTTTCACTCTTCTTATACAAGAATATTACCCAGGTGAACTTGAAATAATCATCCACGACCACCAGAGTGTATTTGCGTCCACTGAAACTGAGAGGTGCAACTGGTCCAAACAAATCCATATGGAGCAGTTGCAATACTCTACTGGATGGAGGAGAAGGTATTCCTTTGAATGAAGCTTTTACTTGTTTTTCCTTCTGACATGCTGAACATGTCTGATCCTTAGAGAAAACTTCATTCGGGAGTCCTTCTACCAAAGACATCCTTGCTATCTTGTTAAGAGTCTTAAAGTTCAGATGTCTCATCCTCTTGTGCCAGAGCCAGCTGAAGCTCTTAGAACTCTTAACAATCAGGCATGCATTTATTGGACAACTGTTCCAATCAATAATGTATATCGTTCCTTTTCTTGAACCAATCAGCAAGATCTGTTGAGTAGCTCGATTCTTGACTGTGCATTTTTCTGTCGAGAACTCAACACTAAAACCATTGTCGTAGAATTGTGAAACAGATAACAGGTTGTGCTTTAATCCATCAACATATGAAACTCCTGTGATCTGTACGTCATCAGTCACTAAGGTTCTGACTCCTCTGGTATGACCAAAGTTATCATCACCAAAGAGAACTCTTGGGCCTGGTCTTTCAACATAGTTGCTAAGGAGAAACTGGCTTCCAGACATGTGTCTTGAGCATCCACTATCTATGTACCAGATAGCTACCTGTTCTCTACCCTTATTTACCAGTCCCAAGCGATTCTGCAAACAATTTAGACTTTAGGTACCCCTAGTAGAATCGGGTCCTGAGGGGTTAGAGGTACCTTTCGAGATCCAGACATATCTGGCACCTCTGTTGAAACAGAAGGCTTGATCTGTCTCCCATAAACATCTACATAGTCATACGTCTCTTCATATGCAATCTGTTTCGTATGATTATGAGTGTGAGCATTGGATAAATCAGAAGATTTGGGATTTTTCATTGAAATTTGTCTTCTTTTAATCCAGTGGGGCTCAGGTGCAGCAGCCCTAGGTTTCTGATTGTAAGGGTAGGTACGACTGCTACCATTAAAAGATTCATATCTTTCTGGCATAATTGGTCTTAGCAGTTTACCCTTAGCTTGCTTGTTAGGCAGCTTGGACTGAGTCTGCATCAGCTGGGACTCTCCCTTTCGAGATGGTCCAGCCTGATACCTACTCTGCTGATTGGGTTGTGGTCTCCTCAGAAGAACTGGGTTCATCTGATGATACCTAGGCTGATGTCTGATCAGTTGGGGTTCATTTACGTTCCCTTTCTGATCTGACACTTGCCTTGCCTGATCAGCTGGTCCTTTCCCTTACCAGATACAAATTTGGTATTTCATGTATCTTAGTCAAAAACTCGTTTGGTTACACTTTTCTGATGTGAACCAGCCGGGACTTTTGAGGATCCAGAAGGGATTTCATACCCAATTCCCTTCTTGCCAGTCGGCGTACGAAAATAGTTGTTCAAGTCTTGAACAATTTTAGAAGATTTCGTGAAAACCTCTATTTTCTTACGTAGACCGTCCTCAAGAGCTTTCAGATTCTCATGCATCCAGAAGAGTTCATCAAATGTAGCCTGAAGAGATTTGAGTTCATTGGCTTGTTGTAGGTTGAGAGCCAACTGTTCCTTAACCAGCTTTCCCTGATCAGAAGAGCTGAGCTTTAGAGACTCCAGTTCTGTGGTCACCTTCTGAACAGTTTAAGCTGATTTCAGTTCAGCTGCTCTACTTGCCTCAATTTTCTTAACAAGCCTGATGTTCTCAGCTCTCAGGTTATCGTTCTCAACTTCCACTCGTGTATAAGTATCTATTGCATTGGAAAGATCATCAAGTAATTGGTCATTGTAAACCTGCAAGTTGACCTCTCCTGCAGATGTGCTCGGCACATTTGGTGTGGAAGAAAGAGGCACAAAAGAGTTAGACAGTACCTCTATTTGATCTGATTCTCTGGCCATGAGACAGATGTCGTCATCAGATAAGAAGCTCAGATCATCGACATCATCAGTTGTTGTTATCAAACAGAAATCTTCAACAGATGAGTAACCAGAATCATCTGAGGGCAGGTAGGAATCATCAATGCCAGACGTATCTGCAACCATAGCTTTCTTGTTCCTGTATCTCTGTTCTCTTATGTTTCTTTTCTCCTCTCTTTCTTTGGGGGTCAGGTCAGGATAAACACTGTAATGGCCTGGTTTCTGACAGTTATAACACACTCTTGAATCCCCTGAGCTTCCTCTGCCTGGAGAATCGTGTCTTCTGTAATGCCTGTCAGGAGACTTCCCATTCTGTCGATAGTCAGAACCTTTCCTATCTAATCGATCATCACGTCTACTTTCTTTCCGGTCCTCTTCGATTATCCTTCCTTTCGTCAGAATGATCGTCCTGTCTTTCTTCTCTTTTGTTATCTCGATTGTCAGATGAACGATACCTCTCTTGCGATCTGTCAGATGAACGACGATCTCTTCCTCTATTCCTTCGATAGTCATCATAAAATTTACTGTATTTGCCCATTTGAACATTTGTTCTTTCCAGCTTTCTTGTCAGTAAGGCAATTTGTTCAGCTTGACTGATGATGTTTCCAACTGGTTCCACAATTCGTGAACTACTACTTGCTGCCTGAAATGCAACAGATTTGGGATTGGGAGTAGTTTCAGCTGGGACATCATCAGATCCTTGTCCTCTCTCGGTCAGGTCTAACTCATGAGCTTTCAAACTAAAGATTAGATCATTTGGTTTCATTGTAGCAATATCTTGACAGTCCTTAATCACAGTCACCTTCGTATCCTATTTCTTAGTCAGCGATCTGAGAATCTTGTAATTGATATCCTTGTTTGACATAACTCGTCCGAGATCACGAAGTTGGTTGACTCCTCGTGTGATCCTTCCATCAAATTGATCAATTGTTTCATTTGGCAACATCTTGAGTTTCTCAAATACAACCAGCTCAGCTTTCAGTCTGCTGTCCTTGATCTGTTCATTTCCTCTGCAGATTTCAGCAAGCGTATCCCACACTTCCTTAGCTGTCTTCAGGTACTTCACTTTCTCTCTTGTAGTAGCATCCATGGTTTTCATGATGAGATGTCTGGCAACAGTATCAAGGTTAGACAGTTTCCTCTCATCTGCATCCATCAGAGAGGGACTCTTTCTGATTCTTGCTCCAACTGGTTGAGTAGGATCTCGTTCTCCTGGTTCAGCTGGATTATAGTGATAGATGATAATCGGTCCTATCTCAAGAATCTCATCCATTCTGTTGCTAATCACTCCCAGATGGTCTCTCATGTCTATGGACCAATCTGCATACTCATCAACAGAAAACATGGGTAGATTATGATGCATACCTGAAGTGTTATCCATGCTTGTGGTGATTTTGTTTTTTAAGAAAATGAGTTTTAAAATGGTTTTCAAAGATCAGTTCAAGTGACCACAAAGGTTCTTCCTCAAGAACCAATAATATTCAAAGCCAGTGGTCGGAAGAAGCATTGCTCTAATACCCCTTGTAGGTCCCGAACGAGTTTCACTGAGGGTTGAAGTCTAGAGGGGAGGGGTGAATAGACTTCAAAAACTTTTTCGTGGATCAGATGTGTTTCCACGTATGTCTGATCAGAGTGCAATGTGAATCAGTTTGGACTGATATCCGACTTACTGATCTGGTAGACAGATCAGTTCGGCGTCTATCAACTTAACTGATGGTGCGGAAGATAAGTTAACCCGTGTAGAAAACCAGTTTTACTCAAATGAGATTCTGACCAACAGTTCGGATCAGGTGACTAAAATGTCAAACAGATCAGATCAATAACTTGATGCTAATATGATCTAGGTACAGAATATGCATGCAAATAACAAGTTGTGTGCAGATGTGTAAAGCAGATTAAAGGCACACAGATTTATAGTGGTTCGGACAACTTGTCCTACGTCCGCTCTTCCCTATCAGCAGGGGCACCAACTTTACCAACTGGACCGAGTTTAATGTGTTAGTCCAACACAGTACAACCAACAGATATTTAACGAGTTCACACTCAACCAATCCCAAAAATCTAATCTATAAACCCTAGATAGAAATCTTGTTATAACAAACTTAACCTAACACAGTTTTGGTATAAGATTTGTTTTGTTCCAACTGGAATACTATCCTATCTTTTGATTAGCCTAAAGCTAGAGGATAAGTATTCTGCTAAGAACTAAGGGATGAACACTTAAGAATAACTCTTGTGATTGTGTTCTTCGTGCGGAAATATTGAGAGCTTTTGCTTGTGAATAATTTCCGTAACCTTGCTCTGAAGGTTTGATCCCTTATTTATAGACACGAAATAGAACTAGCCGTTGGAGAGCAATTCGAATTTTGGTCTATTTTAGGTAGGCTTGCAGGCTTGACTTGATGTGCGCAGAAAGGCCATGCCGTCTTCGTGCAATATTGTCCTTTCTAGTCGTTTGGCTTAATACGCCATATCCTTCAATCTTCAGAACCGTACATACGTGTCTCTTTCTAAGTGGCTAAACAAGTACACTTATTCGGCATCTTTGAAAAGCTTTGACTTAAGTATACTGCGAGTCTGAGAAACATCGTATGCTTTAAGGATAAGAAGAAGTACTTATCGTGGTTCTTTCTTGGCCTCTACTGATCTGTTATCCATCAGATCAGTAGTCTTGAGTCATCTGATAAGGTTGTCTTAGCTGCAACTTATCGACTCTGTTGATGTCTTCATAGAGTAGGTCTTCTGATGTGATTCAGGTCTTCCTTCTGATCTTCTCTTCTGATCTTGATCCTGAACTTCACTTCTGATCTTCATATATTGAGTTCCCCCTCAATATGTGACCTAATCTAAATCATCAGTTGTCTAACATGTTCAGCTGGTTTCCTATCTATTCATCAGTCGACTAACATGTTCAACTGGTCCTATTACAACTGTTTTGGAACTTCCATCAAAACTCCAAATTTCCCAACACTCCTCACGCCACCGCGGCGGTCACCCAAAACGCAGACGACGACGGTGGCTAGCTTGCACCCCCCAAACGATGACTTTGTGCTACAGAGATGGAGGGGGGAAGATGCCGATGATGCCTCTGCCCGCTGCAAATGACGATTTCTGCGACTGGTGAAGGTGTCGATGAATTTAGTGGGGACTTTCTCCTTCATGAGAATCTCGTTCTGAGATGAGAGATACCCCATGTCTTGCTCAAACCCCATGGATTTCCCCTGTCCCGAGGGTCTGCAGAGGAACAACCCAAAAAAGTAGTCCTTCTTCCCATTCTTGTTGACCAATTCTTAGTTATTCTGAAGAACACAAGGGGCTTCAAATCGAATAAAGTTGGGTATGTAGTTGGTTGTTGAGTCTTCTTTTGGAATTTTGAATTTTGGATCTTTTAATTTGGTGTTATATGAAGTATGAGGCTTTTTATGTGGATTTTACAGATTTTGAAAGATCTAAATTTCGTTTTACAAATTTTGCAGGTTTCTTTCTTCAGATTTTGAAATTTTCGTAGATTTTGAAGTTGTTTTTACATTTTGAGTTTTGCCTTTTATGAAGATCTAGGTTTGATGATTTCTGAGGGTGCGAATATGAAATCGAAGATGAACATATTCATATGATTTGATGAACATGTTCATCTGATTTGATGAACATGTTCATGTCGTAATGAAGACGAGGATATGTAAATTTAGATATAAAAATTCCAGACATTTTTTTCATTTTTGATATGTAAATTCCTGTAATTTTTAATTTTGATATGAATTTAAGATTTTAATTTTTAGATATGAATCTTGAAACTCATTTAATTTTGAGATGTAAAAAAATTGAAGAGGAAACTGAGAAATTAACGACAAATGAATTGATGAATTGATGAATTGAAATTTGATAAATTGAAATGAGGAAGAAATTTGATAAATTGAAATGAAGAAAGTGTAAAGAGACTGTAATGGTGAAATGTAGCACGCATTTTGATCGAAAGGAATGAAAAAAAAGGTCAATTTTTCAGACAAAAGGTACATGGGGGGTTGTGCTATTTTCAGTTTTGATTTTTCTATTTGCTTTATCAAATTGAACCGAAAAGTAAGGGCAAATCTGTAACTTAGCCATTGTCCTTTAGACCTACTAGTAATTTTTTTACAAGATTGGACCTAGGAGTAATTTAGGGTACCATTTAGGACCTAAGAGTGCTCCTCTCTATTAAATTTTCACTATGCCTTTGACTAACTTGTCTCTGTGTTGAGTTTCTTTTGAACTTGATATTGGTTATTATCCATATTTGGTTATATACCTTACCTATTGGAGACGTTCCAAATGCCGAAGAATTTATTCCTGTTCATGAGATGAGGAAGCAGACAAGTAGTCCGATCTTGAACCTCCTGAGCATTTGTCTGACACGAGTCAATATTTCATCAGACAGAGGGTTCCGCTCTGGTAAAAAAAACTTAATAATCACTTTTGAATTTCAGTATTTAGAATTGCTTGCCGCAGTTTACGCTTGGGAATTATTTGCTGTAAAAGTTAAGAATTTTGTGAAATTCCTTATTTATCTATTATTACTGATTTTTGTGGTTGATTATTACATGGAAATTTATTGAATCTGAACTACATATGAAAGTTTATATAAAGTTTTTCTTATGAATAATTGTAGTAAATATTATTTTGTATTACTAAAAGGATATCTATCAAGCTTGCTCTTAATAGTTGTAGCTTCTTGACTTGATCTTTCCGTATTGAGATTCACCTTGCTATACCTATTTTGAGTGGGAAAATTGTAAAAAGTTTCCAATATGCCTCTGTCATATACTAAATTTTCTCCTCACCTAAATGGAGAATGAATATTACTGAAAAATATCATGTTGTTCATGGAAATCCCTGAAGGACCATTTCCATCAATAAACACAAAAAGATCGATAGCAGAAACTATCGATGCCAGAAATATCGATAACAGAAACTGTCGATATAAAATATAAATGGAAGTGGAAACAATATAAATCATACCTGAAAGCTCTTCCACTAAAATTGAGTCCTTATATGACTATGAGCAATATAAGATCTCATCGTACTAGTTTGCCCGAAGCAAATATGAACACTGAAAATGATGATTATTTGAATGATGTACTAATTTGCCTGAAGCAAATTTATTCAAATTATGACCTGAGCAGTTCAAAATATGATAATTCGGGTTTGGACAAATTCTATTTTACATAGTATGTAAAATAACATAATCTCTTATGTAAATTAATTTATTTATGGGGCTTGTGCAAAGAAAAAGAAAAATTAAAATACGACATTCTCCCACTACTTTTGGAAATGTATCTTTTAATTTTCTTACACAGAGTCATGAAGATACTTGTGGGCTGATATAATTTGCCTGAAGCAAATTCATTGCCAATATTACTGAACTTAAAAGTTTGGATTATCTAATAAATCCATTTGAATGGTTAATATCGATAAAATTCACATCGATGACATCTAATGATTACTATATGACATTGAAAATTAAAGTTGAGCATTCAATCTCTTATGTCCATATCTAGAATGTTTCTGCTGAATCACTATTAGACTTTAGCTAATTAGTTACTAGACTATTATTGTAGAATTTCAACTTACCTACTTTATGTTGGGGGCATGAAATTTTACATGGTGCTACACTAATTCAAATCCGACCCACTGCATAATATGAATACCCCTTTTATAACTAGTGCTTAAGAACCAAATATTTCCCATCTGTAAATATTTGATTGTGCAATATTTGTTTATATACCACCTTGATAGTCCCGGTTCGAAAACCCATTTTGCGCGTGCGGAAGCAAACATTTAATTGCGATGCATATAAAACAGGGGTGAAGGAATGGTGATTACAGATTTTTTCGTTTTTAAGCTCATGTGTTGTGTTTTGCTTATAATCGAATGCATATGACAATGTAAGAACATAAAGCAGTAAATAACACAACAATGTATAGTGGTTCGGAGGCTCAAGCTCCTACATCCACTCTCCCTGTTCCTAGGGAAATTCCTTCCAACTGGACTTATCACCCTCTCAGGCTCGCCTCTAGATATTTAACGAGCTCTCACTCAAACGGGACTTATCACCCTCCACGGGATTGCCTCTGAGATGTTTACCGAGTTCACACTCCAACGGGACTTATCACCCTCACTCGGGATTGCCTACCCTCCCTTTCGGGATTGCTAGATGTTTACCGAGTTCACACTCACCTACAAACTTAACCGACTGATTTGGGTAAGGTTTGTTTGGTTTCCAACTAGGTTGAGATTTTCCCTTACATTTGTTTAGCCTCAATTCTAAGGTTGGGAAAATCTCTCTAAGCTTAGGATACATCGTGGGTTGCTTAGATTGGGTTCTAGAACACTCTTTGAATATATGTGTATATCTACAGACTTGTGTTCTAGGGTGGGAATGCTTTGGGTATAACTCTCTTTGGCTCTGTAGCATCTCGTGCTATAATCTCCACGCATCCACACGAATAATGAAGGAAGAACTTGTATTTATAGTGTGGATTTGAATGTTACCGTTGGAAGGAGTCACATTCAAATCCATACTGTTCTGTAGCTTTTTGCAGCTTTTCCAGGCTGGTTGTCTTCCTCTCATTGGTCCACGTCATTTGAATCTAACTTGTTATATTCCTCGATTCTCGCCTTGGAATCATTCAGATTCTCTCGAGTCTCGGTGTCTTGATCTATCCGAGCCTTCAGTCTATCCGAGCCTTGGTGACTTCTCTTGGCGGACCTTGTCCGATCAGCATACCGACACTCAGCCGACTAAGTTGATTCTTCGAATTCGGACATCGACCTTCAGTCACTTTGACTCAAAGTTATCGATTTCTTCTTTGCTCGATCGACAAAATTTCGACCGATCGATCAACACTTCTTCGTAGATCAATATCTCCGGATAGCATCGGTCGATTACATTAGGTTTAGCATATCGGTTTAGCACATCCGATCTCAATCACGTCGATCTTGATCATCCGCTTCATCTTCATATCTCGATCTCGATCACGTCGATCTCGTCGATCCCCATCCGCTCCTCTTCGTCCGCAACCTTCTCCGATCTTACGCCGGTTTCTTTTCGACAAAACATGCAAGACTTTGATCACCCGGATCGGCTCGTTCGATCTTCGATCATCGATCAGTCATTGCGGTTATCGATCGGGGTTCATCCGTCGTCATCGATCTCGATCGGTGGCTTAGCTTTTTTTTCTCTTCCGATTTTGCTCGGCTCATCCGGTTAACTCAGAACTCATCTTACTCATTCGATCTCGATCCGGTCTAAATCCGACCTCGTCGTCGATATCGATCATCTATGTCCGATTTCGTGAGTTCCCCTCAATTTGTTCTCTCGTTCCCCTCAACTTGTTATCTGTAAATTAGCTTCAATAACACAAGTTGATAATGTTTTGGCATAATTCATCAAAACTAAAATATCCCAACAAAATTCAAATCGTGTCAAACATTTTGCGCGTGCGGAAGCAAACATTTCGTGCGATGCATATAAAAACAGGGGAGAGGGCAGAGTGATTACAGATTTTTACGTTTTAAGCTCATGTGTTGTGTTTTGCTTATAATCGAATGCATATGGCAATATAAGAACATAAAGCAGTAAACAAAACAACAATGTATAGTGGTTGGAGACTCAAGCTAGGGAGATTCCTACATCCACTTATCACCCTCCCGGGTTCCTAGGGAGATTCCTTCAAACGGGACTTATCACCCTCCACGGGATTGCCTCTAGATATTTAACGAGTTCTCACTCCAACGGGACTTATCACCCTCACTCGGGATTGCCTACCCTCCCTTTCGGAATTGCTAGATGTTTACCGAGTTCACACTCACCTACAAACTTAACCGACTGATTTGGGTAAGGTTTGTTTGGTTTCCAACTAGGTTGAGATTTTCCCTTACATTTGTTTAGCCTCAATGCTAAGGTTGGGAAAATCTCTCTAGCTTAGGATACATCGTGGGTTTCTTAGATTGGGTTCTAGAACACTCTTTGAATATATGTGTATATCTACGGACTTGTGTTCTAGGGTGGGAATGCTTTAGGTATAACTCTCTTTGGCTCAGAAGCATCCCGTCTTTATAATCTCCTCGCATCCACACGAATAATGAAGGAAGAACTTGTATTTATAGTGTGGATTTGAATGTTACCGATTGGAAGGAGTCACATTCAAATCCATCTTTGCTCAGTAGCTTTTTTGCGGACTTTTCCGGTGGTTGTCTTCCTCTCATTGGTCCACGTCGGTTTGAATCTAATTATTTATATTCTTGAGATTATGCGATCCTCCACTTCTTCAAACTCGGGCTTCCTTGGACTCGGGATTCTTGATTCACGGACTTCTCTTGGCCGGACCTTATAGCGTCCGACATCTTTCGCACTTTCGAACTGCGAGTTCGGCTCTTATATCCGGACATCGACCCTGTCACTAGCACTTTTCGAGCTAAGCGATCATCGGCGTTCGATTCTCGGTGAATATGACTTGAGATGACTTCTCTTACGATGACTTCTTTCCCGATCGGTATGCGATTACGGTTTTCGATATCGATTTCTTCTCGCTTTGATCGATCGGCTCACATGATCGATCATTATAGCATCAGTCGAGATATCGGTTTATCTACGCATCGATTAGTACATCGAGGTTAGCATATTAGGTTAGCATATCGGTTTAGCACATCGATCTCAATCACGTCGATCTTGATCATCCGCTCATCTTCATATCCGATCTCGATCACGCCCGATCTCGTCGGTCTCATCCGCTCCTCTTACGATCCGCAACCTTCTCTTCCGATCTTCGGTGGGTTTCTTTTCGATCGGCTTTTATGCGCTCTTCCGATCACCGGATCGGCTCATACATTCTTCCGATCATCCGATCAGTCCATTACGTTATCCGATCGGGTCATCATCCGTCATCCGATCTTCGATCACCGGCTTAGCTTTTCTTCTCTTCTGATTTTGCTCAGCTCATCAGTTAACTCCGGAACTCATCTTACTCATCTGATCTCGATCAGTCTCGTCTGCAGCCTCGTCTGATATCGATCATCTACGTCTGATTTTGTGAGTTCCCCCTCAATTTGTTCTCTCGTTCCCCCTCAACTTGTTATCTGTAAATTAGCTTCAATAACACAAGTTGATAATGTTTTGGCATAATTCATCAAAACTAAAATATCCCAACAATTTCCCCCTTTTTGATAATGACGCCAAAACATTAGAATATATGCATTTACAGAGATCGGGTTTTTGTTTTAAAAAGATCAGTTCAGGCGATCACTTTGAAAATAGTGATCTGTTGAATCCCTCTGATGAACTTGAAGGTCGATTTTGAAAACCCATTTTATAAGCAAGAACAAACAAACAATTTAAAGTGGATGCATATAAAAGCTTGAGGAACCACTATACATTGTGTTTTTTATCGTTTTATGTTCTTATATTGTCATATGCATTCGATTATAAGCAAAAACACAACACATGATAAAAACATAAAAAAATCAGAATCACTCGCCTCTATAGTGCTTTATATGCATGGATGTAAATGTTTGCTTCTCGAACGCCATAAAAATGGGTTTTCAAAATCGGGACCTTCACACCTCCACAACATACCTCAATTCACGGCCCAGTTAGCCGATTGCACATTTTGCAAAGATTATTTCTCGGCATTAAGGGGAGGTAAGAATTTAAAATTGAATAAATGCCGAGAAATTTTTAATGGAATATAAAAGATCTTCAATACTTAAATCCACGCACTAGTCAAAATGAACTAAAAAAGTTCAAATAATAAATCAACTTGCAATATTTAGCAAGTGATTTGCTAGATTAATTTATTGATGATAAAGAAGTGACTAAAGCATATATACCTGTTGAAAATGCATCACAAAGAGTAAATGTGCTAATTTTAGGCAAATATATATGTTAATGCCCCTAACGTCAAAAGCGTAAAGAACCCCTTATTATGTAAGACATAAATCCACGGTAATTACTAAATCTAGCAAATATATTTAGTCACTCTTGAAGTCTCTTGAAGATATTCGTCTCGAAGACCAAAATCCTAGTAATGAAGCACGTGCACAAAATAATCACAATACTAGGACAGCGGAATGGCTAGATCAAGATATTTAGGGAAATGGTGAAGATTTGGTTGATATAGAAATTGATATGATTTTATAAATACAGGAGAAATGTATCACTGTTGTCGACAACTTATTCACCGCCACAATTGCTCTTACTATCTACTATCACCAGTAAAAATCTGGATCCAGTACCCAAGTCAATAGTTGAGCAGGAAGCGCTTTGACTAGGTAAAATAGAAGAAGCAATTGGGGCAGAGCTAAACTCGCTAAACAAAATAAATATCTTTGTCTTTATCGTACATACACCTAAAAATATTATCCCTGTTGGATATATATGTGTATTTGTACGAAAAGGAAATTAGGATAACGATGTAATGATGTACAAAACGAGATTAGTAGCTCATGAGTTTTTGGAGAGACCCAATATTGATTTTATCAAATATATACTCCTGTTAGGTATGAAATAACGTTCTGCTACTTAATATCTCTTGTAACGCCATGAATCCAGAATGTCAGCCCTTGCGGCTTCGACACTCTAAACTCGAGTCGCCACTTAGTGACCGTAAAATATAAGCTTAAAAATTTCTTTTTAAAATATAACGACATGCATAAGTATTACATTTTGCATCGGAAGAACCTAAACATAATTATTAATTAAGATAAAGAATGTGGAAGGGCCCATAATTTATAAAGATGACATTTATAAAAATGGGTAGTGTACATGATACTCTATCGAGAGTAACTTTAAAAGGTTTATCGGCACAATAATTAAACCATTTTTACACATTCACTGAAAATTATTATTAGAGAAACTCCATGTCACTGCTGCAGCTCCAGCCACTCTCAATCATGTCCTAAAAATATCAAACTGTGGGGGGGTGAGATAAAATCTCAGCGGACAACTTATACGTTGTTACTCATACTGGTCACCGATTTATAATTATCTTTGTGTTTTAATTAAAGCTTATTCATACGCTTTTGCGTAGATGATTTTTGGAGGGTTGCCCGATGTCATTGTATAAACTCGTTCGTAGCTTGGTTTCTTATTGTAATATTCATAGTAGCTTAGTTTCTTAACATTATTGATATTCATAAGATATCATTCGTATTTAAACTTAGTATTTTGTTATAGATTGTTCTTACGCTTTTGCGTAGTTAATTTTGGTATTCATGGTAGATTCGTAGTATATTCACATTCATAGATTGAATTCGTAGTACTACATTCTTGTTCATAGTTTGGATAATAATAGCTTAGAATCTCATTTATCAATAGTGAGACAACATTGGTAACGACTTATAACATGAAATGCTCATCGTATCTTTTATATCATAGTAAGACCACACTGGTAAAAACTTACCATGTGCAATCCCCATTGTCTCCTTTTCATCATTGTGGGACCACACTGGTAACGACTTACCACGTGCAATCCCCATTGTCTCCTTTTTATCATTGTGGGACCACACTGGTAACGACTTACCACGTGCAATCCCCATTGTCTCCTTTATCGCATATCATATATCTCATATCATCATATCATAATCATAATCATAATCACAAGCTTATTTTTGAAACCATATATTCTTATATACTTGTGTTCTTTGGTTATAGATTTTTGTTTGTTTAGTCGAGTTCAGAATACACTAACAATCACTGTAACATAAACCACTGTATACAAATAGTGACCCACCTTATAACTTTATAGATAAGTTAGAACTGTTTTTTGATTCTTTTGGAGAATAACTCAAGTTGTAGGGACGTCCCGAGCCTTTGGTCCGAAACACTTCTCCCAGCACGTTTTCTTGAAAGTTTAATTATTATCAGAACCCCTTTTTTCATTAAATACTTAATAATATTTCTTCTTTTATAATCTCACAAGTAATATCATAAACACCAATTAAAATAAATAACCAAGTACAATTGATTAGGTATATATTTGTGCACCTTAGCAAATAATAATTTATGGTACCACTCATCTTTGATTTAAACTTCTTTTTTACTTAAACAATTATAAGAATTAACAATTAAATCCTAATGATTAATTCATAAGCATAGAGATAATAATGAAAATAATAATTTTATATGATTATATATATCAATGGAAATAGTAACATCACTTTTATTTGAAAATTGTAATATATATTAATAATAATATTTTATAATATTAAGAGCACATTTATAATAGTAATAGTAATAATAGCATGTATCTATGATAGATAATAATAATAGCTCATGTATATATATTGTAGTGGTAAGCATAGATATAATCAGGACGCGTAAAGTAATATTAACTAAGTTTTTATATATAAGTGACAAGTAGGATGACAATAATAATTATTATACTATGTACATAACAATATACCTTTCTGATTTTTAAGTGACAATTGATCAACCAAATAAATAGAGTACAGTTGCAAAACAATATTGATTAATTCATGAAATCGATACAAGAACACTTTGTTTTTCTATATGTTTGCTAGATTAATAATTTAAAGTGGAAAGATATTTTAAGTATAATTTTTCAGTATTAATAGAATGCAAGTATATAGATTATTTTACAAATGGTTAATTTGATGATCAAAAGATTGGACACTTTATTAGTCAATTAAATAAGTGTATACTTGAATTAGTCTATGATTAAATAAATTTTACAAAATTATAAGATGAATAATTAAGTTGATAAATAAATAAACACGCTAAATTCATTTTATCTTACTAATAATTAACTTAATCACAAATTCTTTAAATTCATTAATTATAACGTTTATAAGTATAAGGATAGTAGTCATAGCAAAACTATTAATTAATAGTATTATTAATTAAAATAATAATATTATAGTTTATGTAATAGGTTATTTATTTAATTTATTAAACGCATACACTCTAATTACGCATAAACTGATATACCAAGACACACTTGATAATAATAATAGTAATATAATATTTATGAGGAAACTCGCACAACATATAACTAGGGGTGGCATATTGCATCTGCATCAGACGGCCATAACAGATACTGCATCTTAGTAATTTATTTATATGTGAAAATTCATAATGTATCGCACCAAAAATTACTAGATAATCAAGTTCTAGATATCGTAATTTCGTATGCTAAAAATCACATACCAGATATCGCATCAAATTTTAAGAGATATACCATATAGTACCAAATTTTCAGAATACCTAATTAATTTAGATACCGTTCATACCTTGATAATTTATTTAAAAAACCTATATTTTATGAATAATAATCTCTTAACAACATATATATCCCTTAAAGACGGTTTTTTTAACTATGGGAACACTCAAAAAAATTCTACAAATTCCAATTTCCAGCTTGAATCAAGAAACCTACAGAGACAATTCAAAGTAAAAGGATAAATTTTCAATGTACAGTATATATCCAATGTATTAATTAAATTAAAAAAATAAAATATTTTATATATATATTTTTTAAATATGGTACGGTATATATCCAATATATCGATATACCCAATATATCCGAAAAATATTTTTTGGTATCTAAGATATATATTCTAGATATCTAAGATACCATGACTTTTGAAAATTTATACAGTTTCTGCATCGAAAATTCGATATGCACTCATACCGCAATCGAAATTTCCGATAAATTCAATATATTTCGATATTTGCATGGCTCAGATATCCCAGATTTTCAGAATTTTTCACCCTTACATATAACACGCAAATAACTCATATATATAATAAAAAAATGGTTTTTGGTTAGCAATTATAAAATTACCATGTTTATAACAAATAATAAAAAGACATAAATCACTTACTATAACTCACGTACACATACCCACCATATTTCACATACACACACCCATATTAATAAAATAATAATAAGATTAATAATAATAGTTAATACATACATTAATATACATATATATACACAGACGCACGCATCACACATCACACATCACACATCACAAATCACACGCATATTACTCACGCCTCCTCTCTCTATCTTCTAAACACACACCTCTTGCTCCAACACACATACACGAAATAAAAATCACATAACACATATCTCAGATTCTTATCTCAATTTGACGCAGCACAGAAAAGATGAACATGATAGACACAGACGCATACGGAAAAGCAAGCAGATAGATTCAATTTTAAAAGAGGGTTTTTAAGTTTTTAACCGTAAGTTTTTCCGACGACAAATCGAAGGCGTCTCGGGTCCGATCATTAAATTGTTTGAGGGCTTTTGTTCTACACGTCAAGGGCTTTCAATTGGTACCAGAATCGAGACCAACCGTGCGGCGGTGCGACGCGGCGTTTTTGGAAAAGGTAAGATTCGAAACTTTAAATTGAAATTACTTTCAAATGAAGAGTTATATGAACGATCGTTTTATGTATTTAGATTACCCGTGTTGTGGGGATGATTTTGGTGTATGGATTGAATGTAACGGCGAAGGTCGCCGACAGTGTTTTCCGGTGGGTGGTGTGGCGGCGGCGCCGCTATGATTGAGGGGAGGAAGGAAGCTGTTGAAATACTTTACTTATTCATTTAAGAGTGGAGTGAATTTGTAGGGGAAGAAGAAGAAGAAGAATAAATTTGACAGAACTTTGTTTAAGAAGGGGAATTAGAGAAGGGGTGAATTAATTCTTAACCCAAGCTCTTGTTTTATAACAAGGAGGCGTATGTGTGAACAGTGATATAATCAGTATGTATATTGTATATGCATTTGGATCAAAATATCTAGTATTGTACGGTAAAACCTCTATAAATTAATAACTTTTATAACTTTGAGACATGAGAATTTTATGAATTTATAGAGATATTATTATATCGATAAATTAATAATTTATTAATTTAAAGAGGTTTTAACGTATATCGCACAAATAACCTTAGTTTAAATTTTTTTGAATAACTTTAATTATACATGCATAGTTATTGATGAAAATTAAGTTAAAATACAAATGTACTAATAGAATTCCATGAATACAAACTCACGTGGAAGTTGTAATGATTTGTTTAAATTAATTGGTTTTGGAAAATACAAAAATATGGTTCATTGGACTAACATTTGTGCATTGAATCATGGATAGAAATCAGTATTATATATTTATCCATTGAAATCTTGGTAAATCACACACAAAAATGGCCACTCATCAATATGGCAGTGTCAGCTTGGACCGAAAATGTTCATCAAGAAGCAATAACAAATTGCTTTCGACACTGCAAAAGTCGCTCGGAAAATCAATGCGACTCGAGTGCAAATGATGCAACTCCTGGAGAAGACATTCGTGAGCTTGATAATTTGATCACTGGTATGCAATATCGCCACAAAATGGATGTGAATCAATTGCTTGACTTTCCGGGTGAAAATAATCAATGTCACGAAGTTCAGAGTCTAGAAGAGATGGTGGTCGATGTCATTCATAATCCGGAAGATGATGAAGCAGATGATGATTCAATAGTTTTGGAACCGGTCACTCTAAAAGAAGCATTGCAAGCATCAACAACTCTTTCATAACTTTTTGTCAGACATTACGGTAGACAACGCCACAACTATTGGATGCTAGAGAAGGAGATTTAAAAAGATGAGATCAACATAGATTTGAAGTTCAAGAAAAAATCAAGCTGAGAGATTCTTATTTTCTTAAGTTTTGTTTTAAGAATATTCAAGTCAAGATCATATATGTATATGGATTATTTTTAATAATTATTAATTTATAATTTCGTCGGGACCAATATATATACAGTGGGATCTCAAAAAAATTATTATCTTATAATTTTATTGATTGGGTCTCAAATTTATACCGGTCCCAACTTGGGATCGGATAAATTATTAATTTTAACGAGGTTATTAATTTATTGAGTATTAATTTAACGAGCTTTTACCGTAATTAGGAATTCCTTTTAATCGTTTGCTTAATTTTGTATGGCTAGAAGGCTAGGAGTGTGGCCATGTGCATATAACATGTGGTCAGGGAGAAAACACCACATATAATGAGGATTTACGCTCAATATTAAATGGGAATTATGCAAGTTGCAATTTGAAGATTCAGGAAATTCTACTGCAGTCTAAGAAAAGAAAATGGGTTGTTTCATTTATTTTTCTAATGGGCCAATTTAGCTATAGCACTATTAGTCCAATTAATAAAATATATACAAATGGACCAACATCTCATACCTAAAGGCTTTTGGGTTTAACAATTCTCTAGAGAATATAAGAATGTATTGCACATTTTGGTAAAATAATTATATATGAATGTAGCATGTATAATTAAATTGAATACTCATTGTCATATATGTCAAGAAGCCGGCAACAAGATTTCTATAAATATGAACATATATATTTTGGGTTTACTAATAAAGTAGTGAATCAAATATTGATGAACATATATTTGGACATAAATAAATAAGTGGATTAACAATCATGGATCATATATTTGGTCTTATATATAACTAGGTCGAGTAAAATAATTTTGAATTAAAATGACTGACTTTTATAAAGGATCACTTGATTTTATAAAAATAATTAGTTTTCTTTTATTTTAATTCGTGCTCAAAATATTAACCAAACCTTAAATTTTATTTATTTTTTTATTATATGTGCTAGGAGTGCTCTAAGCTCAGAATGCTCGTCCGTCTTCCAGAAATCAAATCTTTTGAAAACATAGAGCGTCATTGATATAATTGAAAACACATAAATCATTTTATCTCTTTTATTTCTTATTAATTTTGGGACAGGGTGTTACATCTCTGGCAGTAAGTAAAATTAAATTTAGAAATACTGTTGATAGACGTTGTAACCGCATATTTATATTGATAGATGGATATAAAATTCTTCAGATGAGGAATGGTGAAGATCGTACTATGTACGATATTAAAATTACAAAGGTCATTACATAACATAAAACAATTGAGTCGAATATTCCACGATCGACTCAGTCAATTCCTCTTGAAGAAGGAATAAATAAACATTGAAATATTTTCTTGCGTGTTTACAAATAAATTATTTTGGTGGTGTTTGTATTATCTTAGTTTTTGGTGATGAACTAAATATTGTTGGATAAGTAAGGAAATTGAAGAAAGCTAGTTTAATGTTAAAGACACAATTTGAAATAAAACCTTAGTAAAATAAGGTATTTCCTCGTCTTGTAGAACGAAAATCTCTCTGAAGGAAAATGAATTTTATACACCAATGAACCTACTTCAAGAAGGTACTGGTGAGATTTCATATAGATAAATTTCATCTATTTAATACATCAATAGTTGTTCGATTTGTTGAAGTGGCTAGGAACAAAAGTTATACCAAAGAAAGATACATAATATATAATAGAACCAGAAGATCCTTATTTGGGTGGTGTTGGTGTATTACTTCATTTTGAAAACTGCTCCAAACTCAATAATGCATTTGTAGAGAGTTTGGTTGCAAGATTTAATGCTTCTTCTACAAGAAGACGTTGTAAAGATATTATACATATTTTTAGTATGTCCAAAGTACACGATATTTTGATTTAAACACATTTGTGATTCTGTTAAAGAGAACTTGACAAAGCCTATATCTCTTAAATTCGTTTACCTGCATAAACTACAGAAGAGTGGTGAAGTTATTATACAAATGCTTGGAAGGTTGTTGTCTTCAGGGGGAGTGACAACTTCAGAACCATCTTGAAGATTGGGTCTCGAAGATCTTTAGTTGTACTTTTTCTTATTCTACTAAGTTTCTCTCTTTGTATTATTCTAGCAAAATTTTAACTAGGCATGAACATCACGTCGTATTGTCTAAGAGGGAATGTTAAAATATTATGACATTACTTGTTAATTATGGGCTTAGGATTTTTAGGACTACAACCCACTTCCTAATATATATATATGTGTGTGTGTGTGTGTGTGTGTGTGTGTCTTCTATGTGTTGACGTGGGATAGAGATTACAGAGATTAGTGAAACACTCCTGCTTGGTCGCCCCCAGATGTAGTCCTTCTGGACGAACTGGGTTAATAAATCTGTATTCTTGCATTTTTCTTTATTGTTATTCTCATAATTTACAACAAGTATGATTTAGTAAATTAGGTAAGTCATGATTCTGTAAAGGGTTTGACCCATTTGGGTCCACATTGACCTTAATTGAATAGCTTGAACTTACTCCCACATATATACAAGAAACTTTCCTTACCTTCTTCGAATGTAGGATAAGTGAGAAAAACTATACTTAGTTTTTCTCCAACCCACTAACATTTCTCTTACTAGAAGTCTTGACGACTCATATTCGCGTATTAATTTCTCACTCAATGAAATTCGATTTTGAGATTTTAAATATATCACAATCATCTACACCGCGAGTAGAACGATCCTATCATGATTAATTTTCCAGAAATTAAAGTTTGATCTTCCATCTATTTGGTCACAGATGAGTGTTTAAAATATCTCATTACCAAAATTACCAATAATCCCGTACGTGAGTGAAAATTGTACCTATATTTATGCAGACCCATTGTTCAGCTCATTTGAGGCTTTATTGCATTTAGATAAGAAGCTTGTGACTTTGAACTTTCCGTAGCCAAACATAATCGGGTACACCGGCGGCTTAGTGGACACAATGTCATAAATTAATCCTTCTTCGTGTATACCTAATCAACAATGCAGGCACAATTTACCCTTGATTTCATTTCGTTATCACATTTTTGTCCGTTTTGACCATGAACATCCTTTATTTAATAAATATTTGGTCGAAGCGGCCCTCGTTTCTCATTTACATAGGTGATCTCCTATTGAGTATCCCATCATACGCAGCCTCTTCAAGACCTTAGAAATCATTAAAAGTCTTAGACTTAACCTTTACCACATACTTACGAGTATCAACACTTGATATAGTGTTGTCAATGAATAGTCATAGTTCTCAAGTGTTTTATTACTAATATTCATAGTTTAGCTTTCCCACCATGTTCGTGGGATCTCCAGTCATCATGGTTCGGTTACCACTGTTTCAGTTTTCTTTGTGGATTTCAGACTCATTCCTTCTATCAGCTTATTCATTTGATCTCGATTTATACCCTTTGTGAGTGGATCCGGTATGTTGTTTATTGGCTTCACATAGTCAATAGACATTACACCAGTTGAGATCAAATGTCTAACAGAGTTTTATCGACGACACATGTGTCTCGACTTTCCATTATACATACTGCTCAAAGCTCTATGTACCATCACAGTTGGTACTGGTTTGTTCCAAAACAGGATATATTCTTGAAAATTACGAAGCCACTCAACCTCTTCATCAGCTTGGTCTAAAGCGACAAATTCTGATTCCATTGTGGAACGGGCAATACACGCTTATTTCATGGATTTCCACGACACTACTGCTCCTCCAATAGTGAACACATATCCACCAGTAGAAAATGATTCTTTTGTGTCGGATATGCAGTTATCATCACTATAGCCTTCAAGTACAGTTAGATACCTTGTGTAGTGAAGCCCAAAGTTGAGGGTATATTTAAGTATCTTAAAACTCTTCAAAGAGCCTTCCAATGCTTTTACTTCGATTTCTCGTGAATCCACTCAACTTGTTTATAGAGCATGCAAGATCAGGATGTGTACAGTTCGTAACTTTTCCAATGATTCTTGCCTATTCCAACTGAGCCACTGGATCTCCTTTATTCTTTTTCAAATGAACATTGAGATCCAGGGTTGTTTTAGCAGGTGGATCGTCAAATGCATTAAATTTCTTTAATACTTTCTCAATGTAGTAAGATTGTGCCAAAAAAATTCCATTTGACATTCTCTCTATCTTGATTCCTAGAATTACATTTGCTAACCTTATGTCTTTCATGTCAAAATTTTGACTTAACATGTTTTTTTTTATTAACCATGATATCATGATTGTTATTCATTATCAACATGTCATCAACATATAGACATACAATAACAAACCCTTTTGGTATATCATTTACATAGACACACTTTTCACATTCGTTAATACGAAATCCATTTGACAACATAGTATTGTCAAATTTTAAGTGCCACAACTTCAGCGTTTGTTTAAGTCCATACAACGACCGAACGAGTTTGCATACCATTTTCTCATTACCAGGTGTAACACAACCCTCTGATTGATTCATGCATATTTCAACATCTATCTCACCACTGAGAAATATAATTTTGACATTTATTTTGTGTATTTCGAGATTATGCAAAGTAGGGGTCGCGATAAGTACATAAATGGAGGTAATCCTTGTAACAGGTAAGCAGGCATCAAAGAAATCATACCTTTCTTTTTGTCTAGAACTCTTTGCTACCAAACGAGCGTTGTACTATCTACTAATCCATCTGCTTTATATTTTCTTTTATGGATCCACTTGCATCCAAAGGTCTTGTAACCTTTAGGGAGGTCAACCAACTCCCACGTATGATTTTACAAAATTGAATAAATCTCGTTATTTATAGCTTCCTTCCATAAAGGTGCATCTGGTCTCGACATGATATCTTTGATAGACTTGGGCCCGTCCTTCAACATGTAAGTGATGAAGTCAGGACCAAAAGTCTTATCAACTCAAGAGCTTTTATTGCATCTTGGTTCTCTACTCTCTTCAGTAGAAAGACCCGCAGTGTCATCTCTTTCTCCGTGAGATCTTTTATTCGAACTCACATATTCCTTATTTCTATGTGGGAAGATATTTTCAAAGAATTTGTCATTCCTTGATTCAATTGTAGTGTCTTTTGTCATATCGGGTATTTATGATTTGTGAATTAAGAACTGGTAAGCACTATTATTAAATGAATATCTTATAAAGATACAATAGACAGTTTTAGAGATGATTCCAACATGTTTAGGAGCTAACACTTCAACCATGGGCAAACACCCCCACACTTTGAGGTATTCATATGATGATTTACACTTTTTCCACATTTCATAAGGAGTCTGATCCTTAGTCTTGTGTGAAATTTTATTTAAAATGTGGTTGGTTGACAAAATAGCTTCCCCAACAAATTCTGAGGTAATCTCGAGCTGATTGACATTGCTTTCAACATCACTTTTAATGTTTAGTTTTTCTTTCCGCAACACTATTTGACTGAGGTGAGTAGGGTGTTGTCGTTTAATGTATAATTTCAGATTCAACACACAACTCTTCAAACTGAGCTACGTATTCTCCACCTCTATCACCATGAATTGCTTTGATTTGAGTGTCATTTGATTCTCTACTTCATTCTTGTAAAGCTTAAAAGCTTCCAGGGCTTCATCCTTGCTTCGCAAGAGATAAACGTAGTAGAATCTAGTACAATCATCAATAAAAGTAATACAATACTTTTTTCCATCTCTAGTTTGTACAAACTTTAGATCATATACATCCGTGTGAATTAAGTCTAGAGGAGTTGTGTTCTATTCAACTAAATTAAATGGTAACTTAACCATTTTTGCTTCAACATATATTTCGAACCTTTTGGATGTATCAATATTCTCAACATTAAGTAAGTCAAGATTTACTAAACACTTTATAACTTTTAAATTTACATGTCCTAATCTAAAATGCTATAAAGAGGAACCCTCAATGATATAAATAGAAGTATATGCAATTTTATTGATAATTTTTTTTCCTTTACGACTTAAAACCATAACATTCATTTTGAACAGACCATTATCGAGATAGCCTCGATCGATGAATTGTCCAAATATTCTCAAAAAAACTTTATCATATTCAAAATACAAGTTTAAACAGATGGTTAACTAAAAGAGAACTGAAAATTAAATTCTTTTGGATGTCTAGGACATATAGCAAATCCTTTAGCTTCAACTCTTTTCTGGACAAAAACTTGAGCACAATGGTTCCAGTACCAACCACTCTTTGGGTTGTCCACCAGATTGACTTCAGACACCCTAGTGGACATATCCATTTGCATGACTTCATGTTCAGCCATGTTCACGGAATCCTTCCCTTTCGCTTTCCCCTTTGTCATCATAGCGAGGAGCGCGACATTCACTTGCCCGGTGATTGGGCTTCCAAGAGTTGTAGCAATTCCCGGTGAATTCCTTGTTTCTAGAAGGAGCAGGATTCTTGCCCTTGTTCTTCTCATTAGTCGTCTTCTTTTTCTTTGATGGATCAACTTTTTCCATCAAGTTGGCCTTAGCCTCGACTGAGGCTTGGACAGATGGGACTTTCCCTTCTCTCTTATTTTTATCCTCCACAATCATGAGTCGGACGATCAGATCCTCCGAGCTCATCTCATTTCTTTTGTGTTTGAGGTACGACTTGAACTTCTTGCACGAGGGAGACAATTTCTCAATGACAGTAGCAACCAGAAAACTCTCTTGCAAGATCATTCCTTCCGCAGCTATGTTGTGCATAACCAACTACAGTTTTTGGACTTGTTTGACAACGGATTTATTATCCTTCTTTTTGAAGTTGTACAGTGCGGAAACAACAAACTTCTTTGTTCTGGCATCCTCAGTCTTGTACTTTTTCTCCAAAGAGTTCCATAACACTTTGGCAAAACGTAACTCGCAATGTACATTATAATGCATCAACAAGTCCACCAAGGACATACTTACAACATAGGAAGTCTCCATGATTCCACATATCATAGGCGATTCTCCTAGCCTTATCTATGTCATCTGCAACGATAACGGGGCAGTCCTCATTGAGGTACTTCGTTAGAGACAACGTCATTAAGTAGAAGATCATTTTCTTCTGCCACCCCTTAAAGTCAGATCACGAAATTTTTTTGGGCTTCTCTCCATGAACCATAACGGGACTCACCATCATTGGTTCAGAGGAGTGAAAAGCTGGAGCCTCAAAGGGGTAAATATTGTTGGGAAATAGGTTGCACAGATCTATTCGGGGTGAATATTTAAATACAAATTTAATTCATTAATTATTACTAGCATGAATTAATCCTATATTAATTCAAATAATAATTGCAACAACATATCATGCATATAAAGAGCCACGTAAAACCTACGCATGCGGAATCTACGGGTTTAAGTGAACGTACCTCTTGGGATGGCAGTGACTTCGATTGGACGGACTAACCAAAAGGACTTCCCAAGCATTCCCTTAGCCCTTGCTCAACTATCCGGTGGAAGGACACTTGTCGAACAATTAACAAAAGGAAAAAATAAACTTTGTTGCACCACTTATGTGGATTTGCTATTTTTTCCAGCACATGGAATTGTACTTGGGAATGAAACAATCATCCCCTATTTATAGGAGAGGAGTGGTCAAAATTTCTTGTAGAAAATCAATGTGGGAAAAGACTTTTCTTGGTCACCAAGAAATCTTGAATATATTTCATATATTCTTTTTCCCATAATTAAAATATTCCACAAAAATCCCACCTCCTCAATTATGGATAATTTTCGAAAATACTAAGCAAGATCCCAAGATTTGGATCTTCTTGAATTTATGAGATATTCTTGTATTTCAAGAAATACATATCTTCCATAATATCTTTTCAAGAAAATCAAGAAAATCTTTCTTGCCCACTATATTTCCAAAAATTTTGAAATTCCTTAATGAATAACCAAGTGGGAGATTTCTTGAATTTAATAAGATAATCTTGTATTCCAAGAATACATATCTTCATTCCATAACAAAATTCAAAGAAAATCTTTCTCCCTCTTTTATCCATAAATTTCGAAATAATTAGGAAAAATTAAGCAACAATATTTATTTTATTTTAATCATCTTTTCAGTTAATGGACTATATGTTGGGCTACTCAGGGGGCCTTTAGGAGAATTAAGATTGGACATTCTAATGGACCTTGAATATCTAATATTGAGCCACAATATAATTCAAGCCCATAAATATTAATTAATCCCACTACATAATTAATATTGCACTATCCATCTTAACCCATATTACAGTCAATATGGCTCCCGGTCATTATTTCCCGTGTTTAAGATTATCTAGCCCATTAATTAATTCAAGCCACTGAAATAACTTTCCATTAATTAACATCTTTTATCCTTGGTCGAGGAACGGTTCAACATTATTATCCATACCGAAAACTAATTCCACTTGCAAGATTTGGTATGATAAAACTTATGAACCTCCCAAGAGGGCAAATCAAACAAGCGTACTTGCACACGATTCTTCGTATTAAATCTTAGCAATCGCATGTGACTAATAATATTGCCCAAGATAAAAAGTATTGAATCTCATTTATTCGCTACCCATGATAAGTCAAAGCAATAGTTACCAATCCCACGTGATCTTATTTAAGGGACGAAGGTTAAGAAACAACGAACCACTGAGGTCTAATTCTTCCTTGTTCAGTTCTGAAGAATTTATCCTCCTGTAGGTCCTATTCAGTGCATCAATCATGCACTAGTGTAATCTCTTGGTGAAGACAAACCAATCTGAGCCTTACACCTCAACCTTTCGCGATGGGTTGTTCATTTCCTTCTAGGTCGTGAATGGCGTACTTTTAGTTACAAGGGACTGTTAATTTAATCTTCTGTGATCTGGTATCACTAAATTAACTACAATGCAACACGCATTTAATTATTGAACAGCTTATGCAAAGAAATATATGTAACATTCAATCATATTTAAAGCATCAGTGATAAACAATTTATTTCAGTAAATAAGTCTGAAAATTCAGTTTCGATTATACAAAGTAAAAAGCATACTTTTCAGTATAATCCCAACAATCTCCCACTTATACTCAAAGTCTGCTTTTAAGTACACTACAACATATCTCGTGTAGTCCGTGACATCTAATGTCACCTACACGAACCTAATAATTTATCCCACTTATACTCAAAGCAGATTGGCAACGGTCTTGACACCCATTCCACCCACATGTCTCTCAAATGTATTCAGAGGCAGACTCTTGTGAATGGATCTGCTAGACTGTCCTCAGACGCTATCTTTGCCACATCTATATCTCCTCTCTTAACAATTTCTCGTATAAGATGTCTTTCCTTTAGTGTGCTTGTTTGACTCGTGGACTCTTGGTTCTCTTGCATTTGCAACTGCCCCTAGCAGATATTGCTAGACAAATTCAGAACACCATCCAAGTCCACTAAGAAGATCTAGAACCCAATCGGTTCTTTTCACCGCTTCACTTAGACTACTTTACCCGACTTCCATGGTTGAGTCGTTGATGCATCGCTTCACACTCGTCCATTTGATGGCTACACTTCCCAAATGGAAACACACTAATTGAGGCAAGATAATTTTTGGAATCTAAATCGATTGGAAATCCGAAGTTCGTGTGGCCGATGGGGATTGGAGTATCGACTGATAAATCAACATTCTATCCCGAGTTCTTTTTCGGACACTTCGAATGTTTTTAATCGTCATTCAATGCGCTTTCCTCTGGGTTACTTTGATATCTTGCTACCATGCCTACGACAAAGCAGATATCCGGGTCGTCTCGATACAACCTTCGCATACATAAGGTTTCCGACAACCAAACACAAGGAATGTCTTTCATGTCATCTATCTCTTTTTTAAGGCCTTAGGGGACATTTTCTTGGATAGATGGATTCCATGCCCGAAAGGTACGAATCCTTTCTTGGAATCTTGCATGCTGAAGCGTTTCAAGACAGTGTCTATGTATGAAACTTGCAATGACCCGATCATCATTTTCCTGCGATCTCGAGTTATCTTGATCCCAAGGATGTGTCTGGCTTTCCCTAAGTCTTTCACATCAAACTGTTTTGAAAGCCATGCCCTTACGTCTGATAACACCTTCACATCGTTCCCGATGATCAGAATGTCATCTACGTATAATACTAAGAATACCAATGCAGTTCCGACACGCTTTTTGTACACACAACTTTCAAACTCGTTTTGATCAAACCCATAAGACTTTATAACATGATCAAAACATTGGTTCCAAGCTCTGGATGCCTGTTTGAGTCCGTAAATGGACCTCTTGAGCTTACAAACAAGGTGTTCTTGGCCTGTTTCAATAAAACCTTGGTTTTGTTGCATATAGATCTCTTCATCAAGACTTCCGTTAAGGAAAGTTGTCTTGACATCCATTTGCCAGATTTCAAAGTCAAAATGCGCAGCAATCGATAAGAGAATACAGATGGACTTAAGCATGGCTACGGGCGAAAAATTTCCTCATAATCGATCCCTTCTTTCTGAGTATAACCTTTCGCCACTAGTCTTGCTTTAAAAGTTTCAACCTTCCCGTCCGGTCCTCTTTTTCTCTTATATACCCACTTGCATCCAATGGGTTTGACCCCATTAAGTGGTTCGACTAGCTCCCACACTTTTATTATGAAACATAGAACCCATTTCGGCTTTCATTGCTGTTTACCAAGAAACTGCATCCTTATCTTGGAATGCCTCGTCATATGTCCATGGGTCTGATTCGTCTTGTCCGGGAATCAAGTCCGAGGACTCTCCTATTCCCATGAATCTCTCGGGCTGTCTAACAACCCTCCCACTACGACGAGGCTCCAGTTGTGAAAACGTATCATTTGGTATATCGGCACTGAGGTTTGCCCTCTAAGCTCATTTAAGTTAATCTCACTTCTGGGTTTTCTTTGGTTCATATAGTCTTCTTCCAAAAATCTAAAGTGGGTGCTGATTACCACCTTTTGATCTTCGGAACTATAGAACATACACCCTTTTGTTCCCTCGGGGTATCCTACAAACAACCTTAATTCTGATCGAGGATCCAACTTACTGGCTTCCTTGTCCAACACGTAGGCCGGACACCCCAAATTCTCATGTGTCTCATACTAGGCTTGCGCCCGGTCCACAATTCTTTGGGAGTTTTGGGAACCGATTTGGATAGCACCAAGTTCAGAATGTAAGTCGCTGTTTCCAAGGTATGACCCCAGAACAACTCGGGAAGATCCGCATAACTCATCATTGATCTAACCATTTCCAAAAGAATTATGTTTCTTTGCTCTGCAACCCCGTTTTGGTGAGGGGTTCCGGGTGCAGTGAGCTGGGATACAATCCCTTCATCAGATAAGCAGTTCAAAAACTCATCGCTGAGGTATTCGCCTCCACGATCAGATCGTAGAGACTTGATACATTTTTCCCTATGATTCTCTGTTTAAGCCTTAAATTCTTAGAATTTTTCAAAGGTCTCATATTCATGCTTCATAAGGAAAATGTACCTTGAGTAATCATTAATAAAATTACTCATAACCTCCTCTTGCTTTGGTTGACATTGGACCACATACATCTGTGTGAACGATCTCTAACACTTCTTTGGCCCTATTCCCCTTGGCTCCAAATGCCCTCTTGGTCATTTTACACTCCAAACATGATTCGCAGGTTGGGATTTGTTCAACTTGGAGACGCTCCAGTGAACCATCTTTCACCAACCTTTGGATCCTCTTTGGATTTATATGACCTAATCTTAGATGCCAAAGAAGTATTTTGTTCACGCTTTCTTTTGTCGGAAATAGTTGATGTGTTATAGGATGCATTTCATGAGTGGTGTGCACAGTTAATTGTATAGAGATTTTCCATCAATGTCCCGTAACAGATACACTCATCATTTAAAAAATGATGTCATTCTTATTAGAAGAAACTTAGTGTCCTTTAATCGAATTTTAGAAACTGAAAGTGAATTCTTTCTAAAACTGGGAACATAAAGATAATCTCAAAAAATTTTATCTTCAAAAGATAGGTGCACTTCTCCCACTGCTTTAACTACTACTCATGTAGTATTGCAATGTCTGCTACTTGCGTAGTATTGCAATAATCGTTACTATCATAGCATTGCAATATCTGCCACTTACGTAGCATTGCAACGACTTCTACTTTCGTAACATCGCCCAGTGTGATGAGGATCTCACTCCCACTAAGTTGCCGGATCATTTTGAACCCGTGAAGCTAACATAATTAGTGGATCTCGTATAAACCACCCACGAATGAGAAGTATACGCCGCTAAACAAGTTTCAACAACTAGTGCGTGAGAATTACCTTTCTTTCCGTCCCTTTTGGGGTTGGAACAGGCAAAACCTCCATTGTCCTCTCTCACTGCAGCTTAAGCACTTCCTCTTTGGATTTTTCTTGACACAACAAGCATTCCTCATCTTACCATTGCCCTTGGCAACAGTTGAGTTTTATTGCTTATGGCCTTTGGTCCACTTCTTTATCTTTCCTACCCTTGGCCTAGAAGATGAAGACGGACCACTTGCCATCAAAGCTTGAGTTTGGTGCCTTATCATCATTTTTGCCGAGACCAAAAGCTTGCAACAAATTAGCTAGCGAGGCCAAAATGCTCAAAAAACTTTTTGGGCAGAGAGTGAAGTACCAAATTCATCTGAGTCTCCAGATCATAATCTGCACTCAGAATCTCAAGTTTGTTCAGATGGGCCATCTATTTTGAGGACGTAATCCCTTACGGGTTTGTCCTCCACCATTTTCAGCGACGACATCTCTCGCAAGGTGATCTGACGAGTCCCGCATGTTTTGACTCGTCAGTTGGCTCATCTGATTTTGGTGTGTCAAGAATCCACTTGTGCTTTTGTGCAGTTAGGACAATTATAATTTTTCGTTTCCAATCAATATAGTTTCCATACATATTGTATTAACTTTTAAGTATAATAACAAATGGATTAAAAGGTAACGACATCTTTGAATCGAAATAAACAACTATATGCAATAAGCACAAGTATATCACAAGATTCGATCACATGCATCATATTTAAAATCTCAAAAAAAATATGAACATGCATCGCCCAACATCTCAAAAAAAAGTTTAAATATGCCACGTGGGGTGGGTCATTATTTAAACACATTCAAGGTGTTACAAACAAGAACGATTTACAAACCTTTAATATCCAGATTAATAGTTGGTTCCCATTTGACCAATATAAAATCGACGGGGACTTGGGAAGTATATGCATATCAATTTTATACCTAAGTAATAACCATGATTAAATACAGGATTACTATTCCGCTTTGATCGAGCCTCGTGGAGAGGGTCATCGTCGCCACTAGTAATAACCCACAATCATCCGTTTGGAATTCATTCATGTGAAAGCTATCTTTTGACCGTCCCGTGGGGGGAATTTCTCCAAAAGAATTCACAAATAAATAAATCATGGAGGTCAAAATTAATTCAATTTTATTATCCAGAATAAAATTGTCAATTAATTATTTAAACATACTTAGTAATTTTGAAGGTGAGATTTTTCCATTTGGCAACCCTCATGCAAACACATTTAAACAAATTAAATAAAGCATAAGATAACACAAATAAATCAAGCAAAATAGAAAAATAAACATATTGGGCACAAATTATCCAATTGTCATGGTTTGATTTTTCTTGGCTTAATCTTGAAAAAACACGTCTAGAATTTCTCCCACTCGATCGTCTCGAAAAATACTTTGTCTCGAAAGGCCACGCCAAGTAGCTCGCAGCCGGGATGCACGCCCACATCCGGCCAGCCACTTGGCCTAGACCAACTTTCAGAAGACCGGCGGTCGGCGTGCCCCAGGTGTTCTAAGCACCCGGCGGCGTCGGCGGCTTTCGGCGGCGACGAAGAAGATCCACACAAGATTCGCACAAGACCACTGGCCTCTGCCTCGCTCAAGAACCTCCGCGGCCCGCGTCCCCCTTTCGTGCATGTGCAGCGTGCAGGCGTCGCCGCCGCGTCGCTTGGCCCGTCAAGGCGCCGCAGTACGCGTCGCAGGCGCCTTCGCCCGTCTTGTATTTCGCTCTCCTCACGCGCTTTCGCTGGCCGGCTCGCCACGAGCCGTCGCGTGCCGGTACATACGCCCGCGCCGCCTACGCTCAGTTCTGGATTTGTTCTTTAATTCTTCGTCTCTTCGTTCCCGATCCGGTTACAATTTATTTATAAAAAATAAATAAACCTAGATCTAGACTAGTCTATTACATTGATCACATCAAACAAATCCTAGTCTACTCGTGGCTTTTCTCACGAGGCAAAACAAATCCGAACGAATCGAATTAAAAAACCACAGTTTATATGCATAAATAAACACATTAAAATCCATGACAATTGGATACCTGCAAAACAGATCTAACAGTTCTACTATCCAATTTCAAATTTAATGTCCACGAATTAAATTACAATTTAAAAAATTCAAAGCCCGAAACCGTGGCTTTGATACCAGTTGTTGGGAAATAGGTTGCACAGATCTATTCGGGGTGAATATTTAAATACAAATTTAATTCATTAATTATTACTAGCATGAATTAATCCTATATTAATTCAAATAATAATTGCAACAACATATCATGCATATAAAGAGCCACGTAAAACCTAAGCATGCGGAATCTACGGGTTTACGTGAACGTACCTCTCGGGATGGCAGTGACTTCGATTGGAAGGACTAACCAAAAGGACTTCCCAAGTATTCCCTTAGACCTTGCTCAACTATCCGGTGGAAGGACACTTGTCGAACAATTAACAAAAGGAAAAAATAAACTTTGTTGCACCACTTATGTGGATTTGCTAATTTTTCCAGCACATGGAATTGTACTTGGGAATGAAACAATCATCCCCTATTTATAGGAGAGGAGTGGTCGAAGTTTCTTGTAGAAAATCAATGTGGGAAAAGACTTTTCTTGGTCACCAAGAAATCTTGAATATATCTCCTATATTCTTTTTCCCATAATTAAAATATTCCACAAAAATTCCACCTCCTCAATTATGGATAATTTTCGAAAATACTAAGCAAGATCCAAAGATTTGGATCTTCTTGAATTTATTAGATATTCTTGTATTTCAAGAAATACATATCTTCCATAATATCTTTTCAAGAAAATCAAGAAAATCTTTCTTGCCCACTATATATCCAAAAATTTCGAAATTCCTTAATGAATAACCAAGTGGGAGATTTCTTGAATTTAATGAGATAATCTTGTATTCCAAGAATACATATCTTCATTCCATAACAAAATTCAAAGAAAATCTTTCTCCCTCTTTTATCCATAAATTTCGAAATAATTAGGAAAAATTAAGCAACAATATTTATTTTATTTTAATCACCTTTTCAGTTAATGGACTATATGTTGGGCTACTCAGGGGGCCTTTAGGGGAATTAAGATTGGACCTTCTAATGGACCTTGAATATCTAATATTGAGCCACAATATAATTCATGCCCATAAATATTAATTAATCCCACTACATAATTAATATTGCACTATCCATCTTAACCCATATTACAGTCAATATGGCTCCCGGTCATTATTTCCCGTGTTTAAGATTATCTAGCCCATTAATTAATTCAAGCCACTGAAATAGCTTTCCATTAATTAATATTTTTTGTCCTTGGTCGAGGAACGGTTCAACATTGTTATCCATACCGGAAACTAATTCCACTTGCAAGATTTGGTATGATAAAACTTATGAACCTCCCAAGAGGGCAAATCAAACAAGCGTACTTGCACACGATTCTTCGTATTAAATCTTAGCAATCGCATGTGACTAATAATATTGCCCAAGATAAAAAGTATTGAATCTCATTGATTCGCTACCCATGATAAGTCAAAGCAATAGTTACCAATCCCACGTGATCCTATTTAAGGGACGAAGGTTAAGAAACAACGAACCACTGAGGTCTAATTCTTCCTTGTTCAGTTCTGAAGAATTTATCCTCCTGTAGGTCCTATTCAGTGCATCAGTCATGCACTAGTGTAATCTCTTGGTGAAGACAAACCAATCTGAGCCTTACACCTCAACTTTCGCGATGGGTTGTTCATTTCCATCTAGGTCGTGAATGGCGTACTTTTAGTTACAAGGGATTGTTAATTTAATCTTCTGTGATCTGGTATCACTAAATTAACTACAATGTAACACGTACGAATTATTGAACAGTTATGCAGTAAATATATGTAACATTCAATCATATTTAAAGCATCAGTGATAAACAATTTATTTCAGTAAATAAGTCTAAAAATTCAGTTTCGATTATACAAAGTAAAAAACATACTTTTCAGTATAATCCCAACAAATAGATCCTCAAATGTTCGTATGATGGACACCTAAGACGGTTTGAGGGACAACACTAACATTGGCAATAGGGATGCTACCTGTAGCAACAATTCAAACTGTGTTGGCAACATCAATGTTGAGATTAGAATTGTTTCCAGAATCAGTAAACACTGGAATGAAATTATTTGTCTTGCAATATTTGGGTTCAGGGTACACTACATTGAAAAAAATCGTAAAAGAAACAAAAACCTAGTCAAGGAGAAATTCTCTTCCCGCAAGACAAATACATCATGGCTAATGCTCATGGGATAAACATAATATCTCCAAAGGTAAAACGGTTTTGACTTTGTATCAGTAGCACCACTGATTACAAAGCTTCGACAAACAAAAATTAGTTTGAGTAGAACAAACTCTAAGAATGAATGTAGAAAAGGTTTTGAAAAATGTGTATGCAAAAAGTGATTTTAAAAATTAGTATAATGTCCTATATATAGACGAATTAACAATGCAAAGCCGTGGAGAAAAGAGTGGAGGGATCATGAATTTAGTGGGCGGATTTGACCACACGATCTTAGGCAACTTCTTGGCTTTGGGGTTACTAAACGTCCATGTTCAAAGAACCTTACAGATGAAATCTGATCAGTTCAAATTCAAATTCTGGATAAGCTTTGACCAGTTCTCTCCACACGAAATTCCTTGGATAAGTTTAATTTAAATATTCTGGGTCAGACCATATCCGAATGGGTTGACCCATCCAATCTAATCCAATTCAAAAGATTGTGCCGATAGAGATTTTGGGTCTCCGAAAAATTAGATGGGCCCCAAAGTCCACCAAAGTTAAATTACCAAGACCATTTGAGCGACCAGAGAATAACCACTTGAAGGTGCGACTAGCTTGGTTACCATAATAACCACTTGAAGGTGCGACTAGCTTGGTTACCATAATATCCGACATCGTCAGGCAAGATAAAGAGTTGGCATGAGTGTTTAAAGCTCAAGGAATTAACTCGACGTACACTTGCTCGAATTTCCCGAGTAAATTTTTGACGATCTCTTGGTAGACCATCATTTGCTCATTTTTTGCGAGTGACAATATACTTGTAACTGTTTCCCCACTGCCATGACTATCTCTAGTCCATTTATAAGGGCTTCGTACTCTGCCTCATTGTTGGTGGCATGGAAGTTGAACATAATTGCGGTCTGAAATGACTGACCTTCCGGGCTTATCAATACGATATCGGCCCCCGCTCTCTTGAAGGTCGATGATCCATCAACAAACAATTGCTAGGGGGCCTGGTTAGACCTCTAGGCTCGGATGGGAAGGTGAGCTCGACTATGAAATCGGCTAAAGCTTAGGCCTTTATTTCAGTTCGAGGTCTGTGTCTGGTCGATGTAGAATGTTCCTTAATGGCATAGTTGTTAGCAACTCTACCTGATGATCGAAGAAGTAATATCGTAACTTTATTACTCTCATAATTATGGTGTAGTCTTGAGTGGTGAATAACGATGCTTGGCTTCATTCAATGTTTGAATAACGAAGTAAATCAGCAGGTGAGTTTAGCTCGCACTGATATGACGCTTAAGGCCAAATCGGAGGCGGCCAGGTACAAGTATAGTTTCTATCACAGATTCGGCTTCACCAAGATCTTAGTGTCCGACAAGTATTCTTTTATCTTCTAGAACGCGACCTATCTTTCATTCGTTCACTGGAATTTCCCTTTCTTTAAGGTGTCGAAAAATGGCTTATAATTATCTCCAATCCTAGAGATGAACCTATTCAGGGAGGGTAGGCATCCTGTTAGTTTCTGCACCTCCTTGACATTTTGAGGTGCGCTCATGTCGATGATTGCCTTGATCTTTGAGGGGTAGGCCTCAATCCCGCGTTGGCTAACCATGTGGCCGAGAAAGTTGCCTTATTCGACCCCGAAGTTTCATTTCTTCGGGTTTAGTTTCATGTTAAACTTTCTTAGGATGACGAAAGTTTGGGCTAGATGTAGGAGATGATCCTCTTTTTTCTCGCTTTTGACTATGATATCATCGACATAGAATTCCATGGTTCTCCCGATTTCATCGGTAAACATAACCTTTGGTAAGTCGCCTCGACATTTTTTAAACGGGAAGGCATTCGTTTCCAGCAATAGATATTTTTCTCCGTGAGAAAGGATGTATGTTGTTGGTCATCTTTGTGCATGGCAATTTGATGGTATCCAGCAAAGACATCCATGAATGACATTGTCGAGTATCGCATTGGATACCCATTGTGGCTAGTTGCCCTGTTCAACTAGGTCGTTACCCAATAACTATTTTACTTTTCGTTGGGATATTTTAGTTTTGATGAATTATGCCAAAACATTATCAACTTATGTTATTGAAGCTAATTTACAGATAACAAGTTGAGGGGGAACGAGAGAACAAGTTGAGGGGGAACTCACGAAATCAGACGTAGATGATCGAGATTAGACGAGGCTGTAGACGAGGCTAATCGAGATCAGATGAGTAAGATGAGTTCCGGAGTTAACTGATGAGCTGTGCAAAATCAGAAGAAAAGATAAGCTAAGCCAGCTGATCAGAAGGATCAGAAGAGACCTGATCAAATGATCAGATCAGATGACCAGATCAGAAGAGGAGGTTGCAGATCAGAAGATGAGTAGATGAGACTAATCGAGATCAGACGTGATCGAGATCAGATAAGCTAACCTGATATGCTAAATTGATGTACTAATCTGATGCAGATAATCTGATATGATGACCTGATGCTATATTGATCTGATCATGTGAGTCGACGATCAAAGAGAAGAAATCGATATCGAAACCGTAAACTGCGATACCAGATCAAAGTAGAAGAAATCAAGAGAAGTCATCCAAGTCATGTTCATCGAGAATCGTAACGCCATCGATGATCGGGCTTAGCTCGAAAAGCTAGTGACTGAGGGTCGATTGTCCGAAGTCAAGAGTCAACTCGCCAGCCCGAGTGTCAAGATACCGACGATAAGGTCCGCCAAGAGAAGTCTGGCCAATCAAGAAACCTCAAGACTCAGAGAAACCTGAAGCTCAGAGAAACCTGAAGACTCAGAGAAACCTGAAGACTCAGAAGATCCTGAAGATTATAGTCGTTAGATTCAGCTGACGTGGACCAATGAGAGGAAGACAACAAGCCTGAAAAGCTGCAAAAAGCTACATAATAGTATGAATTTGAATGAGACTTCATCCAACGGTAACGTTCAAATCCACACTATAAATACAAGTTCTTCCTTCATTATTCGTGTGGAAGTGGAAAAATACGAGATCCATCAAGCTAAAAGTCAAGTCATCCAGCATTCCCACCATAGAACACTGGGCAAGAAATACACGCATATATTCAGAGTGTTCTATCCTAGATCTAAGCACAAATGTAATATCCTAAGCTTAGAGAGATTTTCTCATCCTTAGCATTGAGGCTAAACAAATGTAAGGGAAAATCTCAACCTAGTTGGAAACCAAACAAACCTTACCCAAATCAGTTTGGTAGGATAAGTTTGTAGGTGAGTGTGAACTCGATAAACATCTAGCAATCCCAAAAGGGAGGGTATGCAATCCTGTAAAGGTGATAAGTCCCGTTTGAGTGTGAACTCGATAAACATCTAGCAATTCCGAAAGGGAGGATAGGCAATCCCGTGAGGGAGATAAGTCCTGTTTGAGTGTGAACTCGGTAAACATCTATTGGGTGTTGGACTAATACGTTAAACTAAGTCCAGTTGGTTAAGTTGGTGCCCTTTGTGATAAGGAAGAGTGGATGTAGGAGTTGGACTCCGAACCACTATAAAATCGTGTGTTCTTTACTGCTTTATGTTCTTACTTGCCATATGCATTTGATTAAGCAAAACACACATCATTCTTAAAAGCAAAATAAAGAATTGGAATCACTCTGCCCTCACCCCTGTTTTATATGCATTACATGGTATTTTCCGCACTCATGGGTTTCCAGAAATCGGGACCAACAATTGGTATCAGAGCGGGAGTTCAAAAGCTCACTGATTTCAAGTGACCACTTGAACTGATCTATTTAAAACCCATTTCTGAACTGATACCAACAATTGGTATCAGAGCGGGAGCTCAAAAGATCACTGTTTTCAATGTGACCATCTGAACTGATACCAACAATTGGTATCAGAGCGGGAGTTCAAAAGATCACTGTTTTCAATGTGACCATCTGAACTGATCTTTTTAAACAAAAACCCGATCTCTGTATAAATGCATATATTTTAATGTTTTGGCGTCATTATCAAAAAGGGGGAAATTGTTGGGATATTTTAGTTTTGATGAATTATGCCAAAACTTTATCAACTTGTGTTATTGAAGCTAATTTACAGATAACAAGTTGAGGGGGAACGAGAGAACAAGTTGAGGGGGAACTCACGAAATCAGACGTAGATGATCGAGATCGACGAAGGCCGTCGAGATCGGATGAGTAAGATGAGTTCGAGTTAACCGATGAGTCATGCAAAATCAGAAGAAAAGATAAGCTAAGCCAGCTGATCAGAAGGATCAGAAGAGACCTGATCAAATGACCAGATCAGATGACCAGATCATAAGAGGAGGTTGCAGATCAGAAGAGGAGCAGATGAGACTGATCGATATCAGACGTGCTCGAGATCAGATAAGCTAACCTGATATGCTAATCTGATGTACTAATCTGATGCAGATAAACCGATATGCCGACTGATGCTATAATCGACCGATCATGAGCCGATCGATCAAAGAGAAGAAATAAGATATCGTAAAAATCGTAAATCTACATACCAGATCAAAGTAGAAGAAATCGAAGAGAAGTCATCAAGAGAAGTCATCCAAGTCATGTTCATCGAGAATCTAACGCCATCGATGATCGCTTAGCTCGAAAAGTGCTAGTGACCGAGGGTCGATTGTCAAGTCAAGAGCTGAACTCGCTTAGCCCGAAAGTGTCAAGATACCCGACGTATAAGGTCCGCCAAGAGAAGTCTCTGCTGAATCAAGAAACCTGAAGACTCAGAGAAACCTGAAGACATCAGAGAAACCTGAAAACTCAGAGAAACCTAAGACTCAGAAGATCCTGAAGATTATAGCCGTTAGATTCAACTGACATGGACCAATGAGAGGAAGACAACAAGCCTGAAAAGCTGCAAAAATCTACAGAATAATATGGATTTGAATGAGACTCCATCCAATGGTAACATTCAAATCCACACTATAAATACAAGTTCTTCCTTCATTATTCATGTGGAAGTGGAAAAATGTGAGATCCATCAAGCTAAAAGTCAAGTCATCCAGCATTCCCACCATAGAACACTGAGCAAGAAATACACGCATATATTCAGAGTGTTCTATCCTAGATCTAAGCACAAATATAATATCCTAAGCTTAGAGAGATTTTCCCATCCTTAGCATTGAAGCTAAACAAATGTAAGGGAAAATCTCAACCTAGTTGGAAACCAAACAAACCTTACCCAAATCAGTTTGGTAGGATAAGTTTGTAGGTGAGTGTGAACTCGGTAAACATCTAGCAATCTCGAAAGGGAGGGTAGGCAATCCCGTAAGGGTGATAAGTCCCGTTTGAGTGTGAACTCGGTAAACATCTAGAAATCCCGAAAGGGAGGGTAAGCAATCCCGTGAGGGAGATAAGTCCCGTTTGAGTGTGAACTCGGTAAACATCTATTGGGTGTTGGACTAACACATTAAACTAAGTCCAGTTGGTTAAGTTGGTGCCCCTTGTGATAGGGAAGAGTGGATGTAGGAGTTGGACTCCGAACCACTATAAAATCGTGTGTTCTTTACTGCTTTATGTTCTTACTTGCCATATGCATTTGATTAAGCAAAACACACATCGTTCTTAAAAGCAAAAAAAAGAATTGGAATTACTCTGACCTCACCCCTGTTTTATATGCATTACATGGTATTTTCCGCACTCATGGGTTTCCAGAAATCGGGACCAACACTTTCTCTATTAAAGCCACGTATTTCTCTTGGTCGAATTTTCTCATTTTTTTCTAAATGTATTTTATTTATTTATTTTGTGTCCCTGTCATAATTTTTTTTTGAATCTGTCTCTGTGTGTTACTGTAATGACAAATAGTGCGTACTTATTTTTCAGTACACATAGATATATATAAGGTATTGAAAATTGTGTTACTATATGCTCAAAATGTGTAACTGTGAGAGAGAGGGATGTGTTATTGTACGGATAAAACGACACTCCCTCTATTGTCATCTGCTTCTCCCTTTATCTTTTATCTGCTACTCCTTCTAATTTGTGATAAATTGTCATAAGTAAAGATACAAACAACCAGATTACACGATTGAATTAGTAAAAATATCATTTTTTCATCATCATGTAGTAATACATAATTGTCTTTACAATAACACATGCTTGTCTTTATAGTAACACTGTCAGGGACCGAATTTCCTATTTTTCATTTGCATGAATTTTTTAAAAATATCTGTCTGCCCCTGTTCGACCTACGCAAGATCCGCGAATTTTAAGCTCCTTCCTATTTTAATTAATATTTCACAGTGATTTCACATAAAAGCCCCCTATATAGAGACGGGCACTATGCCAATTTTAGCTTTTAAAATTGGGTTTTCTATAGCGGTCATTTTTAAACCGCCATTAAAAGGTCAAAAACCGACATTAAAAGTTTAACCGCCTTAAAAGGTATGTGGGGGGCGCTGAAACATGGCGGTTTTTAACAACCGCTCTCGTTTCGGTGATGTAATACATCTAAAATATTCGCTGATAAACCGCGCCGATAGATAGAGGGTTTTAACAGCTATTATAGGTTAAAAAACCGCTATTGTATTTCTGTTAGATAGCGGGTTTTACCCGCTATTAAAAGAGGATTTCACAGCGGATTTTACCTGCTATTAAAACCTATGTTTTAAAAATCGGGTCCGATCGGCCGGTCGGACCGGTCGGACCGGTGAATCGTCCCAAAGCGGTCCAATAGAGGTGTATAGAACCGCTATTGGACCGCCCACCTCAAAACCGGAAAAACCGTTCGAAAACGGTGGCAAAAACCGTGAACCGAATGGAACCGTTTTCACCGGTTTTCAACAAAAAAAAAAAAAAAAAAAAAGGGGGCGGAGACCTTTGGCGGGTGGCGACCTTCAGCGTGGACGACGACGACGGACGGCGGGCCGCTGTCGCTAAGATCTGAGGAGAGGTGTGGCGGTGGTGGTATATTGCGATTTTTCAATGGGCGCGATGGCATGTGCAATGTGACGGGCATGGTGGGTGGATGGGGTGGGCACGGCGGCAGTGGTGGTGGTGAAAGAAAGCGGGTGGCGTGAGAGGTTGTCAGGTGGTGGATGGCTTGGCGGGCGACGGCGCCGATTGAAGAAGAAAACCCCTTTTTTGTTTTTTGTCAGGTGGTGAGTGAATGAGTGAAGATGAAAGAAGAATGAATATGAAGGAAGAGAGAAGATTAGATTTTTTTTAACCCTTTTTTTTTTTTTTTTTTATTGACCCATTTTGGTTTTTTGGGCTTTGCTTTTCATTTTTTATTTATAAAATACAATTAATATATATGTATTTTTCTTAAAAAGAATTTAAGTGTGCTCCAAATTTTAAAATGTTATTTTAGAAGGTTTCTAAAAAATTAAATTTAATGAATTCAAGTGTAATTATAATATTATCTCCTCTGTCAAAAAATAAAAATAAAAATTATAATATCATCTCAATACTATTTTAGTATTGATCTCTGAAATTTTAAATATCAAGTAATTAAATATAAAAAAATAAAAATAAAAATTAATACTTGTGACTTTTGTATTGTTGATAACATTTCTATTATGTTTGGAAATTAAAATTTGAAAGTTGGAACTATTTATGTTAATGGACATTTCTATTATGTTTAGAAATTTAAGTTTGAACTTTGAAGTTTGAAATGAGTTTAGATACTTTATATTCACTTATCATACTCTATATTTTGATTTTTTTTTTAAATTATGCATATTATATATATATATATATAATATTTATTATGACGTCATACCGGTTCAATCCGGCTCAATCCGGTCCGACCGGTCCGACCCCGGTCCAACCTTTTTTTGGGATCGTCCGGCTCAACTTCCGGTTCCGGTTTTTAAAACATAGATTAAAACTCGTTCTATTACCCGCTATTAAAGCTCATTTTATGATTAAAAAAAAATTCCATTAAAATTATTTGTCTGTCTGGTCTTCTCTTCCAAAACCCTTTCACCCCCACAATACCCTTTTGCCCAAAAAATTTTGCCGCTCACCTCTTCCTCGTCCACCCGCCGCCGTCGTCCTCTTCCTCATCCACCCGCCACCGTCTTCCTCCTCCTACTCCTCGCCCACTCGCCGCCGCCCTCTTTCTCCTCCTACCCCTCGCCCGCCTGCCGTCTCGCCGGCACTCGTCGCTGTCCTCCTCCTCCTCTCACACCCGCCACATCCCTCCTCCTCCTCCTCGCCCACCCGCCGCTGCCCTCCTCCTCGTAGCCCACAAACCCCACACCGGCGTCGTTAAATCCATCAGGATTGCAAACATCCTCCCACCAGATTCATACTCCCCCTCACACGCACGGTTAACATCTGATTAATTGTTTCACTTTTTATGTTTAGTTTGGAAAATGTCTGAACTTGGTTTTGACCTTGTGGGTTTGATGTTTCTTACAAACATTGAATGTATAGATATGGGGTGATGATTTCTTCTAGCATTTCTCTATTTTGAATTTGTAGTCTGCTTGTGATATCTCAATTGGCCTTTGGATAGTCACTCTATTAGTTGTAATGGTGATGATAAATATGTAGATAACCTGTTTGATATAATGCCTGAATGAAAATATAGTTGATGAGATATGTTGATAACACGTTTGATATAATGCCTGAATGAAAAAAATTTCATTGAGATTTTAACAGGGCGAGGGACAATTAAGTTACCATAGTAACAATAATCTAGAAACAAAATATTTTATATCAGGCCATGAGGATGGTTAAATATATGTTAAGATTATCTCAAATCAAAGAATCAACAGCCAGATTCTTGTTTTCCACCCCATTTTTTGCTGTAGAAGTCAGGTGCTCCAAAGAATAATGTAAAAGATACACAAAGAGTTGAAAATTCATGAAAAACACTATATCATTTCGTACCTGTTTGGCAGTTACAGCAATTTCCTTGTCTAATATAGCTATCTTTTTTTGTCCATTCATCCTCTTCCTCCTTCAATCTAATTAATCATTTGATTCAAATCAAAAGACTACCAAAATTCCAAGTGAAGTTAAGCATATGAGCTAGCACGTTCAACAAATAGAAGTTTGAAATGTTATCTCTGAATGTTAGCATTAGCTTCGTCAACCCGAACTTTTGTTTTATACGTTCTTAACTATATTCTGCCCACCTTAGCAGGTTAGCCGACACAGATTATCACTGTTAACGATGTTGGATCTTTAGTTTTGTTGTAGGCTAGGCCATTATTTTGGATAAGTACTGTTAAAATAGATAAATCACATTTCCATATTTTTATATATTTAATATTTTCGATTGTATTTTTTTTTTCTTCTTCCGTCTATACGGAATTCTTGACAATTTGAGGATCACATTCTATTAATTGAGATAAATGCATCATTAAGATAAATGAATCAATAGATGATGAGATATGTAGATTACCTGTTTGATATAATGCCTGAATTGAACAATTTTTAAATTTTTTGTTGTATTATAAGCAGCTATGTGCTGCAATAATGCTTCTCAAATACTTGCACTATATTTCCCAACGGTAGTATCAAGAAGCTAAACAATACATCTGCAAAGTCATTGTCAATTTCTGAAAACAGAACCCCTGTTTTTTGTTTGTTTATCACAGCTTTCATATTGAAGGTAACAACTTTTTGCTCAGACATTTTTTGGTTGTAGAAGGAGTGTTTATTTTTGAATTTATAGGGTAAAATAAATAGGTTATTTGTTTACACTTGCATCTATTCCTAAGTTAATCTTTTATTGATTCTTTATGGTTTGTTCGATTGATGAGACAATTAAATAGGGTGGCTGCATTGGATACTTTCTGGAAAAGGTACTTCACTCTTAACTAATGTAAAAAATGGATAAATTAATTAATAAAAAAAGGATATATTCTTGATTATTTGATCCTCTATTTTGTGTTTTGCCTACTCAACCTTTATTGAAGAATCAATAGTTGAACAGAAAATAAGTCCGATCCTTCATTTTGGTTGTTCAAATTAAGTTAAGAATTTAAGTTTTTCTCTGCTTTTGCTGCAATTTTAGTAGAACATAAATTAAATCTGATCCTTTATTGAAGAATCAATAGTAGAACATAAAACAAATCTGCTTTCTGGTGCAAAGTTGAAAAAAAGTCACAAAAGTTCCAGTTTTCAGATTGAGAGTGATTGAGTCCGAGGGATTTTCTTGTTGTAACAATTAAGTTACAATATTTAATTAACTTTAGCAAATGTTGGAAAGTTGTGGTACTAGTAAAAAAACCTTCCATATTAACTTTAGCAAATGTTGGAGTGCACTTAGGATGTCTTCTTCTGAACTTTTACTTTCTTTTTTGAAATTTTGATGACATCATCTTTATGCTATTTTAATAATTGCAATGTGTAGGTACTTGGGTAGTCCGTGTTTGAGGGAGTGTTGTATTGTAGGCTACATTTTGATCAGTTCTATAAAAGAAGCTTGAAGCTTGGACAAAAGCTTTGAAGGTAATTATAATGGAACAAATATCATAAAGGGTCTGATTTTTTGCATAACTGTGATTTTTGTTGTGTACTAAAATATGAGGATTATGGATTAAGATGTGGCTTAATGATCTTAGTGACACAAACAATAAATGTGTAAAGTGGATGGTATTTATGTTATATGATTGCTTGAGAGAGTAAGAGTTTGAGCAATAAATTGACAAGAAGTTTGGTAAGGTCTCAATTTCTCTTTTTTTCTTGGTCATAAATGACCCCTATTTATAAGGTTTTGGAGAGTGGAGCTCACTCTACCGATTTACATGGACAAGTAGCCGGAAATAGCTCTGCAAAACATTAAATGCTACATGATTGATGTGACCTGTGTCGGAGGTCATTTGGGGGAGGTCGCCGAGGGATCAAGTACTCAAGGCCTCGCCGACGTCGCCCGAGGCAAATTCAGTGATTTGCAGGATTTAGCCGCCTATCTACTCATAGATACTCATCATTACCGCTATTTATCTTGACACATCTCCGATTGAGGCCATTCTAGGTAAGGCTCCGGCCGCGCCGTCCCGCCACGGTCCCATCCCCATTAATGCTCAGATTTAGGTCAAGATATGACCAAAGTGCTCGTGTCGTCGATACCGGTGCTTGGCATGTCTTCGCTTCCATCCTTTACGCGAGATGTTATACTTGTGCAAAAATGGTGGTCCGTCCTCCTTTCTTTTCCGTGTGTCGGCCCCTACCGCTACCATATGCCCACAACAATAAATTTAGCTCATTATTTTATGCTTGCCAAGGGGGATGAGCTATCCTTCTACCAAGAATCGTGAGGTGCGATGTCAGGGTGGCTTTTTGCACGCGTGGTTGTTGTCTTGAAATTGTTAACTGACGGGGTTGCTCGCCTCGTCCGTCGCGGCCTACCATAGTAGGCAATGATGGCGCAGGGCTTTCACGTTCGACTAAAAAGCCGCGGTCCAATCACTTATGCCCTAGAACCCTCCTATAAATACCACTTTTCCTCTCGCTTTTTACTTTTCACTCTTCAAACTTTCGATAACTGTCTTGTTGCTTCGACGATTCTTGTGCGGCGGGTTTCGTGTTCGATTTTTTCCTCGTAAGCCCTAGATCTCTTTCTTCTCTTCGCCTCTCGTGGATTTGGTGAACATTTATCCGCCTCGAATCGGGAGGACCCGGAGCAGCGACCAAGAGTTCCGCTCGACAATTGACGATTCACGGGCGACGGTACCCGGCTGGGACTGAAACTTCTAGATTGGAAGTCTCTCCGGAGACGGTGAGAGGGAATTCTGTGTTGGCTAGGGTGAGGTCACATCGAGAAAACGCCGGGCCGGCGGGACTCCGGGAGGTCTTCGCCCCGTCATAAAACTCGTGTTTTGGAGATGGTGGGGAGGAAGGAGATGAGCTAGTTCGGGATCGAATGATCCGGTACCCGAGTTCGACTTCTTGTTTCGGATGAGGTCGCATCCGACGCGCCGAAAGTGATGACGCATTTAGATCGACGACGTTGATCGCAGGTCGCAGATAGAGGAGAGTATGTCTCATCCTCGCGAATTGATCCTCTCGACCAACCCGAACTCGTGCGGACATTATTTTCTTTCGGGTGAGGTAACTAGGCTCAGAATCGAGGTCGAGCTTTTTTCTATGGAGAGAACAATTTCAAGTCCCCAGCCGACGCCCACTTTCGGGTTCCGGTTATAAGATCGATTATCTTGGGCCTGTGTCCCCCTGATGGGTGTGTGGCGATGAACTATGACACTATGAAGGCTGGGCTCCATTTTCCGCTTCATCCTATTATTACTTCGCTGATGTGGTTTTGGGGCCTAGCTCCGACACAAATCACTCCCAATGGGTGGAGCACCACCTTCGGGATCTTATCTCTGTTCGGCCGCATCCAACCTCGGCCGTTTCCTTCTGTCAAGGAAATGAATCTTCTCATCTCGCTGGCGAAGTGGGGTAAAGACCCCGGGTACTACTATGTGAAAGCCCGCCCTCATATGAGTTGAGGACCTCCGTAGCAAGGTCCAAGACTGGAAAGAGAAGTGGTGGTTGGTAGGGGGAGCCTGACAGAGTCCCATCTTTGCCCTAGGCGCCCTCAGATATCGCGAGATTCCTCGCGACTATGCGATTCTTAAATGTAAGCTTTTTGCTTTTCCCTTTTCCATAATACTGATTTAACTTCTTCTCCCTATTGCAGCTCCCAAGAAATCCAAGGCATCCGAGCTCTCCCTTCCCTTCTTGGTAAAATTTGCCAAAGGTGTGCTTAGTTGATCCGGACGAGAGGTCGCTGATCATCCTCCAACGGTTGAAGTGTCTGGAATTTACGGGCCTAACTGTTGCACCTCGATCGTCGCTGGACGCCGACCTTCCCGGTAAGCTTTCCGGGATTTTACTCGCGTTGACTCGACTTCTTTGGTTATTCTCTGGTCGTTTCCTCATCTTCTTCTTGTCTTCAGTTTCCTTCATCGAGCCTATCTGTTTCACATCCTCCAAAGTTACCGACGAGATGCAAAACTTGATTGCCGAGGAGACGATCGAAAAGGTTTTCTCGCCTTCGCTCGGCTCCAGCAGCGGCGCGAGCCGAAGAAGGATGATCGCGGTCGGTGGGGCCCCTTTGGGACCCTCCGAGGACCAAAGCTTATCGCCTCCGACCGAGGCGGAAAAAGAACTCTTCTTGGAAGTGCGAAGAAAACCGGGGGAGCTCACTAAACACATCCAGGACGTCGTGGACATGGATGTGCCGGGAGAGTGGAGTGGGAAAGTGTTGGTCTCGGGTTCCGCGAAGGACCTCGACACGATTGTCGAGCTCACATTAACGTCGGGCTCGCGATCCCGATGATCGCGACTTTCCTGGGTGGAACCCGAATTTCCGCCAACGGTATACCTCGCTTTTACTTATGACTTCATTTCTATATTTTATTTCGAGTGTACCATGTTTATGCCGGTTGCCTTGCAGATACAAACCGGATGATGGAGTATTTCGGGGAGTCGAATTGAACTACATGTGGTCGCGAGCTCCGCGCCAACGACACCCACCTTCCTTCCTCCGGCAGATAAACCAAGATGCCCGAGGTCTTGGACTCGGATCTCCACGAGAAGCTTCATACACAAACTTCTCCGAGAATTTGACCTCGAGGATTGGTCACATGTGTCGTTCTTTGGCCTTCTTTGAAGCGGAGCGGGAGCAAGATGTAGGGCAAAGATCCAGCCCGTAAAGTCAAGTGCATTGCTCGTTGATGAAGGTGGACTTGGCCAGTCATCGAAATAAGCGGAGGTCGCTATCAATGCAAAAGTTGCGAGGAGAAATTGAGAATGTGACCCGAGCGGACGAGTTGGAGAAGAAAATCTCCCGGATGGCGAAGGATCTCGAGCTCCGAGATCAAAAGGTGAAAGAGAGTAATGGGACGGATCTTTGAGGTGGAGGCTCGATTGTCGCCGGTTAGAAGACGAGGTCCATGACTTTCCCGACCCTCGCGTGAAATTGGGCGCCATCATGCCTCCAACCCGCCTATATCCACTCATTTTCTCTTATTTGTTCGGGCTTGTCATCGAAGCCGGGCGACCTTGATGGAGCAAAGTCGGCGATGTCCGAGATGCTCACCGGATACATGCAGAATAACCTCGTTCGGGAGGGATGACCTTCCCATGAAAGACCTTCTTTGCCTTTGGTGTGGAGTTGAGTTTCCTACCCCGTGTTTAATCTTTATGATCCCAGGAGTTGTTGGGCCGTTGAATGAAAAAACGGATGATGGCCAGGATGGCGATGGTAGGGGGGTTGTTGGTGGTGATGATGGTGGAAATGGTGAAGGGAATCAGGTTGGCGTCGAGATTCTCGAGGTTGAGCAAAACACGATGACCAACCCTGTTGAGGGGACCTCGGATGCTCCGCCGAGCTGATTCCTAGGACGTTTTTTCTGCGGCGAATATGCCAAATGCCTTGGGCACCTTTTTTGTAATCGCCTTCGGGGTTTTTTTCTTATCGGTAGTTAGGTTGCCGCCGGGGGTGTGTAAGTGTTTGCCCAAGAGGCGTAGGACTTCGCTGCCTTCCGGCGTTTTTTAATGAAATCGCAGTTCCTTTTCATTTCTATCTTTCTCGCTTCCTGGTTTGAATGCTCATTTATTTCTCGTCAACACTTTGAAATAGGTGACTTTGTGTATCTTGTCTTCTCGCAGATTGTCTTCTCGAACATCTGGATATAAAATCATAATGATAACAAATTTGTTAATTGATAGCGACTTGACTGTCGGCTTAGATAGGATATGTGACCGATGTCGACTTAGACTTGGTATGCGACCGAGGTCGACTTAGGTTGGGTATGCGACATACTAGCCTTCACATATTCTTGGCTTAGCCGACTTAGACTTGGTATGCGACCGAGGTCGACTTAAATTTGGGTATCGACATCTACTAGCCTTCACATATTCTTCTTAAGCCTTAGCCGACTTAGACTTGGTATGCGACCGAGGTCGACTTAGGCTGGGTATGCGACATACTAGCCTTCACATATTCTTGGCTTAGCCGACTTAGACTTGGTATGCGACCGAGGTCGACTTAGGCTGTGTATGCGACATACTAGCCTTCACATATTCTTGGCTTAGCCGAGGCTTAGATGGGTATCGCGGAATCGATGTCGAGCTACGGGTATGCGACATACTAGCCTTCACATATTCTTGGCTTAGCCGATTTAGACTTTTTTCATTTATGAATCTATTTCGATCGAACTCGTGAGAGGTCGGGGACCATTCCCCCAAGTTCGTAAATGTAAAAAGGTGGAGTGAGTTTGTGCTATAAGTCATAACTCATAGAGAAATATACAATCGATCTGGATTTTACAACTCATAGTTATTGGTAGAACTTCTTCAGGTAGATCGCATTCCACGGATACATCGCGGGAATGCCCTCCAAGTCCTCGAGCTGGTAAGCCCCATTCGGCAGACACTTCGAAATCTTCATGGGTCCCTCCCAGGTTGGACCAAAAACTCCTTTCTGGACACCGAGGATTCTTTTCAGAACGAGGTCACCAACCTTGAATCTTCGAATTTTCGCTTTTGAGTTGTAATATTTCTCCGACTTTTGTTTGTAGTTTGCGTTTCTTAAGTTGGCTTCCAATCTTTTTTCTTCGAGGAGGTCGAGGCTGAGAGATATGGCTTGATCGTTGTCCTCTCAGGATTGTCTGCGATGTTCGATGGCCGAACCACGACCTCGGTTGGTATATTTGCCTCCGAAAAGCCATAGCAAAAGGTGTTTCGCTTCGTTGCATTTCGGCAAGTGGTCCTATATGACCATAGGATGCTTGGAAGCTTGAAAGCCCACAATCCCTTTGACTCAATGAGTTGAGTTTTCAGGGTGTGTTTGATTATTTTGTTCACAGCTTCAACTTGCCCATTGGACTGGGGGTGATAGGGGGTGGAGAACAGCTTTGTGTTTTTCCACTTCGCGAAAAAGGCATCGATCTCGAAACCATCGAATTGCTTCCCATTATCTGTGACGATTGCTTGTGGTAAGCCAAAACTACAAATGATGTTTTTCCATATAAATCGAATGATTTTCTCCTGGGTAATGGTCGCCAAAGGTTTTGCTTCCGCCCATTTGGTGAAATAGTCTCTGCGACCCTTTCGCAAACTTGAACTACACGGGGATTTTGGGAACGGACCGTCGGTCGATTCCCCACCTCATGAAAAGGCCATGGGCTGTACATTGATGTGAGCTCCTCCGGAGCTCGCTTAATCGTTGGGGCGAAAAACTGGCATTGCTGGCACTTCTTTGCATATGCAATCACATCTTTCCTTAAAGTTAGCCAATAATAGCCTTGTCTGATCGTCTTGTACGAGAGACTGGCCTGCGGTATGATTTCCACAATCTCCTTCGTGGAGCAGGGACCCTATCCTCTGGTAGTATCCCTTTCTCGATGTAGTCTCTGACTTCGGTCATCCAATTGTTTTTCCGGTCGCGATCCGAAGGACTTCCCTATGAATGTTTGATGGACTCGCTTGGTTGGCCCAAGTTATTTCCTTTATGTCGATGATGACGCGACTGGCCGAGGAGTGTTGAGTTTAGTAATCGCTATGTTGTCCATATTCTGCGGCGCCTTCCGAGCGTGGCCAAGCGAGCTAGTTCATCCGGCTGTGTGTTTTCTCGCTTTCAAGGTATCAACTCTATTTGCACCTCGCCGAACTTTTCGATGAGGCTCTTCGCTATCTCGGGCCGGTATTTCATCATTTGTTCCCCGTGCTTCAGTATTCTCTCGACATCCGCATACGACCAACCGGGAATCGCCAGTAAACTTTCAATTTTTCGACACCAATGGCTATCGCCATTTCGTGCCATTTATCAAGGCCTCATACTCGCGCCGTTGTTTGTGGCATGAAAATCAAAACTTCTACCGTGGTGAAGGATTATCGTTCGGGATCGATTAGGATCCTCCGGCCCACAACGCCGGGTGCTTTCGTCGAAAGAGCCGTCGATGTGCAATGTCAATGGGATGTCGCTTCGCCTCCGGTCTTTTTTTTTCTCGAAAGGTGAGCTCGGTGAGAAAGTCCGCGAGGACTGAGTTTTGATCGCGATTCGTCAGCGAAGGTAATCCCGAATCGCCCTAACTCAACGGATCATTTCAACAATCTTCCTACCAGACGTCGGCGGCAAAACCCGCTTCATGGCATGGTAGTTGGGACTTCTATTTGGTGATCAAAAAATATTGTCAAGCTCCCGGACGCTTCATAATCAAGGCATAGGCGAAGCTTTCGAGCGGGCGGGTACTTTGAGCTCTGCATCATTCAAAATCGATCGATGAAGTATATAGCAAATGGTAATCGACCTTCGCTGCGACTAACACCGTGACCGAGAGCGGATTCCGAGGCCCGAGGTACGTAAATAACTTCTACCGGTATGGGTTTTGCCAAGACCGGGGCCGGAGAGGTACACTTTGAGCTTCGTAAACGCCATTTGGCATTAATGGGTCCATGAGAACTTTCATTTTTTCATATAAAAAAAAGGCTTGCACTTATCCCCCATTCTGGATACGAATTTGTTGAGAGCTGCAAGACAACCGGTCAATCTTTGGATTTCTTTCACGTTGCGAGGTGGTTTAATGTCCATGATGGCTTTGATCTTTGTAGGGTTAGCTTCAATACCCCGCTGACTGATGATATGGCCCAGGAACTTTCCTGAACCAACCCCGAAACTGCATTTCTTGGGATTCAGGCGCATGTTGTATTTTCTCAAGATGTCAAAGGTCCGGGCGAGGTGTCACATATGGTTCTCCTTCTTCTCACTTTTCACCATAATGTCGTCGATGTATACCTCCATGGTCTTTCCAATCTCGTCGGCGAACATTCGATTTACCAAACGCTGGTAGGTTGCCCCTGCGTTCTTGACTAAATGGCATCCTCTTCCAACAATACACGTTTTCTCACGTCGGAAAAAGATGTGTATTATCGATCATTTTATCCATGGCGATCCGGTGATACCCAACAAACGATCCATGAACGCCATCATCTCGTGGCCAACGGTCTTTATCCACGAGGTGATCGATGTGCGGCATTGGAAAGTAATCCTTGGGCGGGCAGCCTCATTGAGGTCGGTGAAGTCGATGCATAGTCGCCAAGAGTTGTTTGCTTTTTTTTACTAAGATCAGATTGGCCACCCATCGCGGCCGGATCCGCTTGCTCGATCAACTTGTTATCTAGCGTTTCTTTACTTCCTCGCCAGGTCGATACTTTTCTCGACCGAACTTCCTTTTTTTCGGGGACACTAGCCTCTTCGCTTGATCGATGTTCGGTTTGTGGCACGCGACCTCGGGTCGATGTCGACCATGTCCTCATGTGACCATGCGAATACATCTAGATTCTCGCTTTGGAGGAAAACTATCGATTGTTTCGCAGGTCGTTGGGAATTCGTGGTTCGATGGTCACATCTTTAGTTCGCCGATCAAGGTCGACCGATTGTTTCGAGCTCTTCGACGGTGTTGCTGATTGACCATATCTCCCCGCTTCTAGGATCGAGAGGTTGAATTCTTCTTTTTCGAGTCGACCTCCATTGGTTCAAATCTCAGCAAGGTTCCAACTGTAAATCTCGTGAAGGCTTCTCTCTAATTTGTGATGTCAACTTCCATAGGTGTTACATTTGTTTCTACTACACTATCTATCTTCATTTCATTACTTTTTTTCTTTTCCGAGGTGGAGTTCGCTCATACAACTTAGCCCCACCTCGGATTTTCTACCAAAATAAAAGCAATGAGAATTTAAATCGACACAAGTGTAAGTTAAACATTTTCTTGCCTTAACTGGTCACCCTTGATGGTGTCAATCTTCCCCGTCAGTCCGGAAACTTAATACAATAAAAAGACGAGGGAGGACCCCATTTTAACTCATGTTCGAAAGGCCCCGCCAAGAAAGCATTGAAATTTGATGGAGCATCGATGATTACAAAGTCCGCCTACCCTCGTTGCCTTCACGTCAATGTCAAGGTTGATGTGATCTCGGACAGATAAAGCGGATCATCCCATAGGCCTCAACAGCCGGGTTCCCCGAACCCCGATTCGACCTCACAAGGCTCGGCGTAGGAAGGGAAATCGCGAAAGGTGTCCAGAGTCTTTTTGAAAAGGATGTTGCGTAAAAGCCCCATTATCGATCATGATGCGATGGACTAGAGCCCCATTATCCCGCCGAGATCACGAAGTGGGTCCCGGCTTTGGAAACACCACCCCATCTTTGTCCTCCCCGGTGAAGGTGAGAGCCGCCTCGACTTGGGGCGATGGTGTTGATTGGAAGGCAACTCAAAGACGGCATTGTCGAGAGCTCGTGATCTCGACTTTCGGGCGCTTGGTTAGACAGGAGGTCGCTGGGAGGAATCCTCAATGGTCCCCCAAGAGGCGCATCATATGGATGACCTCGTTTCTCCGCTCCATTGGGATCCGCAGACCTTGCTTTCCTTGGTCGAAATGGGTTTTGGCGGTGGCGGGTCGCCGGTTTTGTCACGCCTTTGGCTCGACGGGTTCTCTAACTTCCTTCCTCGTACAATCTCCAAAGCTCCCTTTGCAGGTCGCGACAATGTTCGGTGTCATGTCCAATGGAGTTGTGGTAATCGCAAAATTTTCTCGGGTTGAGTCTGGAAGGGTCCTGGTACATCTCTTTGGGTGGTGGGATATGTTGCTTGCCTCTGATCGCCTGGAACACCCGAGCTGTATTCATGGTTAGTTTTTCCAGGAGTCTCACCTCCAGAGGGTTATCAATTGGCTTGAAAGTTCCCGAAGGTCGGTAGTACGTGGATCCGGGCCTCTTGTACGGTTTCTCGGGTTTTGGATCAGGCTTCTTGACTTCGATCTTCACCTCGCTTGGTCGCTGCTCGCCCAATCTTGATGCCAGTATCTTCGACATTGGTGATCATAACCCCTGCCCGGTATTGGAAATCGGCGTAGCTCGATGAATAATCCTTGTTCATCATTTTCCAGAGTTTCGTTCCCTTCTTCAACCCATGCACTATTCCCAACACCTTGGCTTCGTCGCCCAGCGGCTCGCCTTCCATAATGAGCTGGTCTATTCGATCAATATATGCCCGGTCCGACTCTTCCTCGAACTGATAGATGTTTGCCAAACGCTGCTTTGTTCCCTTGTGCGGGGTCAGCGAGGTGAAGTGAGTGAGGAACAATTTAGTCATCTGGTGGAAAGACTCTATGGACGTCGGGGGTAAGGAGTTGAACCATCAGTAAGCTTGGTCTCCTAGAGTGAGCGGGAAAAGACGACATTGAGTGGCATCAGTCGCGCCCATGGAGTTCATGTAGGACATGTATTTGCTCACGTGATTTATCAGGTCGGTGCTGCCGTTGTATTGGGTGATGGAGTTGACATTGATTTTGATTTGTACAGGAGCGAGCATGACCGTGGGTGATAATGGCGAAATGGGTATTTTTGTGGTGAGAGGCACTCCCCCTTTGCTCGCCAGCTGCTCTTGGAGGTCCTTGATGTTCTGAAGGATGGCAGCCATCTGCGGAGAGTCGTTCTGTCCGGCGACCTCGCCAGGATGACGGCGAGGTGGAGAATCTCTTTCCTGTCGGCGGGGTGATAGGGTTCGATGACGTCTGCAAGGTGAAGGGGTTCTTTCCACCCTTCGAGGTGAAGGACTTCATTCGAGCCGATCTTTCGCCGATACTCATTGTCTGGGTCCGCCTTGGGCTACCGATCCTGAACACGAACTTTCAAGTTTGGCATAGTTGCGCTGCGTCGGCCTGAGCTGATCTCGCCGGGGTTCGCAACCTCGGTGTGGGCCGTCATTGAAACCCTCTGAGAACAGATGCCTGTGGATGAGATTTGGCCCCTCGTTAGGGTTACGTTGTTAGATTGGAGTATGTTGGGTTCCGCGGGAGTTGACCTCTTGGCTTTCCTCGCGGCGAGATCCCTCATGGCGAGGCTCCTCGTGGCGAGGTTCCCTGCAGTCAGATTTCTCCTGGTGAGGCTCCTCGCGCCTTTGGCCCTTGCCCTTGCTTTGGGCCTTTCGGTTCAGGTTATGGCGTAGGTCGCCATCTGGGATCTGCACTTCGGCCTGCCTTCGGCGTAACTCCGCTATAGCTTCATCGATTTCTTTCGGGGTGCGGATCTGTTCGAGCTTTTGAGCAACCCCGGTGGTGGGTCCTCCAGCCTTGTAGTTGCTAACGGTCGAGCCGCTAGCCCCTGCTCCATCGGAGCGACGTGAAACTGAAAAGGTTTTCCTCTTGGTGATGAGAGTTACTTGAGACATGGTTGAGTGATTTTTTGAGATATTTGGGTATATGAGATGAGTTTGTACCGAAGATTCGTGAGGAATAGTCCAATGAGAAAACACTAAGAACTTAGCTCGATATTTCTTAAAGAGTACCCTCCTTCTAGCGCCAATTGTTGTGTACTAAAATTTGAGGATTATGGATTAAGATGTGTTAATGATCTTAGTGACACAAACAATAAATGTGTAAAGTAGATGATATTTATGTTATATGATTGCTTGAGAGAGTAAGAGTTTGAGCAATAAATTGGCAAGAAGTTTGGTAAGGTCTCAATTTCTCTCTTTTTCTTGGTCATAAATGACCCCTATTTATAAGGTTTGGGAGAGTGGAGCTCACTCTCCCGATTTACATGGACAAGTAGCCGAAAATAGCTCTGCAAAACATTAAATGCTACATGATTAATGTGACCAAGGTCGGAGGTCCCTGGGAGGTCGCTCGAGGGATCAAGAGCTCGCGCTCCTCGCTGGGACGTCCCGAGGCAAATCCGGATTTGCTGGGATTTAGCCATCTATCTATTCATAGCTACTCATCATTACCATCATTTACTGACACATCTCTGATTGAGGCCATTCTTAGGTAAGACTCCTGGCGCTGCTCGTTTGTCACGGGTCCCATCCCCATTAATGCTCCAGATTTGCAAATTGTGTGACATGCGAGGCGCGCCTGTGTCACATCTGCGATTGCTTGGCATGTCTTCGTTTCCATCCTTTTCTGCGAGGTGTTATACTTGTGCAAAATGTGGTGCTGTCCCTCTTTCTTTTTTTTGTGCGGGCCCGACCTCGCGCCATATGCCCACAACAATTTTAAAGCAGTAGTTTCTTTGTATAATGATTAGTTGGGTGTCTTTTCTTGTGATAAAGTAGATGTTGTGAGATATATATATATATATATATATATATATATATATATATATATATATATATATGTTAGGGATATATTGTTGAGATATATATATATATATATATATATATATATATATATATATATATATATATTATATATATATATGTAGGGATCATTGGATATTAACGGTCATCGACCCACACAAGTCGGAGATTTATTTGTTGGACTCCTTATTTGGTGATATTGATACACAGTGGAAACTAGTTGTCGAGCAGTGAGTTATCTTCAATATATAACATTTTATTAATAAAACTCTTGTATACATGATCAATAATTTTTGCTAATTTTGAATATATGAAGGTCCTTACACATGTTTAATGCGTCAGTTGGAAGGAGGGGAAAAACTATTAAATGGAATAACATCAAGGTATGAAAACATTGCAGGTGTTTAGTTCATAATCTGTTTTGTGTGAGAAAATATATACTTTATAATGGGCTTTGTTTTATAATATAGGCTCCTAAGCAACCTGATGCATCTCAGTGCTTTTTCTATGTCCTACGCTACATGAGAGAAATTGTAAACTTTCAAGGCTATGTTGAAACATCCTCGATGCAAGCAATGATAATATTTCTATGTGATTCATTATTTATTAATTAGAATTATTTTTGCCTCAATAATGGATGTTTGTACTTTATAGTTCATGCAAAAAACTTACTCGAAAGCTGAAATTGATGAAGTGCGGGAAGAGCAGGCTTCATACGTACAAGCGTACATACTTGAGTAGAGAAGAGATGTTTGGGGTTTTTTTGTTACTATCGTCCAGGTTTGACAACTCTCTCTATTTAGTCTTTCCGCGATAATCTGATTTTCTAAGTGTCTTTAAGTCTTTGAAAATGATAATTTGATACTATTCAAGGCTGCTTATGCTTTTTTAATTGTTTTTACAGACATTTAAACCTCTTTGGATGTGAATCTTGGTGACTGCGAGCCTTGTCTTTCAATTGTGAGCCAAAGAATTGGAGGCAAATTTTGTTAAAAAAGATTGTCAAAAACGCTACTCAAAGACTGGAATTGATGTCTTATCTTGTTTATCGTATTTTGGACATGTTATTTGAATTATGAATGTAATGCATTTTTGAATTAAATGTAATTTTTTAATGCATTTTAGATTACAACTAAAGTACAATTTCAATTTTATTGATATTTTTATGAAATTTTGACTTTTATTTAATATTTAAAAAGTTTGCTACTGAATAAACAAAAAAACCGCTATAAAAGCAGGTTAATAACCGCTCTAATAGGGTCTAAAAATCACTATAATAATAACATACGAAAGCAGTTAATAACCGCTCTAATAGGGCTTGAAAGCCGCTATAATAAGCAAATACTAGCAGGTTAAGAAGAGTTATCATAGCGAGTTTTATTTATGATAGCGGTTAAAAATCGCTATAATAAGTATATATAATAGTGGTTATTAACCGCTCTTGTAGCTCTTCAGAAACCGCTATCGTAAGCATTTCCGTATTAATAGTTACGACTTACAACAGCGGAATGTTTACATACGATAGCGGGTAAAAATCGCTATAAAAGCCACCTATGGTAGCGGGTAAAAGCCGCTATCTATCAGCACACCCTACGATATCACCAGGTTTAATAGCGATTTTTTAACCCTTTTAATAACGGTCAAAAACCGCTATCTATCGACGAAAATGGCATAGTGGGGGTTGATTTAGCTTTAGTTGATAAGAGATTTCACTACAGGTAAAGCCCCCATAATTATATTAATCTGAATTTTGTCTCCAAATAATTATAATAAATTCATTGATTATGTCAGTTCTCCTAAATGCGACGATACTTCATACTTAAGACATGAATCCCGGACAACAAATTAATGGAACTAATTAATTTTAGAACAAAAGTAGCTGAATCTAGATGACAAGATTAAATAAAGATGACAAAATTAAACGGAGCGGGCCTTATCGTTCTGAATCTAGCTGAATTTATATATACTAAGTACAGGTAGGATTACTTTTGCTTGAATCGGAAAAAGGACAATAGATCAGTGCTGATGTAGCTCATTCCCACCTACATATAGTATTTCAACGAGGGCTACAACATCTCAATAAATTAAAAAAATAATACTCACTTCGTTCCTTAGCAATTTGCACCCTAATGTGGGCACAATTATTAAAAAAAGTAAGAAATGAGTAAGAATTTGAGGGGTAATTTTGTAAACTTTTATGTATAAAGTAAGCAAATGAATTGGATTGTGTGTATATGTGAGTCAAAAAGTAATGACATATGGTGTAAATTTGTGAATGTTGTGAGGGTGTAGTTTATGAAGTACTTTTCATTTTTAATGTGTTTAAATTGATAAGAGACGGACCAAAAAAGAAAGTGTGTAAATTGCTAAGGAACGAAGAAAGTTAAACTAGACTCTTTTATATCAATATTCACACGAAATAAATTAAATTAACTAATTAATTAAAAAGAAAATTCAAATCAGATTAAGGTACCTGAATAAATTACATTGAATTTAAATTTGGTGAACACCACCAATTCATATATTTTGATAATACAAAAGAAAAAAAATCACAAAGACATGCATGATACTTTTTAATATTTTTAAGAGTTGGTCACCTTGAAAACTTGTTCACTGTAAAACTAATTCAATATTTACAGACTCAACCCCTTAATTATTACTACTAGTATCATTTTGTAAAATTTAAGGCATAATTTTTATCAATTATCATGAACAATACCCTTAAGTACTATAATTCATACCCTTCAGTATCATAAATAATAATACACTTTTTTGTAATAATAAGTTATATACCCAATTCAATTATCAAGGCTAATACTCTTTATTAATATAAGTGATACACTTTAATTATATAATCCAGTTTCATGAATCCACTTATGTGCAGCTTGTTCACAGTATACTTTCCTCATTTTTAAAACATTATTTTTAGAATATAGAAAAAAATTTAACACTAATACCACGTCAAACATCATCACATGCAACTTTTGGAATAAATAATCTCTCAAACATTAAAAATTCAAGCATATATATATGTAGGAATTTCAGCCATCATATACCAAACCATGAAAATGTTTTGCATGCTTCTTCTCTTCGTTATCAGCCTCTCAAGTCTTGATTCAGCAATTGTACGCCAAACTTATATTGTTCACGTCAAATCTCCACAAAAATCACAAACCCTGCCCCCAAGGGCATAGCCAAGTGGTAAAGCTTGTGGTGATATGGGGAGAAGTCCCCCGGCAACGCAGGTTCGAACCCCGTGTGGGACAAATTCTCCATTGAAATATTATGGGAGTTTGTCATGGGGATTGAATCCTGTTGGCTCTCTCCCACAAGTGTCTGCCACTTGGGCACATCCTTCGATTTACAACCCGCCCGGCTGAGGGGCCAACGGCAGGGGTGGGGGATCGTCTCGTCTCAAAAAAAAATAAATCACAAACCCTAGAAAAATGGTACCATTCATTTTTGCCTGACACCACTGAAAAGTCGTCTCGAATTGGCCACAAGTACCGCCACGTCATCACTGGCTTCTCAGCACAATTGTCTCTTGATGAAGTGAAAGAGATGCAAAAGCTGGAAAGATTCATACACGCAAGGCCTCAAAACGTGTACACATTACAAACAACTCATAGTCCCAACATCTTAGGGTTGTATCAAAATCTTGGTTCATGGAAAACATCGAACTATGGAAAGGGAGTAATAATCGGAGTACTAGATAGCAGGATCGCGGTGGGCCACCCCTGGTTCCGCGACGAGGGGGTCCCGCCTCCACCCGCCACGTGGAAAGGGAATTGCGAACTGAAAGGCTTAGCTTGCAATAATAAGGTAATTGAGGGAAAAAAGTTTATTGGTTCCATAACTTGTCTACCGTCTATTTTTCATCCCAAAAAAATTATATGTCCAATTTTAGTCCTACAACTAAATGATTGTCCAATCGTGATCTAATTTTCACCAGAAAATCATGATGTTTTTGTCACATGCAAGTCACGTGCTGGTAAAATTTAGTTGTTTTTAAATTTTTGGATTTTAAATTTTAATTTTAATTTAATTTATTGGGTTATTTATACATATGAATTTTACTATAATAAAAAAACATAAAATAACTAAAAGAAAAAAGGGTTGGTCTCCCATGAACCAGGTATGTGCTATGAATTTAGATTATTTGACTCATTTCACTCATTTCCAACATATTTTTCTAATCCACTAAATTTGACTTGTATTATACCCTAGGTAGGTTCAAATGACATGAATTAAAAACAAGGTTCATAGCAATACAAATTTTTGTCAAGAAAAAAATAGTCAATGTCCACGTCAACAAGGGTATCGGAAACTTATATATGACTAAAACGACGTTATTCATGATTTTCGGTGAAAATTGGACAAAAATTGGACAATTAATTTAGTTATGCGACCATTTCTTTTTTCTCAGGTAATTGGTGCAAGAAGCTTTGTCTTGGGAGATCCAGGTGGCGAGCCGGTGGATCGAGATGGACACGGGACCCACACGGCTAGCATAGCCGCAGGGAACTTTGTCTCGGGCTCTAATGTCTTTGGCCAAGCCAATGGCACAGCGTCTGGGACGTCCCCTCTGGCTCATTTAGTCGTTTACAAAGTGTGTCGAGATGAGTTGTGTTTTGAAAGCGACGTGGTGGCTGGAATGGATGCCGCGGTTGGGGATGGCTTGGACGTAATCTCGATGTCAATTGGTGGAAGGTCATATCCTTTTTAAGAAGATGGGATGGCTATTGCTGCATTTTCTATGGTTCAGCAGGGCATTTTTGTGAGCTGCGTGGCTAATGATAAAGGTCCTTTTGAGTTTTCATTGGCAAATGAAGCACCATGGATTCTCACAGTGGGTGCTAGCACAACTGACAGAAAGATAGTATCTGCAGTGATTCTTGGAAACCAGGATGAGTGTGTAGGCCAATCTCTTTATAAGAAAAGTGATTTTCCTTCTGAGTTGTTATTGCCTTTGATTTACCCAGCGATCTAGGTAACAAGTCAAAGGCGTGGTGCAGGTCTGGGTCTTTGAATGAGGTGGATGTCATGGGGAAGGTAGTTCTATGCTTGAGAGGCGGCGGTGTTAGTCTAATTGAGAAAGGCCGGGCTGTGAAGGATGCCGGTGGTGCTACCATGATTCTGATGAATGATAGCACTGACGCGCATGTACTCACAGCGTCACACGTGAGTTATGACGTTGGGGAAATAATTAAAGGATATATCAAGTCAAGCAGCAAAAACTCCACCGCCACGGTAACCATTTTATTCAAAGGGACAAAAATTGGAGACGAAAAGGCTCTAGTTGTCGCTTCATTTTCGTCTCGGGGCCCTAACTTGGCCAGTCCAGGCATACTGAAACCCGATATAATCGGCCCTGGTTCGAGCATTCTAGCCGCGTGGCCTGTATCCATTGACAGCTCCACTAATATTCAAAATGCGACATTTAATGTCGCCTCCGGTACTTCAATGTCGTGCCCCCACCTAAGTGGCATCACAGCCTTGATCAAAGATAGTCATCCTGATTGGACTCCGGCCATGATAAAGTCCGCGATCATGACTTCAGCTACGCAAACTAGCCTCAATAACTATCCAATTCTAGACGAGAAAAACGCGCCTGCTAGTGTCTTTGCAATCGGTGCTGGCCATGTCAATCCCTCGAAAGCATTAGACCCAGACCTAGTCTATGATATTTCTACCTCTGATTATATTTCCTATCTCTGTAGTCTCTACACAGATATACAGGTGGAAGTTGTAGTTAATCGGAAGATCAACTGCAATACATCCGAATACAAAGACGTGCCTGAACCGCAACTGAATTATCCCTCGTTTGCAGTCCAACTTGGGTACACGAACACGAGCCAAGCCTTTTCAAGGACCGTGACAAACGTTGGAGATGCAGACTCGGCTTATTATGTACAAATTGAAAATATTCCGGGTGTGAATGTGACAGTCGTGCCGATGATTCTTAGCTTCACTATGGTGAAGCAGAGGAAGACATATAACATTTATTTTAGTAGACTAGAGTTTTCTACAAATGAATCGTATGTGCAAGGCTCTATTGCTTGGGTTTCTCCACAACACATTGTTAGAATCCCGGTTTCTGTGCACTTAGTCTTTACAGCAAGTGTGATCTAATTACGTCTATGCTAGTTTGCATGAGGACAAAGTGTACTATTTTTAATAGCCTTCCTGGGTCTGTAGTTTACAATTACATTATTAGGATATCTTCAAATAAGGAAGAACTATTTTTTTGGTCCTATAGCTTTACTGCTTTTTTATTTTCGCCCTACTGAATTTTAGATTTTGATTTTTGTCCTGTAACTTACACAATATTTTGATTTTGGTCATAAGACCTTTAGGCGCTCATTCTGTAAAAGTGAAGTGACATTTTTTTTAATTAGCAAATACCTGAGTGGCACGTTTACAAAGATACATTGCAGATGCCATGTATTTTCAAGATTTTCTATCCTAACACTCATTTTACTAAAAAACTGTTTGATGAGTCGAAGGTACAATTATTTTTTATTGTTACTATAATGTACAATTACGCTTGCATATACGTAGTCGAGTTTACACATTCGAATACATATGTGCAAATTCGACTACATGTGTGCAAGCACAAAATAATTACGTACCTTAAAGTAATGAGTCTTTTTTTTTTTTGGAATTTGGAGTGATGGCCCCTATAAACTAATACAATTTGTAATACCCTGGTTCAATTTTAATAAGAAGATAAAAATAAATGAATTTAATAAAATAATTATATCGCTTTTTTTAATCTAATGATTGTAGAGCTTGTGTATTTGCAAACACTACAAAAAACACAGAGATTAACGACGAAACATTAATGATAGGAAAATTTTTGTTGCAATTTACGATGGATTTGCGACAAAATTATTCAAATGGTCAAAGTCAGCGAGATCTGCAAGGGAAACTAAACTAAAACCATCGCTATTATCGACAAAATTTACTTTGAACCCTGGACGGTAATGAAACAACATCAATTTACGTTGAACAGATCATCATAAATTCAATAGGGTCAAATTTTCAATGGTTTTTCCATCACCAATCGGCGCGGATTATACTACGCATCTTTTGTGGTTCCAATTCATTTCTACTATCTAGTTTGTGATGAAAAAATCGTCGAAAATTCAAATTGAAGATTTTCAACTATTAGCGACGGTTTTGAAAATTGTCGTAAAATTTTATAGCATATGTCGAATTAGTGGTCATTTCTACCATTTTTTTCGAAAGAAGCAAGTATTCTCTCGCCACCAACTCACTGGAGACGAATGACTGGAGCATTTTGAGCACGCCAACAAGTACATCTTTCCGCCCTCTCCAATTGGTAAGTTCAGGCACATATTGAAATAACATTCCTAGCTAATCAATATGGTAAGTTCAGAATGATTTTGATATTGAAGTGATGTTAGATATTATGATATATATTCATCAAAGTGTGAAGGATGAAGTGATGTTAGATATTATGATATATATTCATCAAAGTGTGAAGGAGAATCTGTCAAAGTGATATATATACATTTCTAGAATTCTGAAACTTCCATTGGGGACAACTCTCCATTACCCATAATGTCCTTTTTTTCTATAAAAAAAATCATGTCATCACACAAGACCTATGTATTCCAGAGTGTATTAAAACCATTGATTCTCAAAACATAAGTAATTGTTCTTCCAATCTCTAGTGGCAGACATCCAGCCATCAAGTCACAAACATGTCTAAATATTTTATCAGTCCATTATTATACGGAATGTACTATACCACCCATCAAGAAAGCATACATAACCATAAATTAAAAAATCATTGATCTTGTTATCTTAGTTAAATTGCACGTTCATCTATGTGCCTCAAGTTCATGAGGGCATTATCAAGAGTATGTTGGTCAACCATATGGAAAATCGCTCAAGAAAAGCATCAAGTTCAAGCTCATATTGAAATAAGATTCCTGGCTAATCCCACCTGACTTTGAATTCAATTCCTTCCCCAGGGTAAAACTAAGCGACTGTGTGCGAAAACACCACTCAGTGTGTGAGAATTTTTTTTTCGCCCAATTACTCCTTCTTCAGCCGCCGCCGGCGGTCTGGCCGCCATGGCCGCTGCATCCATGAAGGTCGACGACCTTGCTACTGCCTTCAGCAAACTATTTTCGCTCCTCACAAACCCTCAGACACTTGCAGCCCTCCTCGCGATTCCGTCGTCAGGCCGTGTGGCCACCAACGCGGACCTTTAGCCTCCGACGATTGAGATACCAGATGCGACGATTTCCGCTTTAATGGGCAAAACAAGAAATTCTGGAAACAACCCTTTGATGCCCAATCTTCACCCCTCGACTTTGGAGGGGTCCGCTCCAATTCCTCGATCTGCGAATTGCCCATCTCAAACGGGTCGCGCCGCAATTACTCCGGACCTCCACGCAACGTCGCCGATTCCGCCTGATATCTCGACGGTCTGGGCAACAACAGCTCGTTCCAACCCTTCCCCGGAGATGCCGGGCCTCACGAAGGGCTGTGACTCAACCCCTGGGCTGACGGCTGCGCCGCACAACGCCACTACTAAGCCCCTGCTTTAAGGGGCTTTCCCTAATTTTTTGGAGACGAATCCCTACGCTCAGGCCCCTACTGCTGTTGGTCGTCGAACACAGACGACGTCTACAGGGGTTGAGCATTTGGCTCATGTTGAAAAGCTGGGTATTGAGCATCAACCATCTGATTCTAGTATTATAACTATGTCTGCGGATAAATTGGCGATTGCTTATGATAATTTGAATATGCCTCTGATTTCTGGTCGATTTTCTAATTCTGATTTATCGAAATTGAGGTCTAATTTGGGTGTTGCAAATTCTGGTATATTATCTGAAATTGATGCTGCTGCTAGTCTAAATTTGGGGACTGAACCTGGGAATTACGATCTTGCTGGTATGCAGCCTCCTGGTGCTCAGCAGGCTGGTAACAATGGTCTGAAATCCCTTCGATTCTATGAGGGTGGGAACAGGTCACAAGATTCACAGCAAACTAAGACATTTGTACATGCTCTTAAGCCCTCAACGACTGCTCCATTACGAAAGGGTGAGTATCTATCTGCTAACATTGATGACTCGATACATATGCAAGGGGTCAGTGAGATGCAAAGCACTCTCATAGGACGTATTCTATTAAAGTCAGGTGCTAAGCCTATTCTGACTACAGAGCTCAAGACTCTTCTGGACAAAAGCTGGAATATTATGGGAATTTGGAAACTGGTCACCGTGGGAAGGGGATACTTCAACATTCACATAGATGACCCGAAGGAACGAGACAAGATTTTTTTAAAACGCTCATGGCCTTTGGACATTGGTACAATTAGACTTCAAAAATGGGTGCCGAAATTCAACCCGTATAAAGTTAGCTCTCCGATTGTAAATGTATGGGTCCGTATCTTCGAATTGCCAATGGAATACTTCTATGTGCCCATTATAGAGAAAATTGCATCTGCCCTAGGTCTTGTGGTGAGCATTGATGAATATACATGAAACAGAACCATGTGCCATTATGCTCCTGTCTTGATCGAACTGGATCTTCATAAAGGTAAAGAATATAACATTATGTACGAAAGATCGGGACACTGTTCGATAGCTTCAGTAGGATACGAGCAACATCCAGAATTTTGTATTCATTGTCAGATCACTGGTCACTCGATTAACAACTGTCGTGCTTATGGGGGTAATCAGCCAGAGGGGAAGCCAGAGGATAAATCCAAACCTCCTGGGCCGGACAAGGACAAAAACAAAAGGCATGGGTTCAAACGACGACTACAAAAAAGAATAGCAATACCATTGCACAATCGGAGGAAATAGGACCCACGAAACACCCTGATACTGTGGCTGGTAAGATGAATGATGTTGATATGCAAGAGATTGGGGAAGGAGAGACCCTTCCCTACACTGGGGACTTGGGAGACGAGATCGAGCAGACCTTGGAGGAGCATGGCCCTGGAGGGGCTGCCAGAGTTACTTCTGAAGATACGCAGATAGTGGAAAAGGAGAAGGAACGAGAACACACCCAAGACTCACCTGCTACCTCCAATACTTTTGCCATTCCTCAGCGTGGGACGGAAATACAGCCTCAGAGTCGGAAACAGAAGTGGAAGATTATCCGAATGACCCTTTGGGACCGAAGGAAGCAAAATCACCAGAACCAAAGACAAAGAAGAAGGTCGGAAGACCTCGTTGCGGAACAAAGCAGAATCAGAAGCCGATTGCTCTAGTCCCCAGCTATAACACTTGTGCACGAGCAACCGCTATCCCTTCGGTCTCGGAGGCAGTGGCCATTGCTAAAGCCCATTCACAAGCTGCCTTCAATATCGATGATGAACCCCTACGTAAAATGCACCTGTTAGAATTTTGGGCTAAAAGCTGCCTTAGCTACTTTTACATTCTTTTGTTGCTATCATGGTCACTTTTGGGCCATCGACTCCTTCTTTTCTCTTGTACGGGTCACTTTTGGGCCCACTTTTTTCTTTCTCTTTTTATATATTGCCTATTTGCCATATGACTTTGAATTCTCAAAAAATTATCAAAATATTTTCACAAAGCATACATGATTAACAACATGAAATTTATCTTCATCAATGTAAACACAACTAACGTGTCAAGCTTACTATTGGAGAGCTAGCAATATTTGAAAAACTTACAGCTTTCACAGTGCGAATCTAAAAAAGACAAGTTTTTTTCTGTCCAAGAATTTCTTGCTCACATGATTCACCATAGCTTCGAATACATTTAGAAAGTCTAATTTTATCACACCTTTGGGCATCAAAAAACGAATACATTCAATTTGAATATCAGAGGCATCAGGCATCCGTGATTGGCTTTTTTGAGTAAAGAAGAAAAGACAAAATTGAACACAACAACTACACAAACACCAAAAATAACAACTTTTAAATCTAAGCACACTTTTGATGTTTTGCTTTTTTTTGAGGAGAATACTCTTGACCAAGAGCCCATTTCGAGCACTTGTATTGGGACTTCACAAGCATGCATGTATTCTTGTAGCAAGTAGCAACAATACAGAAATATTAATAACAACGTAAGACCTTTTGCAATACAGAAACCATAATAACGTAAGACCTTTTGTATATGTGTTGCATTTTTTGTCTTACTTGTCAATGTTGCATTTTTTATTTTTTTTTTCATTGTGATTCCTGATCCAACGTGCATGGTTCACTTAATTTGTCAGCAATTTTAAATCTAAGCACACTTTTGAAGTTCTCTTCACCAAGAGCCCATTGCAATCTTCCAATCTAAGCACACTTGTGAAGTTTTACTTTTTGAGGAGAGTTCTCTTGACCAAGAGCTCATTTTGAGCACTTGTCATAATTGCTGCTCTAATTGGATTTGGATGGGTAGTGAAAGTGCAACCTCATATATTATCATCCAATCTAACCAGACACCACTATATATAAAACAACACTCGTTCACTCCTTTCTTTATGAAAGATGCACAACATAATCTCCCTTGTGCTTTCAATCTATTATCTCAACAAATTCTTTATGAAAGATGCACAACATAATCTCTAGGTATATTTCTTCTTATTTCGTCATATTCTAAACAAATAATGGTAAACAATGTAGCTAAAATTTTGCCCCTAAAATACATTTACAGGTGAAGAGGAGTTGTTTTACGAATGATGACATTCCCACAAACATTCAAAGTTGATTAACCGCCAAAAAATTGCACAGTTTGAAGAATGTTTCGAAAGATTGGCGCAATCTTGTGTGCGATCAATAATTCATCAGCATTTAGTTGAACGGGAAAATGGAAGTAGTTTCTGGGTTTTTCATCCAGGAGATTTTCTATTTTCCTGATGATGAAGGTAACGACTCTATTATCAGCTATATTCCAATAGATACTGATACTCTCGAGGTTAAGCGTTTTGTGCTGAATTTTCTTCCCAAAAATGTGGTTAAGTTTTTTGTGCTGAATTTTTTTCCTAGAAATGTTGTGATTATGTTGTTAACAATGGCCTCTTATGTTGTCAAAGTCGCTTCCCAATTTCCCATCCTAGGGTTTATGTCTGCAACCCATTGAATAGACAATATGGAACTGTTAAATAACATGATTATATTTTTCAAGATAGCAGCATTGCCCTGGTTTTCGAGCCGTCTCGAAACCCCATTGATAGGTCCACAAATTTTAAGTTGGTTGCACTAAGTAAAGTAGAAGAAGATGATGAAGAAGAATGCCCTCTCTCGTTTGATGTATATCCGTCGAGAACTGGGTTGTGAACAAGATCTAAGGAATTCTGCCCCTGCCATTTCGATCTCATTAAGAACAGATGTATCCTTGTGGAAGGGATTTTGTATTTGGCACACTGATGCCTTCAAAATCCTCATGTTTGATCCTGAGAACGAGTTTTCTTTGTTGATTTTGTTGTTGGAATTTACAAGCACGTAATACAAATAAAACATGCGCAGCGCAATAAATAAATTCACCAACAACGAATTACAATTGCATAATTGAAATAACGGAATACGTAAACGGAATTCTTACAATGTTTCGTAAGCAATCTCTTCAACTACGGTATCCACGTAATCCTCGTTCACAGATCCACACAGATTTGTCAGCTTTGAATCCGCGTATTAAATTGCTAGGAAAATTCTATACTAGAGATTTTATGGAGATATTTAATTCTTGTGTATTTAATGAATCTCAAGGACTCATATATATAGGAAAGACCCAGTTTAAATCTTAAGTTATTTCTGTTAGGAAATAAAAGCACTAATCTAACAAATTTTTTGTTGCAATTTACGATGGATTTGCGGCGAGTTTAGTCAAATGGTCAAAATCAGCGAGATTTGTGAGGGAAGCCAAACTAAAACCATCGCTATTATCGATAAAATGTACTATGAACCCTGGATGGTAATGAAACGACATCAATTTACTATGAAAAAATCATCGTATACAATCGGGTCAAATTTTCGATGATTTTTTCATTGCCAATTGGCGCGGATTACACTGCGCATTTGCAGGTGGTATTCATTACCACCACCTAATTTATGATGAAAAAATTGTCAAAAAAATCAAATTGAAGATTTTTTACTAATAGCGACGATTTGGAAAACTGTCGTAAAATTTTATAGCATATGTCGAACTAGTGGCCATTTATCCCATTTTTTTTCAAACGAAGCAAGTATCCTCTCGCCACAAATCATTGGAGACGAATGACTGGAGCATTCTGAGCACACCAACGAGTACAATTTAACGATAAGTTTTTAAATTTTTACTCTATATTTTTCTTCTTTATTTTTGTTTGTTTTGTATATACATGTTAGAATTTTTATATTAATTGACATGTTAGGATATGTTGTTGTTAGAATGATTTTGATATTGAATTGATGTTAAATATTATGATATATATTTATCAAAGTGTCAAGGAGAATCTATCAAAGTGGTAAAGAAATTAATTTCTTGAAACCATTTTAAAATTCTGAAACCATATTTTTCTTCCAATCTCTAGTGCAGGCATGCAGTCATCAAGTCACAAACATGTCTAAATATTTAAATCAGTCCATCTTTATACGGTATATACTATACCCCCAAAAGATCAAGGAAACATACATAACCATAAATTAAAAAAATCAGTGATCTTATCCTCTTAGTTAAATTTCATGTTCATCTCCGTGCCTCAAGTTCATGAAAGCATTATCAAGAGTAGGTTTGTCAACCCATATGGAAAATCGCTCAAGAAAAACATCAAGTTCGGGCTCATATTGAAATAGCATTCCAGGCTAATCCCAAATGACTTGAATTCTCGAGAAATTATCAAAACATTTGCACCAAGCATACATGATTATTGTTGATGTTGTTGTTAATGTGATAACTAATGTGTGACAACATCAATAATTCTTCCTTTCTTTCACAACCAACATCTTGTGTTTCCATATGTTATTTCTCTTGTTGTGTTTTGCAGGAATATATTTAGAGAATATTCTGGAGAAATATTGGATAATGGAAAACAGTTGGTTTAATAGTAGAAGGAAATTAAAAGCATGTGGGAAGTTATTGACCATATTTGAAGGAAATTACATAATGGATAATAGATCCTATTTTATATGATACATGGAGACTACCACTTGGACGTGCACTAATGAAATATTTCGTACTTAGCGTGTCTCATTATTTACAGATAACCAATAGGACTCTTGTGTCTTTACTAAGTCTATAGGTTTTTCCGTTGAGAGCTTGGATGTTGTCCAAAATGTTGTTCAACATTTCTGACAACATCAGAGTTCGTTTTTTCTCCTAACACTAACTTTGAATATTTTATGTTGTCCACAATGTTCTTGTATGCAGGTTGACGACTTACAAACGTGCTAAGTCAGGCGGTTGCAGATTAAACAAGAGTGAGGGTTGTGGAGAACATGGGTAGTTATCGAGTTAATGGAGTTAGTGGGAGATGGTTTCCTAGGCTGCTCCAACTACCTAGTTGATTGGAAATACAATTGAATTTCGTGGCCTATAAATACTCACTGCATGGAACATCAAAACTTGATGGACAAACAAGCAAAAAGACTATCGAGTGCTTAGTGCATCTAGTTTTTTTGGGGACTTTGTCTTCTTCATTTGTGCAGTGTGTTTTTACACTGCAATGGTCGAATTTCAAGTTTGAGTTAAAGTGAAATACCATTTTCTCTACTCCAAACTTAAGAGAGTAGCATCTGAGACACAACCGTGAGTGGAATGTGAGGGTCGATGCAATGTCTATTTGTACTGGTCGAGTGTATTCCAACATTTCCCATCAGTATTGATTTTGTCTTATTAGATCAAGTTTTAGGTTGGATAAGATCACTAGTTACTTGATTGAATAGATTGATTTTTTGTGTGTGATTTTTCACTACACCTTTTAGGATCTTGTAAGAGGTTCTTGTGTATCTCACTACTTGTTATAGTGATGTTTTAACCATGATGTTTGTATAGTCTGGATTACAGACTATACACAATTTTGAAATCATTTGCACTGCGTTTTTTATACTTCCGCTGTCATATGTTATTTTACATGTTGCATAACATTTTCAACAATACTATGAAAATACACGCACACGCACTCTCAATTAACAACATGAAATTTACCTTCATCAAAGAAAACACAACTAGCGTGCCAACAGTTTTCATAAACAATATCAATAACAATTCAAAATAGGTTAAGTTTAACAAAGTTTCTATTTCTCTATTCTGAGTTCTTGCTTTCGGTTAGTGTTAAAAGGTTGAAGATTTTCTCCGTTAGGCTATGAAAATTGATTGTCTAAACCCTATAGTTTTGATATTTCAGTTATTGCTTAAGATCCGTTTAATGAACTAGATCTAGTTGCAAGGTTAAATTTAAGATAAATATACCGTGAACAAGTTTAACCCAAAGGGATCTGTGAAATTGAATAAATGTATGACTTATATTATTAAAGAATATTAGTTGTGATAATTGAAGGGAATGACTTATTATTATAGAGAGTATATTATTCATGATACTAAAGGGTATGACTTAAATTACAGAATGATATTAGTAGCGATAACTGAAGAACATGAATTATTTAAAAAATTGTATTAGTCGTGATAATTAAAGGGCCACAATTATAATTATGGAACTAGTTTTACGGTGAACATGTCTCAAATGAGACCTCCTCTAAACTTATAAGATCAATTCTCTTATATTTGGATATACCCATTGAAATTAAATTGTTAATATAATGTGGGTTCGAAAAAAAAAATGATATAATGTATACGATATATATTTAAAATAATGAATTAAATGATGAAAGGGTATATAAAATTAAAGTGTTCAGACTACTCTTGAGCAAAACTTGTTTTATTATTTTTGAGAAAAAATGGTCAAAAATTTAAGAAAAAATAGTGTAAATCTGGTGATCTGCATCCAAGTTGTCAACCTTTCACAAATATTCAATGCTAAAATCGGATGACAATTTATAATCAAGTTGTTAGTTATGGAAGATATACAAATATAAAGTAGTGATGAATGATATTTCTATGGGTGACATTTAATAAATAATAAAATATTGACTTTATGAACCATGTACAGTCCATCTAATTTCATATTTATATTTCCAAATTTATAAAAATTATGTATTACCAATAGTCAATTTATTAGTCGGTGCTACCTTGAAGCATTAGTGATAGTATCGGCCTAGACGGCCGCCGCCGACCGACCCGATTTTGGCAAAATCGGTGCCAAAAATTAATTCTAGTGCTAGGCGGGTCTAGGCGCCACCTAAGCGGCCGGCTAGGTAGATTTTTAATTCTAAAAAAAAAAATTATTTAAAAACCAACATTCAATAATAAAAAATAAAAAAAATGAAACATTACACAACATAGTCGGGATAAACTATTCAGTATTCTAACTTTTGAGTTGGAGACAATTGATAACTATATGTAAATCTATTTCCAATTTTTTTTATCAGGCAAGAAAATTTTATTACGTATTTTTTAGTGCAAGGGGTACTTAACCCATTACAACCTGTCAAGTTTAAGGAAAGAGAAACAAAATCGACTCCTACACATCGATCACCTCATTCTCTAGGATTAATTCTTTTGTAGTTTATGTTAAAATTTTAAATTTTTATGTCTTTTCATTTTGGATATTGATATTTGATAATTAATTAATTACCTAGTTGAAGTTGGAGTATTTGTCTGGAGTTATGTTAATTTAGTTTGTAATTTTAAAAAGAATAAAATTTAAAAAATAAATGTCAGACTGCCTAGGCGGCCTAGGCGCTAGGCAGTCAGAGACCGCTTGATTACCGACTTCTGCACCCTTGGCATTTATATAAATACATGGATCAAGAATTAATAAAATATGACCAAGTTAAAGTAATCGCGAGCTAGATCAAAATAAATAAATAAATAAATTACTTGTAGGTACAATTTTTTTATGCAAATTATTAATAGGTACAAACGAGATTGCATATATAGTTAATGTTACACGCAAAAGTGCAAATGTACCTATGTATATGCAACCGTTTTGTGCCTATTAGTAAGTTGCAATCCTGAAAGGGGTAATTACTCCAAGGTGCCATTTATAAAGCACATTTACTCTAAGGTCCACTCCTTTTTATTTCTTACTTTGAGATGCTAAAATTGAATCAAAATGTCCAAATTAATATTTATTAATTTTAAGTTGGGTCAATAATGTGTTGAAATTGATAGTAATGTGCAAATTTTAAATTTTACTAATTTTTTTTATTTCTCATAACTTTTATTTAATTAATATTTTTTAGTAATAAAAAAATAGTCCAATTTTTTTAATCACCCGTCCTTTTAATTCTGCACACTTGTAAAAAAATCTAAAGATCCCAAATTTTTATTTAATTCTGCACACCCGTAAAAAATTATGCACACTTGTAAAAAAACATTTGCACACTCATAAAAAAAATTCTGCACACTCGTAAAAAAATTTGCACACGCGTAAAAAAATTCTGCATGCCCCAAATTTTTTAAATCATATATCTTTTTATTTAATTATTTTTTTCATTAATAAAATATTACACATTCACATATATATATATATATATATATATATATATATATTAAATTTTATATATTTTTAACCATTTTGCACCCTTGTTAAAAAAATCTACACACCCATAAATATTCTGCACACTTATAGAACAAAGTTATGCACATTTAATATTAACACACACGTTTATTGATAATTGAATTATCATATCAATATTTATAAGCAGATTGTGACATTAACCCAAAACTATCATCTGCAACAAAATCAAAATTATGATGAGCGCCCTTGTGTTGGGTTGGGATTGGGGAGGGCAGCAACACTTATGACCTGAAACTGAAATTTGTTGTGGGGTGATAGGATTTTTTTTTTGATGGAGTGATGGGATTTTGGTTTGGGGGGAAAGTGAAATTTGTTGTGGGGGTGATGGGATTTTGTTTTGGGGGATAACGGAGAGCCGCATTGAGGAAAGTGGGAGAGTGGTTATGGTGGAGGTGGGGAATAATGGAAGAGGGCATTTTAATTTGTTGTGTGTTTGGGGCTACGCGAGGGGTGTAATTAGTTGGTGTGGGTTGGCAAAATTGGTATATTGAGCACCTTAGAGTAAGAGCAAAAATTAAGTGCACCTTAAAGTAAGACTTGTTGAAAAATGAGACTTATGAGTAATTTTCCCATCCTGGAATATACCTATCTGTAAGTCAACTTAAACTAAATGGGAGAACAGATGAAAAAGAGGGAGTGTTGTTTTGTTCATACAATAACACATTAATCTTTCTCTTTACAGTAATATATTTGTGTTCATATAGTAACACAAATTTCAATACATTACATGTGTTATTATAATGTGTACTGAAAATGATAAATGTATTACTTGTGTGCTTCATACATATTTTATCTTTACAGTAACACATGTTTTTTTATAGTAATATAAATCTAAAAGCGAGTTTTCTTATTTTGTCTTTATGTAATTTTTTCGTAAAAATCCATTTGACCTGATTTGACATACTAATTGTTGGGATATTTTAGTTTTGATGAATTATGCCAAAACATTATCAACTTGTTTTGTTGAAGCTGATTTACAGATAACAAGTTGAGGGGGAACGAGAGAACAAATTGAGGGGAACTCATTTAAATCGGGCGTAGATGATCGAGATCGAGAGGAAATTCGCGATTTAGACCGATCGAGATCGGATGAGTTAGATGAGTTCCGAGTTAACTGATGAGCTGTGCAAAATCAGAAGAGAAGAAAAGCTAAGCCGGTGATCGGAAGATCGGATGACCGGATGACTGATCGATAATTGTAATGCACTCGATCGATGATCGTAAGAATGCATTTAGCCGATATGGTGATCGTAAGAGCGCATAAGCCGATCGTAAAAGAAACCGACTAGAAGATCAAGAGAAGGTTGCAGATCGAAGAGAGGTATTGAGATGAGACGAGATCGACGATCGAGATCGTGAAGACGATGAAAGTGATGATCAAGATCGACGCAGGATTGAGATCGGACAGATAAACCGATATGCTAACCTAATATGCTAACCCGATGTACTAACTGATGCGTATAAACCGATATGTCACTGATGCTATAATGATCCGATCATGTGAGCCGATCGATCAAAGCGAGAAGAAATCAAATATCGTAAAAACCGTAACTGTGATATCGATCAGAAAGAAGTCATCAGAAGAGAAGTCATCTGAAGTCATATTCACTGAGAATCGTAACACCGCATGGCGATCGCTAGCTCGAAAAGCTAGTGGACCGAGGGTCGATGTCCGAAGTCGTAAGAGTCAAACTCGGTTACCGAGTGTGTCAGAGATGCCTCGATCGGACAAGGTCCGTGAAGAGAAGTCGGTGAAGGCTCGGATAGACCAAGGCTCAGATAGAATCAAGACTCGATGATGTCTCTCAAGACATCGAGACTCAGAGAATCTGAATGATTCAAGGTGAAAAATCAAGAATATAATTTATTAGATTCGGTGGCGTGGACGTGGACCAATGAGAGGAAGACAACCAGCCTGGAAAAGCTGCAAGAAGCTACAGAATAATATGGATTTGAATGTGACTCCATCCAACGGTAACATTCAAATCCACACTATAAATACAAGTTCTTCCCTCATTATCATGTGTGGAAAAATGCGTGAAACATCCATCAAGCCAAATCATCAAGCATTCCCACCCTAGAACACAAGTCTGTAGATATACACATATGTTCAAAGAGTGTTCTAGAACTCAATCTAAGCAACCCACGATGTATTATAAGCTTAGAGAGATTTTCCCAACCTTAGCATTTAGGCTAAACAAATGTAAGGGAAAATCTCACCATAGTTGGAAACCAAACAAACCTTACCCAAATCAGTCGGTTAAGTTTGTAGGTGAGTGTGAACTCGATAAACATTTAGCAATCCCGAAAGGGAGGGTAGGCAATCCCGAGTGAGGGTGATAAGTCCCGTTGGAGTGTGAACTCGGTAAACATCTGTAGGCAATCCCGAGTGAGGGTGATAAGTCCCGTTGGAGTGTGAGCTCGTTAAATATCTAGAGGCGAACCCGAGAGGGTGATAAGTCCAGTTGAAGGAATTTCCCTAGGAACAGGGAGAGTGGATGTAGGAGCTTGAGCCTCCGAACCACTATACTTTGTTGTGTTCTTTACTGCTTTATGTTCTTATATTGTCATATGCATTAGATTATAAGCTAAACACAACACATGAGCTTAAAAGTCAAAAATCGGAATCACTCTGCCCTCACCCCTGTTTTATATGCATCGCTTTTAAAACGTTTTGCTTCCGCACACGTAAAAATGGGTTTTCCCACCGGGACCATCATGAATAATCACAACTTTGAGCTACTTCTCAATTTGCATTAGTACTACAGGTACAATATTTTAGAGGTGTCTCTTAACCCTCAATATTCAATGTCTTTCCGCATTCTAAATTTTCGGGTGATCAACACTCAGGTGAAAGTACTTTTTGCTAAATTAGTTTAAGATTCAATTTTTTTTGCACTTACACATATATAATCGAATATGCATATTTTGTAGTTAAATGTGTAAATTTGATTACGTATGTACAAGTACAAATCTTAAAGTAATAGAAAAATAAATTTATATCTTAGAGTAATAGTTTGAGAAAATGTATACCTCAAAGTAGTTTTTTTTTTAATTTTAGGGGAAGTCACTCTAAGATACAATTTGTTCCAACCTATTACTTTAAGTTACAATTTTTTAAAAAAGAATATTGCACACTATGTGCAAATTTAACTATATATGTGCAATAAAATTGTACTACAAAAAAAATTATATCTTGAAGTAATAATTTGGGTAAATTTATACTTTAGAGTAAGTTTCTCTAAATTTTAACAACCCACATCCTACCACTATATGACATGGATCGTTACTAGTTATGAATTATAAATTCTAAATTACATCACCTCCCTTATAAATATTCGGGACTCAAAGGTACAATTCACAAAAAAAAAATTGTTAATAGATATTGATTTTTTTTTAACAACCCACTACAATAAATATGGAGTGGTCCACTTACCTTCGTCAATTATAAATTTGAATGGATAGGCAATAAAGTAGCTGGGCATTGAGTTGATAGACATCATTATTACTTTTTCACATTCTTCAACTTTAAAGTATGTCACGAGATGCCCACCTCCCTCTACCTTTCCCTTCATCACATTTTGTCAGTTTTTCTTTTGCCAAATGTCTATTAAATGTTTTTTCATAGTTTTTCTTATTATTATTTTCATCCATTTTCCATCACTTTTTTATAAAGTCACAAGATAAATTTTTATTTGTGTCTTTATTCACTTTATTTGATATAATCCTTTTAGTTAGTTCTAGTGTAATTTAACCACACTATTCATCTATTTAATCCCGTCTCACAGTTTTTTTTTAAATATATTAATAATTATTTTTTATATCTTCTCAGTTGCACATTTTTTATGCACACACCAATTTTAATTAATTTTTTATCATTAATAAAAAAATAAAAAATTAGATCCAAATTTTAATTTATCATTATTGTATAAATATGTAATACATTGCATACACTTAAAAATAGTTGCACAATATTATTGCATACACACCTAATACATTGCATTACTTTAAAGTAATTGCATACACACATAATACATTGCATTACTTTAAAGTAATTGCATAGACACCTAAAACTTTGCATATACTCAAAAATAATTGCATCCATGTGCATAAAAAATTTGAATATATATATATATTGTGCACAAAAATATATACGACCAAAAAGAAAATGCAATATACAAAGAATGCATAATAGAAAAAAATACATTGAGCATCAGCAAAATGCATCAACGGTTTAAAATTGCATTATTTAATATAAAAATACATTACACATACACTAAATAAATTATATACAAACATAACACAATGTTTAAACATGATTCAATATGCACGTACAACAAATCATAAAGACCCCAAAAAAATAAGCAGACTAATTAATTATCAAACAAAAACAAAAATGTCATTACAACAAAATCACAAAAATCACAAGAAAGTGCATATGTAACGACAAATGTCCAATTCCTCGTTTGAAACCTTCCAACTTTGCGCAGATGAACTAAATTACCTAAATAAAAATAAAAATTTAGTTCATGTAAGCTAACCACGCACATATATACCTGGTTATGCCACCACCACAACAAAAATTGCCGCCACCACCACAACAAAAATTGGACTACTCCACCACCACACCACTGCCTCCACCACTGCATCACCACACCACGCGGCGGCGACGTTTTTGTTACAGATCCGCCGTCACCGTAGCTATTTTTCGTCGGTTGTCTCGATTCTATAAGAGCTTTGGGTTTCTGGGCATTCACCCGACCCAAATTTGCTTCTCCTGCAAACGCCTTCTTCGGGTGGCCGGAATTTTTAAGAGGGGTGTGAGGATGGTTGGATCTGAGAGTGTTTGGGGTGGCCGTTTGAGTATAGAGAGAAAATGGGGTTTGATTGAATCTGACAATTGATTTTAGGGAAGAGAGAAGATAGATAAAGTGGTGATATTAATGGGGAGAGAGAAAATTTAAAATGATGTGATAGGCGGGCGGTGGGAGGAGTGAATCTGATGAGGGGAGAGAGAAAAACTTGACATGTGTTTCGCAACACACTAACCTCTCAAGTATAAGAGGGTCATTTCGTGCCTGGTTAAATATCGATCCACGGGACTAGGATGATGAATATAGCCCAATTGCTATGTGTTGTTGCATGATTATAGTGTGAAACGATTTGAAAACTTAAAACAAGCAAAATCCAACAATCAAACAAAGATAAACAATAAATGAGCAAGCTAAGAGAAATCAATTAAATAGCAAACGAGTTTGTTCACTAGCGAGAGAAGATGTGCTCGGATGTTTTTCCTTGTGAGACGATTGTCAAAAGATCAATTATGGTGTTTACCTCTATTTCCGGTTATTCCATAAGGGCGATCACTAAACATATACCATTCTCGTACTTGGTAAGCCTAGGGTACGATATCGGTTGAAATCCTAGGATCGAGAGGTGAATCTCCCTTTGCTAACCCGGGTAATTGCAAGGATATGGTCCTCTAATTAGCTAACTACTCTGTCACCGTGTGTTCCCACTTGTAGACTAAGGTTGATGCTCCTATGTGCTCTTCACTACCCACTCAAGGTTTTAACTCAAGAAGATAATGTAGATTAGGGGGGTTCTAAAGTATCTACCCAACTCTCGTTGCGATAGAACTTAATCGACTCCAATTCGGGTGAATAAAACCAATATTCATGTGCCTAAACCCGTCTACCCAACTCTCGTTGAAATAAACTAGTAAAAACACACAAGCTCATAGAAAAACCACCAAAATAGAACAAGTAAATTCCCCTAATCTAAAGGAACACCATCAATAGAGATAAACATCCATAATCAAGCAATTTAAACAATCATCACCACAATTCCAAACACCCAAACACAAAAGAACCTTAGCCCATGGTGCTATAAGCAATTCCCATGGCTAATATGCAAATAAACAAGAAACCCATATGAAAATAAGCAATAAACAACAAGTAAAAACCAATAAACACCTTACTCTTAAGATTCAAGCTCCAAACCATACAAAATCGATCAATACTCCAAGATAACTTGCTTAAAACTGAAATTGCAACTATATCTATGCTATGCTATGACTATCTAAGCTATCCATGGAAGCAAAATTGAAAAACATGTAAAAGTATTAGTTGCAGCTCTCAAAAGTATCACTTGCTATCTTCCCCTTCACTCCCTATTGCTGCTCCATGATGAAAAAATGAACTCAAGGCTTTTTATATGGTTTTGAATCCTCTAGCACGTGTCCCTAGGTCAGAAATGGGGACCTCAGATATTTTGACTTGCTCGACTCGAGCAGGGGTGAAGTCGTGCACCCATTTTCATTTTTTTCAGGCTGCTCGACTCGAGCAGCGTTGCTCGAGCAAAACTAGGTTGAGCAACTCAGAATTTCGGAAATCACCTCCCTTGCTCGACCAAAGGGAGGTCGAGCAAGGTTGCTCGACTCGAGCAACAGGTCGAGCAACTACAGGTTGTGCAGCTTCTGTCGTCGTTTTCTTCATAACTTGAGCTCCCGAACTCCGATTGACTTGATTCTTTTTGCGTTTGAGACCCTCATTTCAAGATCTTTCACATGGTTCAACTCTCTTCTCATAAATACTTCAAGATCAGAGCAGTTTATTTAATCAATTCTAGCTTGTTTCCAGTCGTTTCCTACACAATGAACCAAACATGCCCTTTCTCCACATTTATGCACAATTAAGTGAAATTAGTGCAATAAAATCACGAAATGCTATCAAATTAAGCTCAAAATCACATAAATACAAGCAATGACGACCCCTAATCAACCCCCCCAAACTTAAAGCTTTGCTTGTCCCCAAGCAACAAAAGAAAATAGAACAAGGGGGAGGAATTGTGAAGTATGCAATGTATGGACACCAAGACTCATGCAATGGACTTCAAAGCTCATATCAAATGAACAAGGAATCACAAGTGAAATCTCATACCACAATAAAACATGCAATGATCAAGATAAGACAAGTTCAAGTGCACTATCCCCACTCTCTTATGGAAGTAATTCACACAAATCTCACTTTTCAAGGGACATGTTTACACTCTTTCAATCAATCCACTCCATGCAACATCCATAGGCTTGCCCCTCATCTCCATTCTCCATCAACTCTTTTGGTCGGTAATCAAATCAAAAAGGTCTTTCACAAGGTGGTAATGTAGGTTCTTTGGACAAAGGTGGGGTAAAATTTGGGAAAAAGTGACTCAATTCCTTGTAGAGCAACAAGTGTTGGTAAATCAATCACTCAAGAATTTTTAGAACACAAATTCAACACTCATTTCTCTTTCTTTTCTCATTTCAAACTCACAAAAACTCAATTCACCTTCCCTTTCTTTTCTTTTTGTTTTCCTCTTGGAGCCATTTTTCTTTTTCAAGTTCCTTTGAAACCTTGTTTTCATCATTTTTTTTTCTTTTCATGTTTCAAGGTTTCTTCTTCTAGCCTTGTTTCATACACATTCACTACCCTAGGTGCCTTGGTAGTACCTTGTGTATGAGTGCCAGCCTTAGCATGAACATAAGCCTTAGAATTCTTCTTGGGTTCAGGCTTTTTGTTCAAGTGCCTTAGCTTTGGTGCAGCTGATCTCTGTCTCTGCTGACTTGGGTTCAGGAAACCTTTACCCTTAAACAAGTGGGGTTTAGGTTGCCTGTACTGAAATTGAGGTCTTTCAGTAATCTGAGGACTTGGTCTTTTCAGTTGAGAATATCTCTGCTGAGTGTTTCTCTTCTGAAAATTCCTCTGATGGTTCAGTGCAGATCTCTTCAGGTTGCTATTCTTAGCCCGAGGCTTTGAAGTACTCTAAAGTAATTAGAGTTATCAGGCAGATTTGGGTTCCAAAAGGTACAGGTAACCTGGTAGGACCTTACACCAAATGGGTACCTAAAAACTGATCTGTTTTTCAGGTAAAGGAAAAGGGCACTGAGCTGAATGAATACAACATAGCACTGATGAGTTGAAATGAATTGGCACCTGCTGTATGGTATCTGGACAGTGGATGTTCAAGACATATGACAGGATATAAGCAACTACTCACAGACTATGTTGAACAAAAAGGCCATCAGATCACATTTAGAGACAACTCAAAAGGACAAACTGAGGGATATGGAACTCTTGAAATTGATTCTGTTCATATCCATGGTGTTTCATATGTGTCTTATGTAAAGCATAACTTGCTTTCTATCAGTCAATTCTGTGACAAAGGATTCAGTGTTGAGTTCTCAAAGAACTTATGTTATGTGAAAGATAATACTTCACAGAAAATTTTACTGACTGGTACTAGAAAAGGAAATGTGTATCTTGCTGATTGGAAATTATCTCCTAAAGATACATGTTTGGTTGCAAAAAGTTCCACTGATACCAGTTGGTTGTGGCACAAAAGACTGAATCACTTAAACTTTAAAACCCTGAACAAACTTGCAAGATTAGCACTTGTGAGGGGGTTACCAAATGAAATGTTCAGTAAAGATCATGTTTGTGATGCCTGTCAGAAAGGAAAACAAATCAGAGCATCTTTCAAAAGCAAAGTAGATGTTTCTACTGATAGAATACTACAACTGTTACATATGGATCTCTTTGGTCCAGTAACACCTGTGAGCACTAATGGCAGGAAATACACACTTGTGGTAGTTGATGACTACTCTAGATACACATGGGTCATATTCTTACTTAGTGAGAAGGAGACTTGGACAAAACTGGCAGAAATACTGAAAAGGCTCAGTACTGAAAAGAATCTGAGTGTGGTCAAGATCAGATCAAATAAAGGAACTGAGTTTATCAATCATATCATATCTGATTATTGTGCAGCAAATGGAATAACCCATGAAACATTAGCTGCAAGGACCCCACAACAGAATGGTGTTGCTGAAAGAAGAAATAGGACTCTGAAAGAAGCTGCAAGAACAATGATTGCTGAAGCTGATATTCCTAAGAGATTTTGGGCTGAAGCTATCAACACTGCATGCTACTCTCAAAACAGATCCATGCTGACCAAGAATCAAGGAAAAACTCCTTATGAGCTGTGGAATGAAAGGAAGCCTCTTGTTTCTTTCTTTCATGTGTTTGGTTGCAAGTGTTTCATACACAATAATGGTAAAGATCAGTTGAAAACTTTTGATAGCAAAGCTGATGAAGGGATATTCTTAGGATATTCTGAAGTCAGTAAAGCCTTCAGAGTTTACAACTGTAGGACTTTTATTGTGGAAGAAACATCTCATGTTATTTTTGATGAATCTACTTGTGTTCAGAAGAAACAGGAACTTGACTCAGGAGAACTGACCAAGAGAATCACCAGACTTAGCCTGAAAAAGAATGATAAAACATCATCTGAACCTGAAAAGAAGAAGTCAGTTACTTTCTATGAATGGAGTGAATCAGACTCAGACAAAGAAGTTCAGGATGAAAAAACTCAGGATGGTGAGACTCAGGATGAAAATTCTTCACTGAAGGAAAGCCAACACACTGAAGCTGATCAATCTGAACATACACCAGTTCAGACTCAGGTATGTAATGCCGATGAAGATGTGGTCACAGCTGAGGCAAACTCTGAATCTATCAACCAAAGTACGAACAAATGTCTCTGACAATGTTCTGAATAGAATATCCTCTGAGGAAGATGATTCCCTTTCTCCTTTTCTGTTGTTCCCTGAATTTGATGAACTGCCTGAACCTAACATTTATGATGTTGAGGACACTACTGAAGGGGAAACATCCAGGAGAAAATGATTGGATAACCATCCTACAAGTCAGATTGTGGGTGATCTATCAGAAGGAGTAAAGACAAGACGGTTCCATGGTGAAAGTACTTTGTTCTGCTGCTTCCTATCTGAAAAAGAACCTACTGAGATTGAAGAAGCTCTACAAGACTCATTTTGGATTGTTGCTATGCAAGAAGAATTGAATCAGTTCACAAGGAGTGAAGTTTGGGAGCTAGTGGACAGACTTAAAAGGCACAATATGATTGGAACTAAGTGGGTGTTCAAGAATAAGAGAGATGAAAACAACAACATTGTGAGAAACAAGGCAAGGGTAGTTGCACAAGGTTATTCCCAAGAAGAAGGCTTGGATTATGATGAAACATTTGCACCTGTTGCAAGACTAGAAGCCATCAGATTGTTTCTTGCATATGTTGCCCACATGAAATTCACAGTCTATCAGATGGATGTGAAAAGTGCATTTCTGAATGGTGTGCTTAAGGAGGAAGTATATGTGGAACAACCTCCAGGATTTTGTCAGAATGACCAAGTTTGCAGGCTCAGGAAAGCCTTGTATGGTCTTAAGCAAGCACCCCGAGCATGGTATGATACCCTTTCTCAGTTTCTTACTGACCATGGTTTTATCAAAGGAACTGTTGATAGGACTTTGTTCAGAATAGAAGATGGAAAGGATATTTTACTAGTTCAGATCTATGTGGATGACATCATATTTGGATCTCCAAATCATCAGTTGTGTGAAAAGTTTTCTACTCTGATGAAAGGAAAGTTTGAGATGTCAATGATGGGGGAGATGAATTTCTTTCTTGGACTTCAGGTAAAACAAACTAAGGAAGGAACATTCATCAATCAAGCAAAATACACCAGAGATCTGATTGCAAAGTATGGAGTACAGAATTGCAATGCAGTTAGAATTCCCATGAATACTAACTACAAGATGGATCCTGGTCCTGAAGGTAAATTAGTAAATCACATTGATTATAGAGGGATCATTGGATCACTGCTATATCTCACATCAAGTATGCCTGATATAACATTTGCTGTTGGGATATGTGCAAGATACCAAGCTAATCCTAAGGCTAGTCACATGGAGGCTGCCAAAAAGATTCTGAAATATCTTAAAGGCACTGTGAATAGAGGATTATGGTATCCAACTGATGATAACCTTGAATTAACTGGTTATTCAGATGTTGATTATGGAGGATGTAGAATTGACAGGAAGTCTACCACAGGAACTTGTCAATTTCTTGAAAGTAAACTGATATCATGGTTTTCAAAGAAAGAAACCTCAGTAGCAACCAGTACTACTGAAGCTGAATACATGGCTGCAGGAAGCTGTTGTGCACAGATTCTTTGGCAATAAATGACAAAACACCTGAAGAAATAATTGGCGAGACCTTTGAAATCTACGAGGAAAGTCAATGGTCTGCAGGAACAGTAATTAAATGTATTGTTCATTAATCACCAATATGGATAAATTGAAGGCTAAGTACTTGCGAAATCGTCCTTTCAAATACCCGTTTTAGTCAGTTTTTAATCTTGACCGTCAAAACCTTCATCTACGCGATTTTCCATAAATCAAAATCCTATATCCATTACAAAGACTCCATTCAAGCCCTATTTCAAAAAAGCCTTTGTCTTCACAAACCCTCTGCTTCAAAACCTTCGATTACCCAGAAATCTCTTATCTAAAAAACCCTTCACTCAAAATCACCAAAAATGACACTCTCTATATACGACAAACTCACCATTTCCAACAAACCGTGGTACGAAAATGTTGTTTCTCTAGAAAGCACGTCCAATGCAACTCACGAGGAGGAGGGGTTGCATATGATTCGTTTGGCAAAGCTTACATGCCTGGTCGCGAATCAACCAGAGGCCGAATATGCGAAAGAGGTAATTGAGTTTGTTTCTAATATGCAGTTAGATGATGAGAATTGCATAGAGTCTCAGATTACAGTCTCGTATTTGGAGCATGGTTCGAAATATGTGGATTTTGTTAGGAAATTTTATATTATTCCTAAGAATTTGAATGACATATATGAGTTAAGTGATAGAGGTGAAGACCCTACGATATACATGATGGGTAGGGAACAGGAGTATTTAGATAAAATTACTGAGCATCCGGTAAAGTTTGAAGCTACTTTGAATAAGAGGCATTTGAAGCCTAAATATCGAGTATTGTTGGATATTGTAAGCAAATGCATCATGAGTAGATCTGGTAGTTTCGAACAGATAAGCACGCCTAAGTTAAGGCTAATGGCGGCGATTAAAGATTCACCTACTACGACATTCAATTGGTTGCACTATTTGATCAAGGTGGTGAGTGATCAAGCCAAACAAATTCAGAAAGTGAATGGCTCTGTAGTTATCAAGGGAAAAATTCTACATGCAACCAAGATTGCTTTTATATTTGAAACGTGCAGAGAAGAGGAGTACATTTTTGCCGATTCCACTTCCTTTCCAAAGTCAAAAATCATGTTCAAACCAACGAAGAAGACTTTGAGAGGAAAGAAAAAGAAAAACTCTGAGTCTCAGGAGGAGACTGCCGAAGAGGAAACTGAGAAAGATACAACAGTGGTGGAGCAGGTCAGGGAAACAAGACAATCCGCCGTAAATCCAATCGAGGAAATCGATGAAGAAGCCAAACAAGCTGGGGAAAGCCCCCGATGCAAATTAAAAGGGAGAAAGGTGAGAAATCGAAAAAAGAAAGTAATCGGCTTCTCGGTTAAGTAGGCTTCAAACTATTGCTGAGAAGGAGGCCAATGAAACTGAAGAAACTCAACCTGAAGGCCAGCAAGGGTTGAAATCTCCACTACAGGTTCTTGCTTAGGTGGTGACAAATGTGCAGGAGCAAGAAACTGAAGAACATGTTTTTTCTGAGGTACTCGAAACCTCTCTGAGCTCAGATAAAATCTCTCAGGAAATCTTCAAGGGACCTCAGATCCCTACTGAAGAAAGACTTGTTCAGACGTCAGATCAGTCTGAACCTCAGGAATTGCTGAACTTGGATGCGCTTTTTAATGAACCATTTCTTGATCCACCAGCTCTGGAACTCATACACTCTGAACCCACTGCTCCTGAAAGCCCAAGATTGAAGAAGGGAGAAGCCGAAGAGACTGAATGGCGAAGCTAGGGGGAACGGTTCATCTTGGAAAGATACCCTGAGCTGAATGCCTATCCTGACCTTCAGGATATGTTCTTCGTGCTTTCGAGCGAGCGATGTATATTATGAATCAAACACTCCCGGAGATGCTGAACATTGCTTCATACATAGGAGAAGAGTGGTGGAATGCTGAGATAGCTGCTCTAACTGAATTCTCAGGTTTCAGGAAAACAAAGCTGAGAATGAAAGTAGGGGATTTTGATGAATTAGTGAAAAAGAAGCTAGCTGAAAAGAAAGCTACTGAAGGAGTAGATGCTTCCAGCTCTCATGATCAAAACAAAGATAAGGATAAGGGAGATGATGCAGAAAGGAATTCTGAGAAGGAGAAGGAACCTCAGACAGATACTGAGAAAGAGAAGGAAACTGAGAGTCAGATGGAAGCAATTATCGATCTTTGAACTAATCGATATCGACAACCTCGATCGAAAGTTAGCATTCTTGGTACCTTTTGCATCAATTATACATTATGCCGGGTTTCAAGAAGTACCTAGCTTAAATCTGATGTTTATGATATGCAGACTGGGGCTCAGTTGGAGCACCCAGTTCAGTTGGAAAATATTGTACAAACTCCAGTGGTTGATTTCACACCAATCCTGGATCAGTTAAAGAAGATAGAGCCAAGGATGGAAGAGATACTAGCAAGTCAATCTCAAAAGCTTGAGAATCTAAGCTCTTCATCAGGCATGCTGCAAACAATTCTCACACACAAGATGACTCAGATGGAGTTAGTCCTGGCTGCTCAAAATCAGAAAATGGAGAACCTGAGTTCATCATCTGATACGCTTCAAACAACTCTATCAGGTAAATTAACTACATTAGATGGAAAGTTTGATGGAATACATACAGAGCTTAATGGCAACATGAAGCAGATGTATCAAGAAAGAACTGCCTATCTTGAAGCTAAGCTGATTGAGTAGAATGATCAGATAATCAAAACAGCTATTGAGGAAATGGGCTCTCTGCTCATGACCAAGATGACAGAGATGATGCATGATGTCTTCTCAAAGCAGTTTGCTCCTCTTTCGGATGAGTTCTCAATGGCCAAAAACTACATGATGAGGCTAGAAGATGAGCATGATCAGTTGGCAGGGGCAGTGCGCAGTATGAGCAAGGAGCAATACTATATGGATACTGCACTGACTCAACTACTCCCAAGGTATGGTGCCAAAAAGGGGGAAAGGCCTGGTGGTAAATTAAGTGAGTTGTTGGCACAAACCTTGGAGAGAAAGGCTCAAAAATAAGCTGAAGGAAAGAAAATTGTGGATGCCTTAAGTGAGATTGAAGCCACTGAGAAACTGAAGTTCAAAGATGCAGAAAAACATATCTTCACTCAGCATCTGAGCAAACCATTCAGGAAGTAATTAGTGAAAAAATGAGTGATAGAAGGATGGTTGAAACAAGCAAGGCAGAAGAAGAGCAAGTCAGACCAGAAAAGAGAAAAGCAGTTGCCTTTGTTGAAACTGAAAAGAAGAAAAGAGCAAAGGTAGCTAAACCTACTCAGAGGAAGCTGATTATGGATTTTGAAGAATCAGATGAAGAACCAGAAAAAGAAACTGAAACTCAACCAGAGACTTTTGATACCAAGAAGACTCTGAAGGCCCTGCAGGTTGAAAAGGAGAAAAGAACTGCTGCTTCAGTATCTGGTGCTCCTCTGATCAGAAAGAAGAAAGAAGAAGAACAGAAGAGAAGAGGTGGATTCAAAAAGTTTCTAAGCAAAAGGAGAGGTACAGAAAAGACTCAGAAATGGCCGCACATTGACAAATGGATGCCTATACAGTTCAATGATGCATAGGAAGAGATCAAGAGAACCTTTTGGTTCTATTATGAGATTCTGAGAGAATGGAGGGGGAGCAGCTCGGATAAGAATGAAGCCTTCATTGAGTACTTACTGACATTCTATCCTAAATACCTACAAAGTTGGATCAACGAGGCAGATGAAGGAAACAAGCAAATAGTAGCCCCTGGCCCATACATGTACCCAGCTCCTAGGTTTGAGAATGGCTATGTGAATGAAGCAGTCATTTCTCAGGAAATAGCCTAGTATGCCATCCAGCTAGGCCTAACAGGAAACAACCCTGATATCATCAAGGCAAGGGATGAACTGAAAAAGAGATACTACGGGATGTTCAACCTGGAAGTGCCAGAGGATGAAGTGGAAGAAGACTGAAGACTTTGTTCTTCTGATTTATTTTTGATTTTCATTGTAATCTGTAACTCTTATCCTATATCAATGAAAATTTTATCTTTATGCTCAAAAGATAATATCTCATTATCTTTTTACATGTCTTTAATTACTTGATATGCCAGATTGTTTAGAAAATTGTTGGGTGAAATACCATTTTGGATTGTAATAGATAAACTGAAACCTAAGGATAGGTTAGATTTTCTTAAATGTAACAAGATGGTTTTGACATCATCAAAAATGGGGAAATTGTTGGGAGATGAATTTAATAAAGAAGTTTTGATTAGATCCCAAAAACCCCTAAGTATGACATGTTCAGGATAATCTTGATAGTCTGAGTCAGGTTTCAGCATAGATTGGTTCAGGAAGATATCTGCACAATGTATAGTTAGCAGATATAGATCAGGTTATATCTTGAAGACATCAAGACTCAAGAAGTTTCAAGAAGACTTCGAAGAAATCGAAGACTCAAGACTCGATTAGATTCTTTCAAGACATCAAGACTTAGTAAATGGCGAAGACATCAAGACTCGATAGAGATTCTTCAAGACATCAAGACTCGAGAAGTTCTTTCAAGAATACTCAATATAACTCGAATGTTGGAGGCATTGAATAATATCTATCTGAAGACTACAAAACTGAGAAAAACGCACATGTTCAGAAAAGTAGATATTGCCCAAAACATTCTAGTGCAGAACAAAAGAAACTAAGTCTAAGTGTTGTTTAAGGTTGTCTCATTCAGAGAGATTGACCAAAAAGAGCCGTTTTGTTTGTCTGCATTCACTGAAGACAAGAACCAATCAGATGAAGACAACACTAGACTTCACTAACACTGAAAGCGACAGGACCCTGAATTATGTCAGTTGTACTAAGTTCCAGACTGCAAAAATTGGTGATTGGCTACATGACTGCATATTTCCTAAAACATGCAAGGGAATGTTCAAACCCTAAAAATAGCCGTTCATCAAACACCAGAAGAGGAAACTCATAAAGCTATCTCTTCCAAAGGATAGTTTTCAAAGAGTGACCTTGGTGAAGTTGTCTATAAATACAAGTGACCCTTTACATTGAGAGGTTACGGGAAATTTCAAAGCAACTCAAGAGTTCATTCGTATTATTGCAAATTGAAGCACTCGAAAACCCTAGAATTTCCCAAGTGTTTCACATTGGAGAGAGCTCACTATTCTAAGCCTAGATTGATAGATATATCCAAAGCTTAGAAGAAATATCCTAGTCTTTGCATTAGTTCTTATTGTAAAGGATATCTCACCCTAGTTGGAAACCAACCCAAAACCCAAACCCTTTGTTAAGGTATTTTGTGAGTGTTTTGTTGGTGAGTTAGAGTTGTAAAGAGTTAGTAAGCTACAGTGAGTTAGCCAGAAAACTCTAGAGAAGAAGTTAGTAAGCTACTTGTGGTAGTCTGAACACTTGTGTGTGTTTGAGTTAGTAAGTTGTAGAGAGTCAGCCAGAAAACTCAAGGTAGAAAAGTGAGTAAGCTACAGTGAGTTAGCCTGACAGCTTTAGGAAGTGGTTAAGGAATTTCTCTCAAGATCGAGAGAGTGGACGTAGGAGCTGAGTCTACGAACCACTATAATTCTTTGTGTTGTTTGCTTTATGTCTTGCATTTTATCATTACATGTTTTTCCTTTGAAAGCATATTTCATCGATATTCGATTTGGAACCAATCCATTTCGAATCGCATAAAATTGGTCACAACCTTAATCACTGTTTTATTAAAGGAAGAAGATATTTCAGCAAAGCTAAAACGAGTATAAACTTAGGGCCAACCATTCTGCACACTTGAGTAGCTAGAACAGATAGTTACCAAACCGAACTAACTCTCATCGAGTGTTCAAGAAGATAATTATCTGATCCAAGCTCCTCAGGATCTCTGATAAATTCAGGATCAATTGGACTAATCCGAAGCTTCTGAAAGCAGCTCAGGATCATTGTCTCAGTAGACTTTGACTCAGGGCAATCCGTGCTTCTCAGGACAAAAATATCAGGATAACCTAACCCATTTGACCTCAGTGAAGAAAAAGTTTTAAAAATCACTGAACACGTGTATTCCCCCCCCATACACTTGTGAGACTCGTTAGCACCGAGACCAACAACTTTTCTATCTAAACAAGTAATACTTTTCTATCTAAACAAGCAATACTTTTAAATCTAAACAAAGTTTCATAAACCAAAATATAAAAAAAAATAGAGTTTCATAAATGAAAATTTAAACGAGAAAAAATAAAAGTGTCGCCTCATGAATAAAAAAAATAAAACAGAGTTTCATAAATGGTCAGGATAAAAATCTACCCCCTCATCATCCAAACTAGCAGTATAAAGAAAACTACTATCGAAACCGATATCATCATCGCCACCGGCGCCTCTGAACCCGACCACGCTGCCACTGCTACCACCACCACGATCGCTGCCACCACCACCACGACCACCACCTTCACCGTCCTCGAAATTAATGGTGTCGAGGAAAAAATCCGGTGAGCAGCCCATTTGAACGGCCATAGAGGATGCAAGCTGCTGCCATTTCCGTTGATTTTCTTCTCTGATCTCGACCGTCACCTGCTCTCTAATCTATTCTGCGATGCTGAAGTAACAGAGGTCTGAGACGAGTAGGGCTGTGTGTCCGCGATAATGGCGGAAGACAACCTACCGTACCCGAGAACCCGCTGTCTATGGATGCCGGCCTCCTCCACATAGATCTGATTCAAATTAATTGGAGGAACTAGTGGATTTGAACCTGACGTTTCACCCACCTGGGCCTGGCTGGCAACTTCAGTTCTATCTCGAACCGCTCTCTATAAAAATTAAATATTATAATTAAGATCAAATGTATTAATTATAAAATACAACATTAATTACTTACGTGCATGTGGGTGCTGCGGCTGTAGGTCGAGGTCCTCATATCCTCTTCGTAGGGGTGGCCGAGTACAAGAGTCTCAAGAGCATCTAGAGGGCGTCCGAGCCGTCGTTCCTATTAGCAAATAAAGTACATATACATATTAATTATGAAATTAAATATTGTACAATTAAATAAATTATATTACTTACTTCCACCATGTGGTGCTCTAGAATCGACCGGGATCTGGCCTTGTGCACAGCGATGCCCCCATCCTCTCCTTGTTGGCTCAGGTGGTTTTGGCGATTCTTCCGGCACATCTCCTGGTATGCGGGATTGCTCCAAAACGCCACAATAGAGTCCCACACGCCCGGGTCCAGGTCCTCCGTCATATCCAGCCGTTCATCTCTCTACCCAGCATGCCACCAGTAAAGCATGTCCTTGTACCGGGCAGCAACAAGCTTACAAAACGGCCTGTACAAATCGGCCGGTGTCATACCATCCGCCCACCTCGTCTGTTTTTGCATTTCATTAACACAAACTTTATTAAATTTATATAACAATACATATTATATATTAAATTAAAATAAATAATCAATTATTGTATGTACCCTAAACTCGTCGAAGTAGAGCTAACGTCGTTCTTCAAACGCGCCTCTCCAACTGTGGGCCCCCATTGCAATTCCAACTGGTAAGAAGGAGTTGGTGACGAGAGTGGAAGCCTATGATGCTGAAACATATTAAAAAATTAATAAATATAATTAACAATTAATTTTATAATTACTAAACAAATTAATAAGTAATTAAAAATTATAACTTACTTTCCCTGACTCAGATCGATCGCTAATCGAGCAGTGGGGGACTGAGCCACGATGAATAGAGGCTGAACCAGAGCTCGACCCATTTGGAGATGACCTGTCTTGGGACGGTTCTTCTTGAGTGGCGGTGCCTCCTCCTGCGGAGTTCACCGTCGGTCTCAGAACCCTCTTCTTCCTGGTGCTCAAAGGAATGGACCCGTCGCCCCGACCACCACCACCACCTCTGCCTCGACCATTTCATTTTGCCTCGTCCCACACATTGCAAGTAAATTTAGTACTCATCTGCATTATATAAAATAAATTCATTATATTTTTTAATAATTTAATTAAAATCGCTCCTAAATTTTGACAGAATTTCAACTGCATTATTACATATTCATCCTAGTCAACCATCAATCTAATAATTCTAACCAAATTAACATATATATATATATATATATCACATAATTATAAAACAATTCTAACCATTCTAGTCAACCATCAATATAACAATTCTAACCATTCTATCCCATATATATATCACATATATAATCATAAAACAATTCTAATAATTCTAGTCAATCATCAATCTAACAATTCTAACCATTCTAGTCAATCATCAATCTAACAATTCTAATAAAATATACAATTCTAATAATTCTATCACACATATATATATATATATATAACACATATATAATCATAAAATAAACAATTCTAACTATTCTAGTCAACCATCAATCCAACAATTCTAACCATTAATCTATCACATAATTATATATAAAATATCATAATCAACCAAATTACACTAACATGTATATACATAATTGAAATAAATATATGTAATTGACTAATTAAACTAAAATACATATATATAATATCAAATATTATAAATATATATATAATATATTATATATATATATAAAATTCGAAATTATATATATATATTTATACATAAACTTACGAAAAGAGAAAATAAATGGTTAAAAATTAGAAAAAATACTCTCAAAAGGAAGAGTACGACGATATGAATTGAACCACGGGCACCAAATGCTCAGGACGGCGACAACGAACGGCGTACGACGACGGCGGTGGAAAATTTCTAAGTGAAAGATTCGCTTCTGAATGATGAATCACAGCTTATATAATCGAAATTTTGTGACGGTTTTTCGATGCATATTTAATATTCGTCGCTAGTAGCGACGGTAAAAACCGTCGCTTTATTCAAACAACCGTGCTAAACTGTCGAAATGCTTCGTGCTCTGGGTCCGACTTTAGCGACAGATATATCCATCGCTAAGTGCCCCGATTTGACCCAGTTCGAAAAACCATCGCTACACAGTCGCTAAACCGTCGCTAGTAGCGGCGGATACTAAATTCGTCGCTAAATCCGGAGACTCTGACCTTTTGACTATGACTGCTGCTAAAACCGTCGCTAGTAGCGACGTAATTGAATCTGTCGCTAAATTCCGTCGTTAAAACCTGCCTTTTTTGTAGTGTCCCATAGTTATTTATACACTGTCTTTATTCAAACGTCTCAAAATAATTTGCACAATCTTCAAAATGGAAAGTTTTTTTATGTAGCCTACTCTCTCAATATCCATAATTTTACATAAAAAAAATTATTATAATTCTACCCACTTTTTTACTCTATATAAATGTTTACAAAATTACCCCTCAAAATTCTACCCATTACTCCATTTTCTTAATTTGTGTGCCCACCAAATAGTGCAAGTTAAATCAGGACTGAGGGAGTAATTATTTATGATAGTACGAGCTTAGCCCCGCGAACCTCGCGGGTTTAAAGAAAAAAAAATATAAATAAAAATTAATTTTTTTTATTTAATATTATTTTTACGGTTAAAATTATTTGTAGTTCACAAAATATTAAAATGAAAATTGTAATTCAAATACGCAAGAAGTGAAATTAAGTTTTTTATATTCGATGACTTTATAAAAATATAAATGACTGCACAAATTTAGATATAAAGAAGTAATTGAAATTACAAATTTCAAAGAACTTCTTTTTAGACATTATTGTATACTTGTATGGTCTCCTATCCAAATCGAGACACGCATAACTGTTATTGTGTGAGAATCAATTTATTTATCGTCATCACAAAACATAAATAGGATTGTAAATTGTCTCTTCCTTAACTTTAAAAACATTGTTTGGTCTGGATTACCCAATATCATTCCTGTGATAAACACTTTATTCCTAATATTCCTTCATGAAATTATTTCTGCTTTAAGAATATGATTTTCAAATTTTGTGACAACCAACCTCATGTCATTGCATAAACTTGAATTTTAGTCAATATTTTTAAGAAGCCTTACCAGCATTCCTTCCTTCAAAATCATATAGTGGTTCAGTAGTCCTAAACACTTAATATAATTTTAAAATAAACGCAAAACATTTCTCCGTTAGCTCCAGGCTGAAACTATGTTCTGCAGATACTATCGAAACTCAACTATACCCTAGTATCACCAGAAATCATAGACAAAAGCTTCTCATTAATAGACTCCACTTCATGATGTGTTGATGCAAGTATTATTCTATCCCCCAAATTATTTTTGTGTATGTAAATTATCCGCTACGAACGGATAAATACGTGAACTTAAAGAAAAATTATATATTAAATTTTGATCAAATACTTCAAAATTTTATCTAGTCAAATTAATTATATTAAATAATAGTAATTTTTAACTTTTATATATGCAAAATACAAAAAAATATTAATTTACTATCTAAATAATATTTAAGTTGAAATTATAATTTAGTTGAAAAAAATAAAAAAAATTAGTACTCCCTCTGTCCTAATTTTAATTGTCCACTTTCCGTAAATAATCGTCCTAATTTTGTTTGGCCATTTTCGTAAAAAGAAAATAATGCAACTTTCAATACTATTTAATATTATTGTTTCTCTCCACCAAACCCACTTTACACCATTTAATACTATTATTTTCCTCCACCAAACCAACTTTACCCACTTTACACCATTTAATATTATGGGAAAATTGCTCAAAAGTACTATTTTATATTAGGTATTACTTTTAGGTGCTATCATTTTATAGTAGTACTATTAGGTACAATGGTTGACATATATGCCCTTATTGCTAACAAAATATTAATTTAGGTAGAATATAATTAAATAACCGATCAAAACATCTAATATTACCAAAAATCAAAATCCTTGAAACACAAATTGATAATCCCTGAAATTAAGCACCAGAAATCGCAGCAACATTTCGTCTTTCCCTTTTGAAATTCATAATCATTTTGCAAGTGGAAATATACAATATAATTTTCAAATGAACCCACACAAAAAATATCCATTTAAGTTCCCAAACAAAATAGCCGGTGTTCTGTAATGGACGGAATTTTCCTTCAAATGTTTTTGATTCGTTAGTTCCGTTCTATTTCTGAAACGTTTCGGAACGATTGTTATTCGCTTTCACAAATTTTCTCCAACAATTTCTGATAGATATCTACCAAGGTTCTGCAATCAATCATTTTCCATTTTTCTGATAAAATTTCTCCTTGATTGTTCCGGTGTTCTGCAATCAGGATTTTTGGTGTGCAAAATCGACTTCAACCATTTTTGGTGTGCAAAATCGACATCAACCATTTTTGGTGTGCAGAATCAATTTTTGGTGATCATCCATTTTTAGTGTGCAGTCTCGGCATTTTTTTTGTTTTAGCATGGATTTGTGTGCAGTTATTTCGGTTATATCACTGTTTATTGAAGGTCATTTATTTTTTGTGTGCAGTGGTGTCAGGATTTTTGGTGTGCATAATCGACTTAAACCATTTTTGGTATGCATAATCGATTTTTGGTGGTCATCAATTTTTGGTGTGCAGTCTCAACGTTTTTTTTTTGTTTTAGTGTGGATTTGTGTGCAGTTATTTTGGCTATATCACTTTTTATTGGTGGTCATCCATTTTTTGTGTGCAGTGGTGTCAGGATTTTTGGTGTGCAGAATCGGCGACCACTGATTTGGCGAGAGGCAGCGATTTTCGGCGCCACCGGTTCGGCGTGTTGTTGTTTTGGTGTGCAGAATTGACTTCAACGGATTATTTTTGGGACCAATCGGCTAGGCGATTTTGCCGTCATAATTTTTGAATTGCAGAGGATTTAGGAAGGTTAAGATTTTTGCGTGCAAAAAGATGTTGAAAAATTGGTTTTGAAAGGAAGGAGAAGAGCGTTTTTTGGAATTGAGAGGAATTCATGGAGTTAATTTAGGTTGGCATATGAGCTATGTTAAGTTTTTGGTCAACATTAATCACAGTTACATTTCAAAAAATAACACATAGATTGCCAAACTTAATTGTTGTAATATTTAAGGGTATTTAGGTCTTTCAAAGTATTTTTTTGTACCTTGGAGTAAAACTTAAAAATTGTAGCACTTAAGAGTAATAGTTGTTTATAAATGGTACTTATAAGTAACTACAACTAATATTATTATATCCTATTTTTTCTTCATCTCCGTGTCTACAGTAATCGGATAATAAAAAATAGGACGGAGGGAGTATTTGATATCGAATAAAAGAATATTATGCATTAAGACAATAAATTCAATTATAAAATAAGTCAATGTTTAAAATCACAATTTTCTAAACACATATTTATAAACAACATTAGTTGTAATTTTACATAATTTTCTACCATAATCATGACAGTGTTTTTAATCTTCTTTGCTCTTCACACTTGAAACAACACTACGTAATTGAACGGGGAAAAATATTTTTAAGGTCCGTACCTATAGGGGTGACAATTTAAGGACAAAAAGTTTAAGTTTGAAAAAAAGAGTTAGGTAGTTTCAGTTTGGCAAAAGTAGGCATGTAAGTAGTGAGTTTATGCAAATTTAGGTCTGTAAATTTTAAGTTTTCACATAAGTAAGCCGTAAGGTTTAAGTTTTTACAAATTTAGGTTCGTCGGTGTGTGAAAATTGCCTATATTTGCCAAAAAATAAAGTTAATGTCCTACTTTTGTCCAAAAAAGTTAATATTATTGCCATAAAAAATAAAAATTAATGTCCTACTTTTGTTCATAAAAGTTAATACTATTTTCCAAAAAGAGAAGAAGTTAGAGTCCTCCTTTTCCAAAACCTGAAACTTATTGTACTTAAATTGTCACCTCCCCTAAGTTACGGGGCCTGAAAATAATATTTTCTCATAGTTGACCCTATGCAAAAAATGGCTTGAAAAGATACACACATATTGTGCTCCAAATTAGATCGAGACCCAGCCTGATGCATTACTATGCCCTCACTCCCTCCTGGCTGACTCATGCATGCGGTTCTGCCGGTTTTTTTCACATATCTTGATGTATGTTGGGTCACTCCAAACTGCCACAATCCATTCGGCCAACCTAATCCCTTCTGCATGGCTCTTCCCTTCCGGCCTCCATTCTTCATGCCACATATGCATTAAGTCCCTATACCATTCTGCGGAAAACTTATAGAATGGCTTGGAGTGGTGCTCTATCGGGAGATCGGCCCTCCACGTCGTCTGTTTCTGCATTTCAATACCCATATATAATATATATATATATATATATATATATATATATTATATATATGTATTCAAATAAAATATAAACTTAATTTTGTACAAACCCTAAACTCGTCGAAATGGAGCCTGTGACGAGGAATTGGCACGTATCTCCAACTGGGTGCGTTCATGGAAATTTCCCCACACAAGATAAAGTTAGTGATAACCCCAGCAACCTCGTGACCTGGTATAATTCTAAAACATTAAAAAATATTAGAAAATATAAAATGAATTCTATAATTAAATAAAAAAATTAATAATTACTTATACCCTGCCATAAAGATCGATAACCAAACGGGACCAGGTGCCCGTAACAGTGGGATGGCAAGATGTTGTAGCAGAGGCCAAGGTCAAACTCAACATGGAAGACTGTGAGGGTGGAGAAATGCGAGCCTGCGACGACGAGGTTTTGTGCGCCTGTGATGGTGAGAGTTCGCGGGCCTGCGATGGCGAAGGTCCATGGGTCTATTAGGGTGGAGGGACGCAGGACTATGAGGGAGGGAGCATCTGGATGGAAGGTTTGAGTCTCTTCATCCTACGATCAACTCCCTGTAGGATAGGACGAGGGGCGTCATCACCACCTTGATCACTCATCAACATTAAACATTAAACTTATTAATTTAATTAAGTTACAATACAACTAATAAATCAATAATTTATTATGTAATTTTGAAATAATTTTTTTATGGAATTTCAATAAAGTCTCGACTAAATTGAGTCAAACTTATCTCCTTAAAAATCAACAATCAAACAATTATAACATATATCACTAAATCATAATATATCTAAACAAATCCTAAACATACTTCACTAAATCAACTAATTCATTAAGTTAAATAAATAAATTTTGACAGAGTCTCAACTAAATTGGGTCAAACTCATCTCCTAGTCAACCAACAATCTAACAATTCTAACATCTAACATCAGTTAATCAACAATTATAATTAATTAATTCAATCAATTAATTAAATTAAATCATAATATATTTTTAAAAAATTCAAATCCTCAATCCATCATCAATTAAAAAGGAATTATATCAAATTAAAGCATTCCTAAACTTCAATTTATCTCCAATTTATCAACTAAAGCAAATGAACATTAATATCAAATTACATTCATATACATACGAACGTGCAAATAAAAACAACAAATTATGTAAACATATTCAAGTAATGACGATAATATATGTGTATATACAAAATGAAAAATGAATGGGTAAATGTAGAAAAATTTACCGTTAAATTGAAGAACACAGAAGGATGAAATCGTTGACGTTCACACAATGCTCCACTCGTTCATTTTTAGCAACTCGGCTGTAGACAAAGACGGAGAAATGGCGGTCGATTTTCGCGAAACAAAAAAATCGTAGAGTCTGCTACAATGGATATGTATATGATCGGGATTTAGCGACGGTTCAAAAATCGTTTTAACCATCACAAATCTTAATTCGAATTTGCGATGGTTCTAAACCGTCGCAAAAAGGATGGTTGAGTCTCAACTTGGGCGGTGGCCCAACAGACAAGGTGGTTCGTACTTCTTGCTATGGTTTAAACCATCGCAAATCGAACCAGTTCGTTGGTACTGTCCAAAAAATCATCGCAATTAGTGACGGTTATCAAAATCGTCTATAAACTTGAAGACTTTGACCAGAACCGTCGCAAAAATTATTACCGTCGCTAAAAGACGTCTTTCTTGAAGTGTTCTCCCATATGACATTTTCTAACAAATAATACAATTAACAAATTAATCAATCTAAGTTATTAAATATACATATATATACGCATATGTATATAATAAAATAATATATTCAATTAATTTGATCAAATCAATATAACATATAATGAACTTATAATTATATTTTAATCAATATAACATATAATGAACTTATAATTATATTTTAAAACAATCAACTATAATTGAGTCAATTAATAATAAAATAAACTTAACAAATAAAATTTAATTAACTAATCCTACATAAATTTTAAATTACAATACAATTTAAAAATTAAATTCTAGCTAATTAATTGATAATGAAAATTAAATTAATTAACTAATAAATTAAAAAATGCACTATAAGATAATTATTTTAATTCTAAAATAACCTATAATTAACAATATGCAATATATATAAGTTTTTAGTTTTCTAAAGTAAGCTGCCACACATAATTTTTAATATTTTTATATATAAATATGTATTTATATAAATTTATATTTATATGATTCTTGTGCATAAATATACATGTTCGTGTTTAAATAGATTCAATATATAAATTTAATTTAAAGATGAATATTATATGTCATTTTAAGTAATTATATGTTTTTATTTAAATTGTTTAATGTTAAACTTCACGTTTTTTATGAAGTAAATGAAATCTAGTGTATATGCAACAGCTAATATTGTTCAGTGTTTCAACTAATATTGTATGGTTTTGTGATGGAAACTTGTGGTTATGACTCTTATGCATATGTTCTCATCTGAACAACTGACATAACATATTAACCGTCAAAAGCCAAACACACATCAGCAATCAAACAAGAAAATGAGAATCTCAGAGTTTGTTGAGATCTTTTTAGGCACACAGGCTGTATCACATACTGGTATATATAGCAAGCACGATTCAGTTATCAAAAAAAAGAGGCATTGTTTAGATTAGAGATAATTCAAGCAATTTAGTTCACTTCTTCATTCGATTCAACTTAGAGAGTGCAATTCAATCAAGATTTAGGGTCCTTACAAATGCAAATTAAATTCAGGAGAGATTGATAGGATTTGTGCATTTTATTCATTGATTGTAATAGTGGAATCACCCCTGGTCCTCCGTGGATGTAGATCATCTTGATCAAACCACGTAAATCGCCTGTTTTGAGATCTTCTTTTCGCTTCTCAAGCTTTATATTCCTGTTTGAAACAGGTGAGGTATTAGTTCTACAGAGAAAAGTTATTAGTTATATTGGCTAAATGTATTAGTCAGTAATACTTAACAAGTGGCACAGTCTGTGGGAAGCGAATCATGTTTACTACTCCAATGAAGCTTGATGTGAAAAAGTTCTCAAAGAAAAATGATTTTGGATTATAAAGATCAAGATGAGGGCACTCTTGATACAACATGCGTTACATGATGCTTTGAAACCACCAACTGAATGGGCAACTACCAGAAATCAAGATAAGAAGAATGAGATTCTTCAAAAGGCTCACAGTGCAATAATTTTGTGCTTAGGTGACAAGCCTTTGAGGGAGGTGTCAAAGACAAAGTCAACCATAGAAGTTTTTTAGAACCTAGAAGAGTTATACTAGACAAAATCAATAACCAACCAGCTTTATGTGAAGTAGAAACTTCATGCTTTCAAGATGACAGAAGATAAGAATCTTGGCGATCAATTAGACGAGTTCAATTGATTGTCTGATGATTTGGGAAATCTGAGGGTCAAATTGGAAGATGATGTCAAGTTTCATTTTTTTAAACTACCTAAATCTATAGAAAACTTCAAGAATGCACTCCTGTTTGGGAGACAAGATCAAGTTGTGTTTGATGATGTTCAAACAACGCTTAAAACCAAGCTTCTTCAGATTCGATCAGAGAAGGAGAAACCAAAAAGTAATGCAGAAGGCCTAAATGTAAAATTCAAGAAGGGCAAGAATAAGGGAAAGAACAAGAAGAAGCCTGAAGGTAAAGGACGGCAGAACACACAAAAGGACTTTACTAAATTTGTTGAGAGAAGAAAATGATTTTCTTTTCATAAAACTGGTCATCTCAAAAAGAACTATCCTGAAAGGAAGAAGAAAGAAGAGGATTCAAAAGGTAATGCAAATGTGGCTTATGAGTGGTATGAAAGTGCAGAGGCCATGGCTGTCACTAATGGAGAAATCAGTCATGAGTGGGTCATTGATTCAGGGTGCTCATTTCATATGTGCCCTAAAAAGAATTTGTTTAAGAATCTGAAAAACTTTGATGGAGGATCATTCCCATTGGGGAATGATCATTCTTGTAGGGTTAAATGGAGAGGATTCATCATATTAAAGATGTTTGATGGAGTTTCAGAATTTTAACAAATGTTAGATTTGTACCTAATCTTAAAAGGAACCTGATATCTTTAGGATTCCTGAATGCTCTTGGATGTGAGTTTTACACCAAAGATGGTTTCGTTCTTGTTATTAAGAATTGGAGAATTCTGATGAAGGGAAAGAAACGGAATGGGTTGTACATTCTCATGGGAAAGATTGTCTTCTGATTCAGTGGCAAAGCTATGACATAAGAGGCTTGGACACATAGGTGAAAGAAGGCTCAATAAACTTGCCAAGAGAGAAGTGTTTGGTGAACAAAAGACAGTGAAACTGGAATTTTGTGTTCATTGTGTATTAGGGAAGGCCAAGAAACACTCCTTTCCAAAGGGAACTCACACCACTGAACAACCTCTATATTACATTCATTCAGACATATGGGGTCCTTCAAGGATAGAAACATATAGTGGAGGGCAAGTATTTTATGACCCTTACAGATGACTACAACAGGCAAGTGTGGGTAATTGTTGGGAAATTTATAGTTTTGATGAAAGTTCCAAAAAACACATGTAATAGGACCAGTCAGACCTGTTAGCTGACTGGTGTTTATATTACCTGCTATAGGAGACCAGTTGATAATGATTGTATAGAACAACTGATGAAATAGATAGGTCACATATTGAGGGGAAACTCAATATGTATAGGTCGAATCTGAAGACTCAAAGGACGGTGATGATCATCCCGGACAGGCGTAATGCTAGAAAAGAACAGAAGATCGATCGATCCGATCTAGTCGATATCTCAATTTGAAGTCATAAAGCTCAAACTCAAGATACTTGAAGATCGGATGACTTCGGAAGATCGGACAGAAGACCTACATCACCGAAGTCCGCTAGTTGAAGCTAAGTCAACCGGCACCTGAAGACTCTATCAGGTTGACTGATCAGTTCAGACAGATCAGGTCAGCTCACCAGTGAAATCTGATGTTTCACCTAATCATACATCTATGATCTGAACAAGAAGAATGTCAAGCGTAGTTGGAAGAACATCACTGAAAAGTGAGTCTGCTATCCAATAAGAACAAGACACGTATGATCGGAGCCCGGCAATTGCATGGATTTGATGCTACCTCTCAGAACGGCTACAAAGTACAAATTCACGCTTTTGACCATGCCGTTCTCGAAGCTCACAAATCACATCAAGCCTGCAAGTCTACCAAATATAGCCTGAAATTCAAATTGCTCTCCAACGGCTCTTTGATTTCAAGGTCTATAAATATGGGATCACACTTCAGAGTGATATAACGGCTATTTGAACAATCAAGAAGCTCAAGCTAATATCGATTTCCGCGACAAGAACACGAACAAGAAGATTAATTTTCATTAAGTGTTCATCCCATAAAGTTCTTAACATAGAAATCTTTTCATCTAAATTTGTTAGAAATTTTATACTAAAGAAAAGATTTCATAGTTGGAACAAAACAATCTTACCCAAAACCCCAAGTTAGGTTAAGTTGTTTAGCAAAATTCGAGGACTAGGGTTTCTAGTTCTGATCTCTGGGATCGGTTGAGTGTGAACTCCTTAAACATCTAGTTGGTGTACTGTGTTGGACTTACACATAAAACAAAGTCCAGTTGGTTAAGTAGGTGCCCCTTGTGATAGGGAAGAGTGGACGTAGGACTGGTTTGTCCGAACCACTATAAATCTTGTGTGCCTTTACCGCTTTGATTAACTGATTACACAATCGCACACAACCTTTAAAGCGCATACATATTCCAAACTGAGATCAGTTAGAACCAAGCTTCTGATCTGATCAAACTTGACACTTCAGTCAACTGATTAAAAGATTAACTTTGGAATCTGATTTATCAAAACTGGTTTTTCACACGGGTAAAACTTAAGCTTCCGCACACATCAGTTAAACTGATAGTTACCGAACTGATCTGCCTTCAGGCGATCAGTAAGTTGGTTATCAGCCCAAACTGATTCACTCGCACTCTGATCAGGCTAACTGCCCTCACACCTGATCTGCACAAAAAGTTTTCAGAAGTCTATTCACCCCTCCCCTCTAGACTTCTGCCCTCACTAAACCCGTTCGGGACCTACAAGTGGTATCAGAGCAGTTGGTTCTACAGACCACTGACTTTGTGTATCATCGATTCTTGAGGAAGAATCTTTGTGGTCGACTGAACTGATCTTGAAAAACCGTTTTTAAAACTCATTCATTTTCCAAAATCACTCAGCATGGATAACACCTCAGGTATGTATCATGATCTGCCGAAGTTCTCAATCGATGAGTATGCAGATTGGGCCATATATATGTCCAACCATCTAGGTTCGATCAGTGGCAGAATGATGGAAGTCATCGAAAGAGGACCCATCATCATATACTACGACAACCCTGCAGCTGGAGGAGATCCAGACTTTGCCCCGGGAAGTCTTGTACGTAAAAGCCCAGCCTTGATGGATGCAGAAGAAAGGAAACTGCATACTCTAGATACTATCGCAAGGCACATTATCATGAAAACAATGGATAAGGTCACCAAGGAAAAGATTAAGTATCTCAAATCTGCGAAAGCAATGTGGGATACTCTGGCTGAAATATGCGAGGGAAATGAACAGATAAAAGACAGCCGTCTACAAGCCGAACTGGTAAAGTTCGAAAAATTGAAGATGCTGCCCAACGAAACCATCAACGAACTCGATGGAAGGATTACAATGTCTATAAACAAGCTTCGAGAACTTGGTAGAGAGATGTCTGATAAAGATATCAACTACAAAATCCTAAGGTCTCTCACCAAGAAGTGGGATATGAAGGCCTTCTGATCTAACTGATCACAATAGAAGTGCTCTGTTTGTATGGATCACCAAAACTAATCCTAACCCCTCAGGACCCAATCCAAAAGGGGTACCTAAAGCCTGATTTGGCTGCAGGATCGCGTGGGTCTGGCCAACAAAGGAGGTGTGCAAGCAACTATCCGGTACATCGATAGTGGATGTTCAAGGCACATGACAGGAAGCAAGCACCTCCTCAGCTCTTACATAGAACAGAAAGGCCAGCGTGTACTCTTTTCGGTGATGATAACTTTGGTTATACCAAAGGGTTGAACTTAGAGAATGATGATGTACAAGTAACTGGAGTCTCGTATGTCGAAGGTCTGAAGCACAACCTACTATCGGTTTCACAATTCTGCGACAACGGATTCGGTGTTGAGTTCTCGACTGACCAATGCACTATCAAGAATCGAGCCACTCAACAGATTTTGCTAACTGGTTCAAGGAAAGGGACGATCTACATAGCAGATTGGAACAATTTGTCCAAGAAATGCATGCACGATTGTTAAGAGCTCCAAAAGTAGCGGTTTGGCTCGCACAAAAGAATGAGCCATCCGAACTTTAAAACTCTTAATAAGATAGCAAGGATGTCTCTAGTGGAAGGACTTCGAATGAAGTATTTTCAAAGGATCGGGCATGTCTTGCATGTCGAAAGGAAAAACAGTCAAAGCTTCATTCAAAGGAATTCCGGACCGGCATCCGCCAGATCTTGCGATTGCTTCATATGGATCTATTTGGACCCGATTACACCGGTCGATCTCAACGGCATAAAATATACTCGTAATCGTGGATGACTATTCCAAGTTTACAGGGTTATATTCTTACATAAGAAGAATGAGGCGATAACGAAGATACCCGAAATTTGCTAAAAAAGATTACAAAATGAGAAGGGTGTCGATTGTAGTAAAAATCGAGATCGGATAAAGGTACTGAATTTACGAACTCTTTTATTCTTGATTTTTGCCCTAAGTTTGGTATCTGACAAAGATGAAACATCGGTTGCAAGGGCCTTACAACAAAATGGAGTATTTGAGCGGAGGAACAGAACTCTCAAAGAAAGTTCTTTCGACGATGTTTATTTGAACATGCAATACCAAGCCGTTTCTTGGCAGAAGCAATCAACACTGCATGCCACACTCAGAACAGATGTCTCCTGACTAAGGCTCACTACAAAACACCCCATGAACTGTGGAAGGACAGAAAACCTCGTGTTTCCTACTTCCATGTTTTTGGGTGTAAGTGTTTCATACACAACAATGGGAAGAGTCAGTTGAAAACCTTTGAGGCCAAGTCAGATGAGGGTATATTCTTAGGGTATTCCTCATCTAGCAAGGCTTTCGGGTTTTAAATGAGGGCGAACCCTACTTGTGGAAGAAACACCCCATGTAGTCTTTGATGAAGCATCTTCTAATCAAGAGAAATCTGCCTCAGAACAAGAAGTACCTGATCAACCAGAACCTGATGTTCAGAAAATGGATCAGCTAAAGATCAAGGAAAAAGAATCAGAAATCGTAATAAAGATATACATTCCGGATCTAGCGATTCACGGATCATTTCGATCCTAAGGTACAAAAAAGCGTCGGTGAAGAAGTTCGTCTGGTGAGCGGTATCAACTGAACCATCCGGTTCAGGGGGAACATCCGAAGTTCCCACGAACAAACATCAGCACATGATGAGTCCAACATCAGCTGAGACTTGTTCTTATCAAGTGGATCATAACTCTGCACCACTCCCAATCGCTAGTAATGAAATTTTATCAGAAACGGACGATGTTCTTCAAACCGACGCAATCCAGAACAGAAGGACCTGGATAACCAGTCATCCAACTGATTTGATAATCGGAGACCCATCTGATAAAGTTAAAACTAGACATCAGATTGGTGAAAGTGTCATGTATTGCTGTTATCTGTCTATGAAGGAACCAACAACAATAGAGGAAGCTCTACAAGACGCAAGCTGGATTCTAGCCATGCAGGAGGAGCTGGAACAGTTCGAGAGAAATCAAGTTTGGGAACTAGTGGACAGACCAAGTCATCAAGACGTTATTGGCACGAAGTGGGTATTCAAGAACAAAAGAGATGAGAAAAACGTCATCACCAGAAATAAGGCAAGACTTGTTGCTAAGGGGTATTCACAATCAGAAGGAATTGATAATGATGAGACCTTTGCACCAGTCACTCGCCTAGAAGCCATTCGGCTGTTTCTGGCATATGCTTCCCACAGAGGGTTCACTGTGTATCAGATGGACGTAAAGAGTGCTTTCTTAAACGGGGTACTAGCAGAGGAAGTTTATGTCGAACAACCTCCGTGCTTTGAAAAGAGCAACCAGTGTACTGTCTAAGAAAAAAGCTCTCTATGGCACGAAACAGGCTCCTCGAGCTTGGTATGATACACTCTCTCGGTTCTTGATCGAAAGTGGGTTCACTAAAGGAATATTGGGACGAGAACCTTATTCGAGAATAGAAGATGGAAAATATATTCGATGGTTCAGATTTCGTGGGCGACATCATCTTCTTGGATCTCCCAACAAAAGTCTATGTGAAAGATTGAAAGAAAACCGATGCAAGGAAAATTCGAGATATCCATGATGGGTCGATGAATTACTTTTACGGGTCTTCAAGTAAAAGCAAAATCTGAAGGGATATTCATACGCCAAGCAAAGTACACTAGGAATTTATTGGCTAAGTTTGGAGTTCAAAATTGTAAGGAAGCCAAAATTCCTATGATGATATTTGGATTCAAGATGGATCGAGATGAGGATGGTCGAAAACAAATCGGAAGGAATATAGGGCTCTCATTGGATCTCTACTATACTGTTGCCCCGCCAGACCGGATATAACCTTCATGAGAGGTGTATGTGCGATTTCGAGGCAAATCAATGATAAGTCACCTAGAAGCGACTAAGCGGATTCTTAAGTATCTGAAGGACGATAAAACTTGGTTTATTTTACCCATCGGATGATAATCTAGAAACTTAGTGGGTATTCTCGATTACGATTATGGAGGTTGCAAGATTGATTGAAAATCCACCTCAGAACTTGTCGGTTCTTAGGAAGTAAAAACCCGATCTCGTGGTTTTCAAAAAGCGGACATCGGTTGCAAAATCTACTCTTTGAAGCGAGAATATATGGTGGCTGCGAGGTCGTTGTTCCCAAGCGCTCCGGCTTAATCGGCGGTGAGGGATTATAACATTGAAGCTAAGAATGTACCTATTTTTACGTGCGATAATAGTCTATTGCAATCACTCGAGAATCTGTTCTACATACAAGATGCAAGCATGTGGATGTCGGGCACCATTTTATAAGAGATCATGTTGAAAAGAAGAATATCGAATGGAAAATATTCATCTTGATATCTGAAAAGTCGATATTCTAACCAAGCCACTAGTGAGATCGATTCAGAGAATTATGCAATGAGCTAGGGCTTCGGATCTTGGAGAAAATGCACCTAAAATGTTTGATGGAATGATCTCGAGAACCGGTGGTTAAGAAACTAATCGATTCAAGTGAAATCGGTTGAATTTGGTATCTCAATCGATCGGAAGATCGATCAAAGGAACCGATATGAGAAGGTCTTGATCGATTTAAAGTTTATCGATTAAATGGTGATCGTTTAAAGGATTATCGATTAAATGCATTCGGTTATACTTTGTAAGTCGATTAATTTGAAATTCAACAAGATTCACAAGTGGTATTCACAAGATCAAAGCTTAAAATCGCATAAGGATCTGAAATTTTACACAACAATGAAATAACATAAATTTTTCATTAATAAAGACCGAAGGTCGGGTTACATTACAAGATACAAGTACAAGAGGGACCGGGTCGGTACATAAACCCTAAACCCTAAACCCTAGACCTTAACACTAAACCCTCATCCTAACCCTTGAAGAAGTGAGAGAGAGAGATTTTAAATCGATGCTCTCATTTTCCCCCACTTAACAAGGGTGAGAGAGGCTTTTAAAGAAATCCTAAAGCTAAATTAGTGAAGCTAAAACCAAATTGGAGCGACATCGGCCTTGATAGGATTTTTTAAGCCAGAGCCCTAAGAAAAGTCGATTGGGCTCTCCATTTACATTAAATGGTGAGTTGATATCGGGCATCATTTGTTGTTCGATGCGAACCGTACATCAAACTCATGTTCATTTTCGGTGAGTCTGTTGATCGCGGTTACGTCATCTCGATAGACACACAAGGTGCATACGATTATGAGAAGTCTCTTCTCAGTTGGGATAGCAGAACCGCCTCCTCGGTGGTAGAGAAGCTTAGCAACGATTGTATGTGAAATCTTTGATGACGACGAAAGCGGTGATAAAGGGACACGGGGATGATTTGAAAAAGTGAAATCATTGAAAAAGGGGTAAAAGTGTTCCAGGAAGTTTCAATTAGGAAATAAGGGTTCACCGGGATACATGATTCTACAAAGAAGATAAGTATGGTGAATGGGTTATGTTGTGTAAAACAATTGGTCCAATTTATAGAGACCAAGCAAGGGTGCAAATGCAAATACGAATTCTCAAAACCTTTTAGAGAAATCTGCACCAAAAGGACAGTGTGTAGAAATCACGCGACTGATAATTGGAGAGATTTACGGTGGATTGACATTTCGAGAGATTCAGACGATAATTACGCATGTCAAATCGCGCCAACTTAGGTAATAGAAGCTACTACTCTAGACTAAGTTTTGGCGGTAACACTTATCCCAAGAATTGGCTTGATCTGAGAAGAATCAGATTAGGTCAACTAAAATCTGATTACATACTAAAGCTGATCAGATGAGGAAGGTCAGCTGAGCATGAAACTCCAACAAATCAGATACATCAGTCTATGGGAAAAACATAAATATCAGTTGAAGGGGGAACTTCAACTGATCAAGGAGGATCAGATGCAAGTGAAGAAGATCAGTTAAAAGGATCAGTTGGGAAATTTTAAGGCTTAGGCAGAATACTAAGATCAACAAGTGAAATCAACATGACAAGTGGTATTGACTGATTACAATATCAGTCAACCAGATACGCTTTTCTTTTCTCTTGTTCTTTGCTTATTTATCGGATCTTATCTGATATTATTTGCCTTACTGTACCCACTATCCTTGTGGCGTATTCCCCGCAAATCATTTTAATGCGGACGTGGGGAACATGTATTACTTCGCTACTAAATGTGCTTTTAAATCCAAAAGGTTTTAAATGCGTGCTTTTTTCGACCCTACGATCAAAACCGCTTAACTGGAGCGTCTAATCTTTTCAAGCGGTTGATCTTCCAAATCTTGTCTTCTTTTTTCCCTCCTCGTCTTTATAAAGATCATCAAAAATATACGAGTTTTCCATTTCACAAACTTGCGATTTATTCTCTGAAAAAAACTCCAGATTACTTCTCTCAGATTCAAAGTGTTTTTTCCTAAGTTTCAAAATCATCTTTCCGAAAAACAGAATCTGGTAATTTATGTTTATTTGATGTATTATTTTTTTTATCCATTGATCTTAAATGTTTATTCTGTGTTATGCTTTATTGTTTCCTGGTTTCCGCATATGTGATGTTCTTATATATATATGCACAACTTTAATCGGGTTCATCCCTTTGTAGATGGCCACCCACGGAATGGGAAAGATAATGTGCAATTATGCGGAACTGGCAACAAAGATTGTGGATGATAAGTTCGTACAGTTCAATATCACTCAGGATCCGGAATCCATGGAGGTCGAGCAAATTCTGCGAAAAGTAAGCCTTGAGAAATTTTCTTATTTTTCTCCTTGCGCAATCAAAGTGATGCAAAGATGAAGCACTAGAATTCCTAAGGAATTTAAGAGTGGATACGGATGTTCCGGGAAATGAACTGCTCTCGACAGTCAATGGAGAAGAAATCAGACTGACGAATGATGATATAACCCGTCTGTTCAGCCTACCAAAAGGACGGATCTCGCCTACTCATTACAGGGAGAACGATGATGAGCTGATCAGGAAAGAGCTCTTCAGAGAGGCTGACAAACATCATACGTCAGGTTTTGTCAGGCCAATGCTCAAGAGGAAATACCGATTGTTGTTTGACATATTGTCAAAAACAATTATGGGGATTGCATTCAGCCCAGATGCTCTTACATCCGTCAAAATGTACAGCATGGCTGCAATAATCGATGAAGCCAAGAACAATAATTGGCACGGGTTCCTGAAGGCCATTCTGCTCCAAGAACATGAGAAATTTGGAGTCAATGAACTGAGGCAGGTATATCTGAAGAGAAAGATCAGCAATCTCAACAAGGTTGCAGTTATTCTGAAAGATAAACTGCCTAATACTGAATGGGAACAGATTGGACTGAAGTCCTATAAGGCTTTTCTAACAGCCACTTCAGCCATCTTTGGGCCACCAGACGATGATATGCGGCCAACCCCTCCAAAGTCAAAGAAAGGAAAAAAGCAAAAGGAAGCAACCGTCTACACGGTTGCCCCCGGAAGAAAAAAAAGCTGGTGAAGGCCGGAGCCCTGGAGAAGAGGTCAAGAAGGAAAGCAAGCCTCCATGACTCGATGCTTGAAGATGAGTCGATGAAGAAAAAGCGCCAGATCATGTTGCAACACAAAAATCGTGAAAAATCGGGGGCCAGGCGGGGCTTCTCAAACTAAGAGCTCGCCAGATCATTCTGAGGAAGAAGCACAAGCCGATCGATCTCCTTCTCCTCAAGCTCGAGCTGATTCACCACTCAGACTAATGGCTGCTGAGCATGTCTCTTCCATTCTTCCACACCTTGAACTGAAACAGAATCGCATCGGTTCGCAGGAAAAAGCTTACGATGTGGAAACCGAATAAGCTGCTTCCACACGTGAGAACCCCGCAGTCGAACCGTCGACCAACTTCCGCCTACTCAAGCACAACCAGAACCTTCCACATCTCATCAAAACTGAATCGACGGGCGGACAATTCGAGTCCGGATCGACAAAGATCATAAGCGGGAAATTGATCGAATGCTAATCGAAGAGAAATTGATGAGTTGTATCGAAGCGGGTCGCCCATCCTGCCATAAGAGAGGAAGTTGTGGAGATCCTCAACTGGAGAGATCTTCGCTTAAAAAGCTTCTCAGACTTTATAATAATTATTGAACAGATGGGCGGTGCAGATGAGTTTGCAGACTTCGATTTTGACATGAGGAAATCTGCTAAAGTGGGATCACCGGTGAGCCGATAATCGCTAAATCTGTCAAAGCTCGATCCACAGAAACTAGGGTTCTTTGGATCAGAATTAATCGGAGATGGCCGACAAAGTTCCTAAAGCAGATGCCATCATGAAGGATGCAGGAGCTGCCGATGATAGTGGAGCTGGTGCTGCAGTTCATGACCAACCACTGGAGGCACAAACAACTGAATCAGATCAAGTGACACCCAACATTCCAACATCACACGTCACTACTGATCAACTTCAGGAGATCAAATCTTGTATCAAAGATCTCCGAAAGAAGAAGTTGAAGGATCGATAGTCGATCAAAGGCGGATTGCCATCAAAGAAATAATGAGATCAAAAGGGAATCGGCTATTTCTAGATTGGGGCAATCAAAGATCGATTCTCCTAAATCAGGTCTCCTGCGCGTCACCGAATCGATAAAGACCGTTGATGCCAAACTGACTCAGGTGGAACAACAACAAGTTTCTTTTCTGATGCTCACTGACAAGCTAGGATTGACAGAAGAGAAACTTGACAAACCGACATAACACTCTCTCTCGCCATGGAATCTGTCAAGACTGAGCTGATATCGAAGATTCAAAATCTAACTGCTCAAACTCAAGGCATATCTGTTGCAGATCTCAACAGGGCGATCGCACTCAACTTTGGTTCTCTGACCTCCCACCTCAATACTCTTTTTGATCAAACCAAAAAGGGGGAAGGACAGAATGAGAAACCAACTGACATAACAAAAGAGGACATCACAAACTTCTGATCTTTGAAAAAGATGTCCAAAGAACAGATATATTTGAAGAGAAAAAAAAAGCCAAGAAGAAAGAAGGGCAGAAAAAATGACAGAGGCAGAAAATCTGAAGAAGAGATTCAAATCGAGAGCAAAGAAAGGAAGGGCTGGAAAATCCATACCAGAACCTAAGCTGCCAGCAAGAGTTGATGAGATCATCCCAAAAACTGCTGCGCATGCTAAGAAATTTGAGGAATGGAATAAGATCAGGAGTGAATGGTTTCTGGATGCCTTTGTTCTTAATCTTGTTCCAAAAGAAGAATCTCGATGAAGAATTCCTCAATTTGGTTAGAAAATAAATACCCGGATTTTACAAGTATCGGAAAATGAGGCCAAGCTTATCAATGTAAAAATAACTCGCCAAGAGTATGATCTGTTGGAATACTCGAAGAAGATAGATGGCTCATTTGACAGACTGGCATTTCAAAGATTCTATTTTGACATCCTGCACAGAACGCACATAACTGATCCTCAGCAGACTGATGATGTCAAATGGAAACTTTATCAAATTTTCAACGTACCTCAAGATCAAAGAGAGATGCCAGAAGGATACAAGCCTAAAGAGTGAAGAATCAGAAGACTACTCAGGATCAGCTGTTCTTATTTTCAAACTTTTCTGATGTAACATGTAATCAACATCTTTTAATGAGAAAAGTTTATTTTCTGATCCTAAGACAAAGTCTCATTGTCTTCTGATTATATGCTCTTAATCATTCTATTTTTTTATCAATCAGTATTTGGTTTCTCAAAGTGTTTTGGTTTCATCAAAAATGGGGAAATTGTTGGGAAATTTATAGTTTTGATGAAAGTTCAAAAAACACATGTAATAGGACCGGTCGGACACATTAGTGGTGATGTTTATATTACCTGCTATAGGAGACCAGTTGATAATGATTGTATAGAACAACTGATGAAATAGATAGGTCACATATTGAAGGGGAAACTCAATATGTATAGGTCAAATCTGAAGACTCAAAGGACAGCTGATATCCGACAGGCCAGAATGCTAGAAAAGAACAGAAGATCAGATCGATCTGATCTAGTCAGATATCTCAGCTGAAGTCATAAAGCTCAAACTCAGTATACTTGAAGATCAGATGACTTCGAGGAAGATCGGACGGAAGACCTACATCACCGAGTCCGCGCTAGTTGAAGTTAAGTCAACCGGCACCTGAAGACTCTATCAGGTAGACTGATCAGTTCAGATTGATCAGGTCAGCTCACCAGGTGAAATCTGATGTTTCACCTAATCATACGTCTATGATCTGAACAAGAAGAATGTCAAGCGTAGTTGGAAGAACATCAACGAAAAGTGAGTACGCTATCCAATAAGAACAAGACACGTATGATCGGAGCCGGTAATTGCGGGATTTGATGCTACCTCTCTGTAACGGCTACAAAGTACAAATTCACGCTTTTGGCCATGCCGTTCCTGAAGCTCGTCACATCAAGCCTGCAAGTCTACCAAATATAGCCTGAAATTCAAATTGCTCTCCAACGGCTCTTTGATTTCAAGGTCTATAAATATGGGATCACACTTCGGGGAGTGATATAACGGAAGGAAATTTGAACAATCAAGAAGCTCAAGCTAATATCAGATTTCCGCACAAGAACACGAACAAGAAGATTAATTTTCATTAAGTGTTCATCCCATAAAGTTCTTAGCATAGAAATCTTTTCATCTACATTTGTTAAAGTCGCTTATATCTAAAGAAAAGATTTCATAGTTGGAACAAAACAATCTTACCCAAACCCCAAGTTAGGTTAAGTTGTTTAGCAAGATTTCAGACTAGGGTTTCTAGTTCTGATCTCTGGGATCGGTTGAGTGTGAACTCCTTAAACATCTAGTTGGTGTACTGTGTTGGACTTACACATAAAACAAAGTCCAGTTGGTTAAGTAGGTGCCCCTTGTGATAGGGAAGAGTGGACGTAGGACTGGTTTGTCCGAACCACTATAAATCTTGTGTGCCTTTACCGCTTTGATTATCTGATTACACAATCGCACACAACCTTTAAAGCGCATACATATTCCAAACTGAGATCAGTTAGCACCAAGCTTCTGATCTGATCAAACTTGACACTTCAGTCAACTGATTAAAAGATTAACTTTGGAATCTGATTTATCAAAATTGGTTTTTCACACGGGTAAAACTTAAGCTTCCGCACACATCAGTTAAACTGATAGTTACCGAACTGATCTGCCTTCAGGCGATCAGTAAGTTGGTTATCAGCCCAAACTGATTCACTCACACTCTGATCAGGTTAACTGCCCTCACACCTGATTTGCACAAAAGTTTTCAGAAGTCTATTCACCCCTCCCCTCTAGACTTCTGCCCTCACAAAACCCGTTCGGGACCTACAGTAATCATTCTGAAACAGAAGCCAGAAGCCTTTGATGGGTTTAAAGAATTGCTCATTTTTTCAAGAAAACAAGAAAGGGATAACACTGAAGCATCTCGGGACAGATAATGGTTTAGAATACATATCTGATGAATTTCAAAGATTTTTCATGGAAAGAGGCATCACAAGGCACATAACTGTTCCTGCAAATCCAAAAAAAAAAAAAGGATTGACAGAAAGGATGAACAGATTCACACTTTAAAGAGTAAGATGTATGTTTGTCGATGCTCAAATGCCAACGGTTTTCTGTGGGAAAGCAGTCACTACAACTTGTTTTCTAATAAAAAAATCTCCATCTTCTACTATCAAGTTCAAAATCCCAGATGAGATATTGTTAGTAAGTTGTCGGTTTATGATAACTTAAAGGTGTTTGGATGTCTAGCATTTGCTCATGTTAGGCAAGATAAACTTGAATATAGAGCTTTGAGTGTGTCTTTTTGTCTGGTATCCTAAGGCTGTGAAAGGATACATGTTATGGTGCATTGAACCAGGCCAGGAAAAATGTATCATCAGTAGACATGTGACATTCAATGAGAATGTCCTAGGATATAAACATGTGAGCAATCCTCAGGACAGAAATGAAGAAAGCACTGACGGAGTAATTTCTGTTGAGGTGGAGCATGATAGAGAAGATTAGAATACACATGATGAGCAAACTCGTCATGATCAAACTACTGCTGGTAATGATACTAATGATGAGATAGATTAGGGTTAAGCTCACGGTGAGCATGATGATGAGAAAATTCAGGATCTCACTAACTATAGCCTAGCCAGAGATATGTACAGAATACGGGTTCATCCTCCTACCAAACTTGGTTATGCTGATATGGTATCTGTTGGGAGATGAATTTAATAAAGATTTTGATTAGATCCCAAAACCCTTGAGCATGACATGTATCAGGACATCTTGATAGAATAGGATCAAGTTTTCAATAGGTGATAGGATCAGGATTATCTGCACCATATATAGTCAGCAGATAAAGATCAGGATAGATAGGGTTGTTTCAAAATTACCTGAAGACTCAGAAGTTCCTGAAGACCGATGATCCTGAAGACTGTTTGTACTGACCAATAAGACCTTGAGCAGCTATTTCGGAGTAAAAAGTGTTTTGTTCATTCTTAGTACAAACAAAGAGAATGTTACACATTCGTGGACATTAAGGAACATATCTGTTCAGTGTGGTTGAGTTAAAAAGAGCCGCTTTGCTTGTCTCTGTACAAAGGAAGATTTGACCAATGAGGAGGCAACAATAGTGTACTATACTGACACTGAAAGCGACATCTCACTGAGAAAATGTCAGGACTGATATCTTCCAGTTCACAGAAAGTGGTGATTGGCTGTTTGACTATATATTACCCAAACCATGCAAGGGCGCATTCAAACCCTAAATGTAGTCGTTTACCACTAACCAAAAGAGGAAATTGTCGATGCTATCTCTTCCAACAGATAGTTTTTTCAATAGTGACTCTTAGAGTTGCCTATAAATACCGAAGGCCTTGCAACAATCAAGGTTACGAGAAATCAAGCAACTCCAGAGCTCAAGCATATTCAAGTTTGTTTTTGAAGCACTCGAAACCCTAAAGATTTACCAAGTGTTTCATCTTTGAAGAGAGCTCATATACTAAGCCTAGTATTGTTAAGATTCAAAGCATAGTAGAGATATCCTAGCATTTGCATTTGTTCTTATTTGTAAAGGATATCTCAACCCTAGTTGGAAACCAAACCAAAACCCAAACCCTAAGTGTTAGGTATTTTGTGAAGTTTGTTGTTTGGAAGTTGAGAGAGTTGTGTTACAAGTGAGTAAGCTGTTGTGACAGCCTGAAAACTTGAGAGAGAGTAGTAGTTTCTGAGCACTAGGACTCAGAAAGTAGATCCTAGGGATCAGATCAGTGTACCTTAGCACTATAAACCCAAGTAATTCCTAAGGTGTTAAGGACTTCCCCTGAGGTCAGGGAGAGTGGACGTAGGAGCTTGAGTCTCTGAACCACTATATTTTGTTGTGTTGTTCATTGCTTTCTGTACTACATTTACTGTTGTATATTTTCACTGAAAGCATACAAAGGTTTTCTGATTCAGTTGGAAACAATCCACTGAAAGTGCATTAACTTGGTCACAGCCTTAATCATCATTTTCATAGAAGAAAAGGTATTTTCAGCAAAGTAAAACGAGTATAAACTTAGGGCCTACACTTTCCGCACCTTAGTTAACTAGTGTAGATAGTTATCAAACTGAATAACTCTCTGAGTGTTCAGTAAGATTATTATCTATACCAAGCTACTCAGGATTGTAGTACTCAGGATCAGTTGAGCTAATCTGTAGGACTGAAAGCAAGCTCAGGGTGATTGCCTCAATAGACTATTACTTAGGGTGATTTGTGCTTCTCAGGACTAAACTCAGGAAGGCCTAATTCACTGATCAGCATAGTTTTGAAACGTTGAAAAATACTATACACGTGTATTCCCCCCCCCCCACACATACATGTGTGAGACTCGTACTTGGGACCAACAGTATACCTATACTCTTGTCACTTCACATGACATAGAGTACTAGGAACCAAAAAACTACAGGGAAGCTATTACCAGGTAAAGATAAGGACAAGTGGTTAATTGCTATGACAAAAGAGATTCAATCGCTTGAGAAAAATAACACTTGGGATTTAGTGAACAAACCTAATGGACAGAAAATTGTTAGTTGCAAGTGGATTTTCAAGAAGAAAACAAAAGGTAGTTTAACAGAACATGTCAGATTCAAGGCTTGTTTGGTGGCTAGAGGGTTCACACAAAGAGAAGGGGTTGATTTTAATAAGTTTTTCTCTCTAGTGATGAAGCATAGCTCTATCAGAATTCTATTATCAAAAGTCAATCAAGACAACTTGTAACTTCAACAACTCTACATGCAACAACATGAGGGATTCGTTACACCAGGAAATGAGAATAAAGTGTGCATACTAAAGAAATCACTTTATGGATTTAAACCAAAGTTCTAGATAGTGGTATAAGAAGTTTGACAACTTCATGATTTCTATTGATTTTGAGATTTGCAAGTATGACAGTTGTGTTTATCTGGAGAAGTAAGGACAAGAAGTAACTACTTATATCTTACTCTATGTGGATGACATGTTAATAGCAAGCAAAAGTTCAGTGAGGATTCAAAGCTTAAAGTAAAAGTTAAGTTCTAAGTTTGACATGAAAGATCTGGGAGAAGCAAAGAGGATTCTGTATGGATATCATTAGAGATAGAAAAGTTGGTGAGCTACTCTTATCTCAAACTGATTAACTACTAAAAGTTTTGGAAAGATTTCAGATGCATCAGTAGAAGTTAGTTTGAACACCTATGGAGCAACAGTTCAAGCTATCAGGAACTCAATCTCCAAAGACAGATTCAGAAATAAGAGATATGAGTAAAATTCTTTATGCAATGTTATGTATGTAATGTGGTGTAGCATGCCTGACTTAGCCTATGCTATCAGTGTAGTGAGCAGGTTCGTGGCAAATCCAGGAAGGTCTCATTGGAAATAACTGAAATGGACAATGAGATATATTAATGGTACTACAAGCTTGGGGTTAATGTTTGAAAAGACAGAAAAACAGATGCCATTACGAGGTTTTGTAGATTCTGATTATGCTGGAAGCATAGATACTAGAAAGTCTCTCAGTGAATATGTGTTTACCCTACATGAAACAATCATAAGTTGGAGAGTTGTACTTCAATTAGTAGTTGCTCTCTCAACTACATAAGTTGAGTATATGGTCATGATGGAAGTGTGAAAGAAGCTATGTGGCTTAAGGGTATTGTGAAAGATTTTGGTATTCTGCAGAAATCAGTCACTATTCAATGTGATAACCAAAGTATCATTCACCTAGTTAAGCATCAAGTGTTTCATGAAAGTTCAAAACACATTGATGTGAGACTATATTTTGTCAGAGATGTGGTGGAGAAAGATATCATTTCAGTAAGTAAAGTTCCTACTGAAGACAATGTTGCTGACATGTTTACTAAAGCCTTGCCTAGTTCAAAGTTTAACCACTGCCTAAGCTTGATTAAGCTCGGAGCATTGGATTACTCTAAGGGAAACAAGAATAATGAGGAAAGGATAGGGTCTACATTGCATTTAGGTGGAGAATTGATGAAGTAAATGAAATCTAGTCTATATGCAGCATCTCATATTGTTCAGTGTTTCAACTAATACTATATGGTTTTATGATGGAAACTTGTGGCTATGACTCTTATGCATACATTCTCATCCGAAAACCCAACATAACAAATTAACCATCAAAAGCCCAACACACATCAGCAATCAAGCAAGAAGAAAATGAAAATCTCAGAGTTTGTTGAGAGTTTGTTATGCACATGGACGGAGCCAGGGGGTGGAGGGGGGTTACTGGGCCCCCCTGACTCTTTCAAAACGTGTAGTATATATGTGTTTATTTTTAATATTATTACTAAATGTTATGGTGTCTAAGTGATTTTAGTGTGTTGGGATGGTCTCAGCCTCATTAGCAATCATGGTTCATACATGTTTAAGCTTACTTTTTCTTTATCACTTTAAATACATAGTGCTCAATTAGTCAATCACTTTTTTTTTTCTAATATCTTTTAACACTTTTAAATTGATGATTCAACTTATATATACAGAGTTTTCTAGATAGTGAGATCAATTTTATGCACATGTTGAATGTTATTATGTAAGTATATTAAGAATTTTATGTAGTACAAATATATTTTTAACTCCATATAAATAATTGATTATAATATGTAATATACTTTTTAAATATATTTAAAAAGATATATTTTATCTATTAAGTTGGGCCCCCCTGACTCGAATTTCTGGCTCCGCCACTGGTTATGCACATAGGCTATATCACATACTGGTATATAGCAAGCACAATTCAACTATCAAAAGAAAGAGGCATTGTTTAGATTAGAGATAATTCAAGCAGTTTAGTTCACTTCTTCATTCGATTCAACTTAAAGAGTGAAATTCAATCAGGATTTAGGGTTCTTTCGAACGCATATTAAACTCATATGAAATTGATAGGATTTGTACCTTGTATTCGTTGATTGTGATAGTGGAATCGCCTCTGATCCACTGTGGATGTAGATCATCTTGATCGAACCCCGTAAATCGCTTGTTTTGAGTTCTTCTTTTCGCTTCTCACACTTTATATTCATGTTTCATATAGGTGATATATTAGTTCTGTAGAGAAAAGGTGTTAGTTATATTGGCTAAAGATATTAGTCAATAATACTTAACAGTTTTTAATATTTGTAGGGCCACTTTTTTCACTAATCAGCAAATAGTAACTCTAACTCATGGCCTCACATCATATATAGTGGTGCTCTAACCACTTAAGTTATTTCACTTGATAAGAGCCACACCTAACACTTCGGGATCTCCATATTTCCAAATATTTCATAGAGAGCAAGTCCCTTGGGGCCATGGGATTCTTGCTTCCGATAACAAGTAACAATAACGTTATTATTAAACAAAATGCCAACAACCAATAATAATAATAATTTAAAATTAATTTACGCAATACTTACAATTTATTCTTGGTCAAAACCAATCATAAAAATGATCGAACGATCATTTGTATGTCAATCCATTCACATCTTCATTACATTCATTAATTAATTTTGTATTATTATAATTTTATTTAGTCATATAAATATTAATAATATCCTACTAACAAACTAATATAATTTAATTAAATAACTAATACTATTTTAATGTACACATAAAATACAAATTAGTTGCACGATAAAACTGCTTTCCATAAACCTTTGCCAAATTTTTTTCCGCAAAAGCTTATTCGAGTCAAAGTTCACATGAACTCTCTTTTTCAAAAAATCGTTATTTAACATACGAAGTGTCAGTGTAGCTGTTTTGAGAACAAAAACATATAAAATAAATATTTTTTTTTAACAATTATACTTCATATGTTATATATAGTATCACTTTATGTATTAAATATTGATACTTAAACAAAAAGTCCGTGTGAATTCAATTCGAATAAACATTTTCTTTTAAAATAAATTCGTATAAGACGGGGTACAATTTAATACAAATCAAAACACACTCTTTAAATTATGTTTATTCTCACCGTGAGATCGTCTCACATAAGTACACCTCTTCTTTTAATCTGCAATTAACACAGCTACAAACCGTACATGCAACTAATTCTTTTTTTTCGTATATTTTGGGATTGGGAGGATAGTCAATTTATTGACTCTCTGTACATTGAATTGAATAGGAAAGGTGTTACGGTGACCGGTGACCGTAACCAATCAAACAAAGACAAAAAACGAAACATGACCCATAACCCGCGCCACGCTTTGTGTTTCGTGTTGGCGCGTTTTCTTGAGTCATCACCACGACACATACTACTGCTATTCATTTATTACAAGTCGACATATCATATTTCTAGTTGACTTTCATTAAATTCTCCCAAAAGTTGTGTTTGTTTTGGGATCTAAGTGTATGTTTGTTTTGGGATTATAGCGGACATGGAAAATTTCGAAGTTTGAATTAATTGAATTTCAAAAATTTGATAATTAGTTAAAATGTATTTTTGTTATGGGATATGATATGATGGTGAAAAAGTTAATTGACTTGATACTATTATATTATTTTGAGTGTATTAGAAAAAAAGAAATAATGTGAGTGTATTAAAAAAAATAAAAAAAGTAGAGTAGTGATAGGTGATAAAGTAGGGTAGGATTAATAGGATTTTAAAATCCGGTCGGGTTAGTCATAAAACAAACATACCTTAAGTGTGTGGAACAAGTTAATATTTTAAAATCCAAAGATTTAGATTTCTTGATAAAAAGTAAATGTATGTGTTTGTTTTGCAATTTGAGTATGATAAGATTTAACTTTATGTCAAATTAATATTTAATAGTGATTGATGTTGTATTATTATATTATTGAAAAGAGTAATAAAGTGTATAAAGTGTGATGTATCATGAAGGGTAATAATAGATTTTATATGTATTTATAGGTATGAATTGAATGTAAAAAATCAAACTCTAAACTCCAAACTCATATAAGACGGGGAACGCAAAATTCTAAGTCCATCTGTGTGTGCATCACAAAACAAATACGGCCTAAATGTTAACCCAAACCAAAACATAATTTTTTATCTTATTCAAACAAAATATATATTATCTTTGAAACTGGTCCTCAGAGTTTGTTCATGGCTCTTCAAGGAAGCACCGTTTGAAGGGCTACTTTCTTTGACCATCATTCCATTGTTTCTCCCCCACGAACACAACACACACTATATATATTCATATATGTATGTTGAAATGTTTTTCATTATTAATGTGAGCGGTAATTAAAAGAGGGCTAACAAAATCTTTTTTCCACCACCAAGAAAAAGCGCTTCAAAAATATCCACCTTTGAATTCCTCAACTCGTGGTTCAAATCTTTGAACCAAATTTCGGCTTTCCCATTTCGATAAAATTAACAGAAACTTCTCACTCCTGATTCGTGTTTGAAGGTTCAATTAGACTTTTACATTCCAATTTCAATTTCCAACATTCCCCCATAAATACATATATATAAGAAACAGAGTGTATCGTATCATTCATATTCAAAATCACATTCCATTCCAATTTCTTCTTTGTGAAATTGGGGGCTGCAAATCAAGAATGACTATGACAAAAGAGATGAACAGAATGAATCGAAAAAACTCAATAAAGTTGAGAAATTGTGAGCCTGTGAGACTGGTTCTTGAAACCTCGCTTTCATTCAAAGACTTAGTGGAAAAAGATGTCGCTTTTCCTGAACCGGCAATAATGTTTTCGCCGCGCCCCGTCTGCGAGCTCGATGCGGCGGCCGTGAAGGTGCAGAAGGTGTACAAAAGCTACCGGACTCGTCGAAATCTGGCGGATTGTGCGGTTGTTGTGGAGGAGCTATGGTTGGTTAATTTCTTTTTGTTGCGGCTAAGGTGTTTGATTAATTGCTTGAATGAAAATTGAGAAACTAAAGTGGGTAATTTGACTGTTTGCAGGTGGAAGGCGTTGGATTTCGCGGCTTTGAAACGGAGCTCTGTGTCGTTCTTCAATGTCGAGAAGCAAGAAACTGCGGTTTCGAGATGGGCTAGAGCGCGTACCAGGGCGGCTAAGGTCAGTTTCTGTTGTTTGATGTAGAGTAGTTTTACCGTGCACCTGTTTTGGAACTGATACTTTATGATATAACAACTAATGTCTTTTAATGAAACAACTAATACCTTTTAATGAAACAACAAATACCTTTTAATTGAAACAACTAATACCTTTTATTGAAACAAAACTGGTTTCACGCAAGACTCTGTCTTTCTTTATATTTACTTTTATATTTTCATTTTCTGTTATTTGATGTAAAGTAGTTTTACCATGGATCCATTTGCAACTGATACTTTATAGTATAACAACTAATACATTTTAATCAAACAACTAATACCTTTTAATGAAACAATTAATACCTTTAATTGAAACAAAACTGGTTTCACGCAAGACTTTGTCTTTCTTTATTTTTTCTTTTATATTTGATGTTAAAGATTGTTGTATTGAATTTGGCTAAGGTTTGATTGTGTTTGCAGGTTGGAAAGGGGTTATCGAAAGATGAAAAGGCTCAAAAACTGGCTCTACAACACTGGCTCGAAGCGGTATGTCCTGAAACTTTGAATGATAATTGTTGATGGAAATTAATAATAGAATTGTTTGGACAAACTTATGATTGGATTTTCACCTTTTGTATATAGATTGATCCACGCCATCGGTATGGACACAATTTGCATTTCTATTACGACATCTGGTTCAAAAGTGAAAGTGCACAACCTTTCTTTTACTGGTTGGATGTTGGTGATGGAAAAGAAGTGAATCTTGAGAAATGCCCGCGTTCGAATTTGCATAGACAATGCATCACATATCTCGGACCAGTAAGTCTCCTTTAATCACATGTTTTATTACATTAGCCATATTCTTTAGGAAATGTTGTATTGATGCTTGGCTTTGCGTCTTAACAGAAGGAGAGACAATCGTATGAGGTGGTGGTTGAAAACGGATTGCTTAGGTTCAGAGATAGCTGTAATTTAGTGGATACGGTTGAGGGAACGAAATGGATATTCGTTCTTAGCACAACGAGAAGTTTGTATATTGGGCAGAAGAAGAAAGGGCTATTCCAGCACTCCAGTTTCTTATCTGGTGGGGCTATCACTGCAGCTGGAAGATTGGTTGCTCATGGGGGTATTCTTGAGGTATACATGGTTTCTCAAAATTACTTTAAGGCTGCATTTGGATGAATGAGTTTCAAAATCCGGGGTTTTAAATGAGTAGATTTCATACAATGTCATTTTGTTCTAAGTTATTCGATTTGTTGTGATTCTGACAATGTCGTCTAATTTTTTAGGCGATTTGGCCGTACAGTGGTCACTATCTCCCAACAGAGGAGAACTTCAAGGAATTCATAAGCTTCCTCGAGGAGAATTGCGTTGATCTCGCGAATGTAAAGGTAATTCTACCACGCCTTTTATATTCTTGATGGATCTAGAAAAGAGTCGTGCAATTGGTGCACAACTAATATTGTTCAGTGAAAACAACTATATTCTGACCAACTAATACCTTTTAGTAAAACAACTAATACCATTTCACGGTTCAACTGGTGCACATAATTTTTTTCGTGAAAATTTACATCTAATCATAAGAAAATTAACTGATGATAGTTTTCTTGTTTCCTACAGAGATGCGCGACTGATGATGATCGTCCTCCTTCTAGTTGCTACGCCTACCAGGAAACTATTCCAAAGCATGCATTAGAGGTCAATCTCAATCAACTTGAAGGCAAAGCCACGTGCGAAGAGGTCGTTCCATCAGAGAAACGTGACAACAAAGAGAATAAGCTCGAGTACAACTTCGCTAAGCGCATGTCCTGCAAATGGAGCACCGGAACTGGGCCAAGAATCGGGTGCGTTAGGGAGTACCCCATGGACTTACAATCGCGCGCACTTGAACAAGTTAACCTATCGCCTCGTTTGGCTAACGGAGGTCTTACCAATTATGGTCCAATCCCGTCTCCTCGTCCTAGTCCAAAGATTCGATTATCTCCTAGAGTTGCATATATGGGACTACCTAGTCCGAGGACGCCTATTGCTGCAGCTAACTGATGAGGGTAATTTTGGAATTTAAGACGGATATATACACGAGAATTGGCTAAGCAGAGGTGATGCAGCTGTTTTAGTGGTACCATCAGTAGAAGAACTGCTGGGGGTACATAGGGGAAGTACTAACTCAAAAATCTTTCTTTTATTCAAATAAGTTTGTAAGCCAAGTTTTCATTTTGGAAGCCAAGTCTTCATTTTACCAGTTTTGGCTCCTAATAACATTTTAGAAGTTAGGTTATTCAATTATTTGTTTATTTTTTGAATAGTGAATATGTTGTACATTTTTTTTATTCCATTTAATTCAGAAATAAATCATTTTTTCAGACTTGTATTGTTTAGGAGTTGAAACTGCCAAATGCATGCATGTTTAGGTAAGTGAAAAAAGAATTCAATAATTTACTTGTTCAAAATATACATATCAATTTTTATAACATAAGTGATTTCTAATAATATAAAAACAGAACATTGTAAATAAATAAATGAAATATATAGGAATTAAACTCGGATGTGAAGTATGACAAATTTAGATAAATCAAGTGATAAAAACATCATTTCCTAATTAATGTGATGATGGGTTCGAGCTACGTGGGCTTATTGAGGATTGAGTGGTTGTTAAAAAAAAACACTCAAATCTGGAGTATAAAAATACAATTTTTCTGTAAAAAAACACAATTTTTTAACCGTAAAAAAATACATATTCTCATTAGAAATTTAACATGACGAGAAACACCTATGCATTCATTTATATTTTGGAATTTGTTGTGATGGAATAATTAGGGTAAACGCGGAGTCTAAACACTTAGGTTTATTTCCCTATTTTATATCGAGCTAGCTATCAATTAGGACCTTCAGCGACTTCGATAAGTCGCTGATAGGAGACCAAACCCGCCATGTCGAGATAAGGTAGGACCTCATCAGTTGCGGGCCGCATGGTCGCGACCTAGCGAGATCCCGGGGATACGACCTCTGGAAAGCGCAATTCCCCAATGGCGGCGCCTGCATGTCTGAATCCCGGGATACAAGCTACGACAGAGAAGACTTTCCCTTTGAGGAGCCTGCTCTCAGGCCATCCAATAGCCGCTAAAGCAGGATATCCGAATAAGGAAAGGTCAAACGAGCGACCTCGAATTTCGAGTCAGCGACCTCAGATACCACCCTAGCGACCTCGGATACAGTGCCAGCGACCTCCGGTGGGCGACCCGAGGCCAGGGACTCGATGAATAAATCCACTGGAACACTAAATTCAGCAACCAAAGTCTGCTCCATTTAATGCACCTTGTGGGTCATTAAATGTCTAGGTCCTAGATCCCTAAAAGGGCTATACCCAAGAATTGGTAGTATAAATACATGTAATTAAGGTTCATTTAAGGGTTTCAAGATTCACATTCAATACAAAGGCTTTACTAGCCAAAGAAGAGGCCTTTGACCCAAACACTCTTGCTATTTATTGTTTTCATACCTTTAAACAACCAAGCATTAAATAACATGTTCATGACATTAATGAAGAACATTCCTTTTGTTCTTCATTAAATCCCAACTACCTTAAACTCATAATCAAGTTTGATACCAACCAAAGCCACATAAATGTTTTAATCCTCTCATCATATTTTTGGTATCAACAATTGGCGCTAGAAGGAGGGTCAATCACTAGAATCTTTATAGATTTTCTATTGGTTTATCCTTTCAAATCTTCATACCTCAAAAGACCCCTCCCAAGTCTCCCTAACTCCATCCCAAACCGGGATTTCCGGTATGGTTTCCGCTGGGAGATAGTCCTCTGGTCGACAGGAGGCCACCTCCAGCAATGAGGGCCCCCTCAAGAAGCTGGATGACATCAAAACTCCGGAGGACCTCTGGGAGGCAATGAGAATCCTCCGACAACGTCAACACGACCTCGCTGGGGAACGCAGCGGCCCGCATCAGCGAGCTGAATCCCATCGCCCCTCTGGCTTCAGGGGGTGTTGTAACTGGTTTTTATCTACTCAGTTAAACAATAATTATTGTGAAATGCGTATGCTAAAGGCAATCGAAACAGGGAAAGGGACAAAGAAGTTGGTGACCCGGTTCGTCTTTGGAATCAGACTACGTCCGGGGGCATCCAAGCCAGAGAGAGGATGTATGTATATGCCTAGAAGTATAAGTTGTTCGACTTGTTACAGAGGTGGCCGTGGTGGCCTATTTATGCTATGACTCCCACCCTTTGGGTGGGAATTTACATAAGGAATAATGCCTATGAAAGGGCTACAATATCGGAACCATTAATCCCACCTTAGCCAGCCAGAACTCGTCCATCTTCAGCGTGCGCCAATCGTGGAGCTGATGTGGAGGGTGGATTAGTGGCGTGTCGGGGGCTATCATTGACCACGTGAACTGTATAGTTACGGCTGGTGCAGGTCGCTCCCGATTTGAGGATATAAAGAGAAAATCGCATCGCGACTTCCCGAACTGCCGACTACCCGAGTTGCCGACCTTGCGACTTGAAGGTTTAGTCTTGTGGGAATTACGTGGGCTGATCCCTTGGTCCCCTTACCGAGGTTGCTTCATGCAGTCTTTGTTGGATTGTTTATGATCTTTCGTGCCCAGGTGGGAGGTCGGATTTATCCATGCTACAACAGGGGGAAAAGAAAGATGGACGGAGGGCCCCGGTCCGGGAACCGACCCGCAAAGATAAGCCACACAATGAGGGAATCCGACGGGGCAAGCTATGCTCGGAATCGCCAGGAGGAAACCCCCTCCCCCCGCCGAGATGGTTTCCAACCTCCCCAGCAATCGGAATCCATCTTTGAATGATTGGGCAGCCACGCACCACAGAGACCTCGAGGTCGCCAATACGAGTCCAGAGTCAACTCTTTCACGGCCCGACGAAACTTAGAGACCTCTTTCGAGGTCGAGAAAGACTTCCAAGATCGAGCGGATGAATGGCCCAAAGTATCGATACTTACCCGATTAGGCCCGCAAGGAGCTCTCCGACCCCCCAACCCCGGGGACGAACAACTCCGGCCATCAATGAAACCCTGAAAAAGCTACAAGATAGATTGGACCTGTAGGGGGGATCATCGACATCGACACTCATCCCGATCTCGCCCCTAGTTCCCGCTATTGTCTATGCCCCCGCTCAAGTCAAGATCAACACTACCTCGATCAACCAGTATAACGGGGATTCTGACCCTACAATCCACTTGGGAAAGTTCTCCAACCACATGGCCTCGATGGGGGCGACTGACACGACTCAATGACGGCTTTTCCCACTTACTTTAGGCGACCAAGCCTATAGATGGTTCAAGTCCCTAACACATAATTCCATCGAGTCTTTCCATCAACTCGCTGGCCTTTTCATAAACCATTTTGTCACCCTGGCCCCAAGGCAGCCGACGAAGCAACTGTTCGCGACCATTCAATAGGGACCGACCGAATCGGACAGAGATTACGTCGAAAGGGTCGACAATTTCCTTTTGGGCGGCGAGCCCATGGGAGACTAAGTAAAGGTAATAGGTGTTGTCCGAGGACTAAGGTTCAACACTAAACTATGGAAACTCATGTACAAGGAATATCCGAGCTCATACGCCGAGTTCTGATTCAAAGCAGGGAACCACATTAGCCGGGCTGAAATGATGGCCATGCGTTTGGGAGAGCAGGTCCCGGAGGATGAGGGGAAGAAGCCCGAGGTCGCGGCGCCAAGTTCGCATAAGAAAGGGGGATCTCAACGAAAGGCTAACAACTTCAAAACTTTTAACAACGAAATCGAGGTCAAGTTGTTGGAAGTGCTGACTACCACCCCGAACGAGGTCTACGATAAGATCAAGGACAAGAAACTCCTGGATCAGCCCTGGAAAATCACGAAGGAAAATGGGAAGATGAATCCCAACAAGTATTGCCACTACCATGAAAGCATCGGGCACAACACCAGCGAATGTCGTGACCTCCTCCGGCAACTGTGGAAGCTCTACGAGGACGGAAAACTAGATGACTACGTGAAGAAGCGTCAGAACAATTAACAACACCCCCAAGCTAATCCAGGGCCTGCCGGCCAGCGACCTCTTCCTCTGTTTTCAAAAAATTCCGCGGGAATGGCCGTGCAGATGATCTCTCCTTTGGGAGATAGCATCGGTGGGATCCTCCCATCGATGGTTATGTCAAGACAAAGACGAAAAGTCAAGATACGGGCTCTAAATCACGTCCACCATACCCTTTTTCAGGTCAACCACGCGACTGAGAAAACTAACTCGCTCGCTTTCTCGGATGAAGACAAACACGGGGTACAATACCCGAACAATGATCCTATCGTAATCTCGACCAAAATCATGGGGGTGATGGTCCATCGCTTATTAATTGATATTGGCTCTTTCTGCAGCATTTTATTCAAAAGGGCCCTTGACAAAATCGGAGATTTTTCCAATTATGTCGAACCTTGCACCTCACTATCAAAGGCTTCCGGGATTCATCTGTAAAGCCTTACGGGGCAATCCGCCTGGCAATTAAACTAGCTTCGGATAGCGATCCGGAGGTAAGGGCGACCAGACAGCTCGATTTCATCATCGTTGACCTCCTTTCCATGTATAACGGATTTTTGGGGAAACCGTTCAAGTATGAATTCGGAACTGCGACCTCGGCCCATTACTACTGCATCGAATTCCCTACCCCGAGAAGGGCTATGGGCACAATCAGGGGAAGTCGACGCCGAGACAGACACGACTATGGCAAACCTCAGAGCGAGGTCAATATTGGTGACGTTGCAAAACCACCTCGGCAATCAAATGACGAAGCCAGAAATAGAGCCCAACAAGAGGCTCAAGACCACCGGCATCGAGGGGCACGCCGACCTCGAGCCCAAAATCAGTTTTGAACCTATCGAGGACCCACGATAGTTGAGGGAGCAGCGAGCTACGCTGGTTGAAGAACTCGAGAGGGTCCCATCAGCGAAACCCAACCCGAGATGGAGGTGATCATCGGAACATCTTTAAGCCCTGAAATGCGAGACCAAGTGATCGGATTCCTGAAGACCAATTTGGATGTTTTTGCTTGGTCCTATCGAGACATGGTCTGGATAGATCCTGAGATAGTCTTTCATCGACTCAATATTGACCCCTCCAGAAAACCAGTCTCACAGAAGAGGAGAAAGTTCGGCCCCGAGAAGTATGCGACTCTGGTCGAGGAGCTCAAAAAAACTCCTGGATAACCGGCTCATCGAGAAAGCCGATAAACCGCAATGGGTAGTGAACGCCGTTTTGGTAAAGAAAGCAAACAACTCGTGGAGGTTATGCATCGACTTCACGGACTTAAACGATGCCTGCCCCAAAGATCACTTCCCCATGCCGCACCATGACCATCTAATCGACAACACGACAGGCCACGAGGTGATGTCCTTTATGGACGCGTTCACGGATTACCATCAAATAGCGATGCATCCGAGCGACCAACAACATACTTCTTTTCTGACAGAAAAGAACATCTATTACTGGAGGCGTATGCCCTTTGGTCTAAAAAACATCGGGGCAACGTATCAAAGGTTGGTAAACCGCATGTTCGCGGATCAGATCGGCAAAACCATGGAGGTCTACATCGACGATTTAGTAGTCAAGAGCGAGAAAATACAGGATCATCTGGGACACCTCACCCAGGCTTTCGACATTCTGAGGCAGTACAAGATGAAGCTAAACCCCAAGAAGTGTAATTTTAGGGTGGAATCCGGGAAGTTCTTGGGGCATATGGTGAGCCAACGCGGGATTGAGGCCAATCCGACCAAGATTAAGGTCGTGCTCGACATGAGGGCACCGCAGAACATTAAAGAAGTCCAGAGGTTGACGGGACGATTGGCCACCTTGAATCGGTTTATCTCGCGGATGGGCGACAAGTGCAAGCCTTTTTTCGACACGATCAGAAAGGGGAAATTCAAATGGATGGCTCAAAGCCAGCTCGCATTCGAAAACATGAAGGATTATCTCTCGAACACACAAATACTCGCAAAGCCTATCCCGGGGGAGAAGCTTTATCTTTACTTGGCAGCCTCTAGAACAGCTTTGAGCGCAGTATTGGTCCGGGCTGAGGGGCAGGATCACCTGCTGATCTACTTCGTAAGCCAGACCTTGAGCGACGCGGAGCTAAGATACCCCCCTCTGGAAAAATTAGCCTACGCACTCGTAATGAGCGTCCGTAAGCTCCGACCTTACTTCTTCGACCACAATGTCGAAGTCCTGACCTAACTACCATTACGGCGAATACTCCATCGACCAGATACCGCGGGAAGATGCCTCAAGTGGTCGGTAGAGATCGGACAGTTTGGCATAACGTATGCATCCCAGACGACAATAAAGGCACAAGCGTTGGCAGACTTCCTCGTGGAGTTAACTTTCCCACCCGAGCTAGAGAGGGCGGTGGGGCAACCATGGGAACTATACATCGATGGGTCATCGACCAGCGAGCGAGCTGGGGCAGGCGTAGTTTTAATCATCCCGGAAGTAAGGTCTTTCACAATGGCAATCCATTTCGGTTTCCAAGAAACAAACAACGACGCCGAATATGAAGCCTTGATCAATGGTCTGGAAATGGCGATGGCCATAGGAGTTCAGCGCATCAAGATTTTCTGCGATTCTCAACTGGTAGCTTTTCAAATGACGGGCGAATACGAAGCAAGGAGCGAGCAGATGGTCGCCTGCCACAAGATAGCCCGGAATCTAATGAGAAGTTCGAACATGTGGGGATATCCCAGATCCCCAGAAAAGAGAACACCCAAGCAGATGCCCTTGCTCGGTTGGTGACATCCGAAGGAGCAGCCGACATGTCCGATATAACGATCATCAAGCTTGCTATCCCCTCAGGAAGCCCGACCTCGGTCGCGAACCTAACCACTGAGGAAGTTACCTGGATGAGTCTGTTGGGTTGTGGAGACTGAAGACAGCAAGGGGGAGGTGCTCAACCAAGCCCCTTGGTCGAGCAATAGTGCTCGGTCGAGCACCCCCAGTTCCAGCACCCAGAGGGCGCTCGACCAGATGGTGAGATCGTGCAATACCACTCGACCAAGTGATGTGGTCGAGCGGTTCGGAAGGCCTGCGGGCAGAATTAGGGTTTTGGCCCAAGTCTCATATTTAAACACTTTTGACTCATTGTAATTGTGTCACCACATCACTCGAAAATTTAGTAGATCTCCTGGCTTGGTAGTGCCCCCAGACGTAGTCATTCCTGCCGAACTGAGTAACCAAATTTTGTGTTCCTTAATTCGTGTTTCTATTATTTTCTCCATAATTGCTGCTTTAATCCTAACAACTGGTATCAGAGCATCGGGTTAAAGGGATCTGGTGGGAGCAATTATGATGGCTGAAGGAAAATCGCCTGTAGAGAAGTTTGATGGAATGGATTTCGGATTCTGGAAGTTGCAGATCGAGGATTACTTGTACTGTAAAGTTCTGTACCAACCTTTAAGCTCTAAACCTGAAGGTATGAAGGACGACGAGTGGAAGTTGCTGGACAGGAAGGCTATGAGTGTGGTTCGTCTGTCGTTATCCAGGAATGTCGCCCTACATACGGTGAAAGCAAAAACCACAAAGGAGATGCTTGAGATTTTGATGGAGATGTATGAAAAACCATCTGCAGCGAACAAGGTTCATCTGATGCGGAGGTTATTCAACCTGAGGATGGCGGAGGACACTGTGGTAGCCATTCACTGTGGTAACCTCCGCATACGGTTAAAGCAAAAACCAGAAAGGAGATGCTTGAGATTTTGATGGAGATGTATGAAAAACCGTCTGCAGTGAACAAGGTTCATCTGATGCGGAGGTTATTCAACCTGAGGATGGCGGAGGACACTGTGGTAGCCAATCATCTCAACGAATTCAATATGACGATAGCCCAATTGAGTTTGGTTGAGATTAATTTTGATGATGAGATTCAAGCCCTAAGTTTGTTGTCTTCTTTACCAGAGAGTTGGAGTGGGACGGTGACGGTTGTTAGTGCTTCAGCAGGTAAAGTGAAATTGAAATTTGATGAGGTGAGAGATCTAATCATGAGCGAAGAGATTCACAGGAAGGAATTGGGTGTGGCCACAGGATCAGCCTTGAGTGTGGGAAATAGAGGCAGATTTGAATCCAAAGGGAAGCCAAATCGGGGTAGATCAAAGTCAAGGGGCAAAGATAAGCCCAAGAAGGATAAGAGTCAAGTCGGAGTGCTACAATTGTCATGAACTTGGTCATTACAAGAGGGAGTGCAAGGCACCAGGTAAGGCACAGGCTAATGCACCAAAGAAGGATGACAACTCAGCGAACTCCGCTACTGATGAGGGCTCAGATGCATTAATCTTGAGCGTAAGCAGTCCATTAGAATCATGGGTGTTAGATTCTGGAGCATCGTTTCATTCGTGAAGCAGTGCTGACGTAATGGAGAATTACACTTCCGGGAACTTTGGGAAGGTTTATCTAGCTGATGATGAGCCTCTGGAAATCAAAGGGAAGGGGGATGTTCAGAGCAAGACACCAAATGGAATTGTGTTGCAGTTGAAAGACGTGAGACATATTCCTGGATTGAAGAGGAATTTACTTTCAGTGGGGCAGCTCGATGACGAGGGATATAATGTGATCTTCGGATGCAACACGTGGAAGATATCCAAAGGTGCAATGGTAGTGGCTCGAGGCAAAAAGGAGGGACGTTGTACATGACAGGCAACACCCGGGATAGCATTGCTCTTGCAGGTGAAAAGGGGAATGCAGATTTGTGGCATTGTCGTCTTGGCCACATGAGTGAAAAGGGGATGAAAGTTATGTGTTCGAAGGGTAAACTGCCAGACCTCAAGACAATTGACATCGGGTTATGTGAGGACTGTGTATTCGGAAAACAGAAAAGGGTGAGTTTTTCGAAGGGAGGCAGAACCTTGAAGAAGAAGAAGCTGGAGTTAGTCCACAGCGACTTGTGGGGTCCAGCACCAGTGACATCTCTTGGAGGAGCATCATATTACATGACTTTCATTGACGACTCTACGAGGAAGGTATGAGTTTATTTTCTGAAAAATAAATTTGATGTCTTTAATGCTTTCAGGAAGTGGAAGGCCCTTGTAGAAACTGAGACAGGACTCACAGTGAAGTGTCCGAGATCAGATAATGGTGGAGAGTACGAGCTCCGTGAGTTCAAAGGATTCTGTGAGGCGAACGGAATTCGAATGGAGAAAACCGTGAGAGGAACCCTCCAAAGAAAAAAGGTGTGGCGAAGCGTATGAGCAGGGCGTTATGTGAGCGTCTTTAGAAGTATGAGATTGATGTGTGGGCTGCCAAAGATGTTTTGGGCAGAAGCAGTTAACACTGTAGCCTACTTGATAAACAGAAGACCCTCAACTCCCTTGGAATATGGCATACCAGAGGAGGCTTGATCTGGTAAGGAGGTAAATCTGTCTTTTCTTCGTATATTTGGGTGTGTTTCATATGTTCACATTGATGCTGCTAGTAGAAGTAAGTTGGATGCTAAGTCTTTTAAGTGTACATTTGTTGGATATGGCGGTGATGAATTTGGCTATCGGTTTTGGGATGAGGAAAATCGAAAGATAATCCGTAGTGGAGATGTCGTATTCAATGAGCAGGTTTTGTACAAGGACAAGTTGGGGACATCCAAAGAAGGTGGTTCTGAGACTCAGGTTGTGGAGTTAGACATTTCGAACTCGGGTGGGAGCAATGAGGTTCAAGACGATGAGGAGATTGTTGAGGAAGAACCTGTTGGGGAATTAATTGCCCGGATCTATTCGGGATGAATATTTAAATATAAATTTAATTCTTGACAAATATTACTAGCATGAATTAACCCATATTAATTCAAATAATAATTCAACAACAAATCATGCATATAAACAGTTCACGTAAATCCTACGCATGCGGAATTACTACGAGTTTACATGAACGTACTTCTTGGAATGGCAATGGTCTTGTATATGAGAACACACCAAAAGTCCTTCCCAAGTATTCCCCAGTCCTTGCTCGACAATCCGGTGGAAGGATACTCGCGAACAATTAACAAAAGGAAAAATAAACTTTGTTGCACCACTTTTGTGGATTTACTAATTTTTTCAGCACATGGAATTGTACATGGGAATGAAATAATCATCCCCTATTTATAGATGGGGTGGTGGACGATTTTTAGGGAAGAAAAACAACGTGGGAAAATCTTTTCTTGATCTCCAAGAAATCTTGAATATATCTCCTATATTCTTTTCTCCATAATTAAAATATTTCACAAAAATCCCACCTCATCATGTTATGGAAAATTTTCGAAAATTTAGGGACAAGATTCCAAGATTTGGATCTTCTTGAATTTATGAGATATACTTGTACTTCAAGAAATACATATCTTCCATAATATCTTTTCAAGAAAATCGAGAAAATCTTTCTTTCTCTTAATTATCAAAAATTTCAAAAATATCAAATATGAATAACCAAGTGGGAGATTTCTTGAATTTAATGAGATAATCTTGTATTCCAAGAATACATATCTTCATTCCATAACAAAATTCAAAGAAAATCTTTCTCCCCTTTTATCCATAATTTTCGAAAAAAACAAGGAAAAATAGGCAACAAGATTTATTTTATTTTTAAACACCTTTTTCAGTTATTGGACTTTATCTTGGGCTACTTGGGGGCCTTTAGGAGAATTAAGATTGGACCTTCCAATGGACCTTGAATTATCAATATTGAGCCACAATATTATTCAAGCCCATAAATATTAATTAATCCCACTACATAATTAATATAGCACTATCCATCTTAACCCATATTACAGTTAATATGTCTCCCGGTTATTATTTCTCGTGTTTAAGATTATCTAGCCCATTAATTAATTCAAGCAACTGAAATAGCTTTCCATTAATTAATATCTTTTATCCTTGGTAAAGGAACGGTTCAACATTATTATCCATCCGGAAACTAGTTCCACTTGCAAGATTTGGTATGATAAAACTTATGAACCTCGAGGGGCAAATCGAACAAGCATACTTGCACACGATTCTCCGTATTAAATCTTAGCAATCGCATGTGACCAATAATATTGCCCAAGATATAGGGTATTGAATCTCACTGATTCTCTTCCCATAATAAGTCAAAGCAATAGTTACTAACCACACGCAATCCTATTTAAGGGACGAAGATTAAGAAATAACTAACCATCGAGGTCTAATTCTTCCGATTCGATTTCAAGAATTTGTCCTTACAGAGGTCCTCTTCAATGCATTAGTCATGAACTAGTGTAATCTCTTGGTCAAGACAAACCAATCTGAGCCTTACACTACAACCTTTCACGATGGATTGTTCATTTTCATCTAGGTCGTGAATGGTGTACTTTTAGTTACAAGGAACTGTTAATTTAATCTTATGTGATCTTGGTATCACTAAATTAACTACAATGTAACACGTACTATTTAATGAACAGTTATGCAGTAAATATATGTAACATTCGATGATATTTAAAGCATCAGTGATAAACAATTTATTTCAAATAAATAAGTCCGAAATTGATCGATCGATTATACAAAGTAAAAGCATACTTTCCAGTATAATCCCAACAATCTCCCACATATACTGAAAGTCTGCTTTTAAATATACATCAGCATGTCTCGTGTAGTACGTGACAACTAATGCCACCTACACGAACCTAATAATGTCTCCCACTTATACTCAAAGGAGATTGACAACGGTCTTGACACCCATTCCTTTCACATGTCTCTCGAATGTATTCTGAGGCAGACCCTTTGTGAATGGATCAGCTAGGTTATCTTCCGACGCGATCTTTGCCACCTCTATATCTCTCTCTTAACGATATCTCGTATAAGATGGTATTTCCTTTCAATGTGTTTCTTTGGCCTTGTGGGATCTTGGTTCCCTTGAATTTGCAAATCGCTCGGCATTGTCCTGAAAAGCGATGATTTGGCTTTGGGTAAATTCGGAACCACATTCAAGTCCACTAGGAAGTTCTTGAGCTAAACCGCTTTTTTCCATTTGCCTGCAAGCGACTACATATTCGGGCTTGCATGGTAGAATCGCAATGCATTTCGCTTAACGCTTCTCACGTCATGGCTCCTCCCCATGCAAAAACACACTCTGGGAGGTAAATTTTTCGGAATCTAAGTCGATTGGAAATCCGAGTCAGGTAACCCGATGGGGATTAGACTATCGGTGATAAACCAACATTCTATCTCGAGTTCTTTTCGGATACTTGAGAATGTTTTTAAGCTGCGTCAATCAATGCTCCTTCCCGGGTTACTTTGATATCTTGCCACCATGCCTACGGAAAGCGGATATCGGTCTAAATGCTGCACAACATTGCATACATAAGGCTTCTAAATGACCAAAGCATAAGGAATGCCTTTCATGTCATCTATCTCCTTTTTTTGTGTCTTAGGGCACATTTCCTTGGATAGATGGATTCCATGCTGAAAAGGTACGAAGCCTTTCTTGGAATCCTGCATGCTAAATCGTTTCAAGACAGTGTCTATGTATGAAGCTTGCGATAAGCCTATCATCCTTTTCTTGTGATCTCGAGTGATCTTGATCCCAAGGATGTGCCCGGCCTCTCCTAAGTCCTTCATATCAAACTGTTTTGAAATCCATGCCCTTACGTCTGATAACACCTTTACATCATTCCCGATGAGCGTAATGTCGCTCACGTATAGTACTAAGAATACCAATGCGATTTCGACACGCTTTTTGTACACACAACTTTCGAACTCATTTTGATCAAACCCATAAGACTTTATAACATGATCAAAACATTGGTTCCAAGCTCTGGATGCCTGTTTGAGTCCGTAAATGGACTTCATGAGCTTACAAACTAGGTGTTCTTGACCCTTTTCAATGAAGCCTTGGGGTTGTTGCATATAGATTTCCTCATCAAGACTTAGTTAAGGAAAATTTGTCTTGACATCCATTTGCCAAATTTCAAAATCGAGATCTTGTGACTATCGACAAGAGAATCCGGATGGACTTGAGCATTGCTACAGGTGAAAAGGTTTCCTCATAGTTGATCCCTTCTTTCTGAGTATAACCTTTCGACACAAGCCTTGCCTTGAAGGTTTCCACCTTCCCATCCGGTCCCCTCTTTCTCTTGTATACCCACTTGCAATCAATGTGTTTGACCCCATTAAGTGGTTCGACTAGCTCCCACACTCTATTATGATCCATAGACCCCATTTCTACTTTCATTGCCTTTTGCCAAGAAACTGCATCCTTATCTTGGACTGCCTCATCGTATGTCCATGGGTCTGATTCATCTTGTCAGGGAATCAAGTCCGAGGACTCTCCTATCCCCATGAATCTCTCGGGTTGTTTCACAACCCTCCCACTACGACGAGGCTCCAGTTTTGAAAATGTGTCGTTTGGTATATCATCTTGTATAGTTGGCAATGAGGTTAGCCCCCTTAGCTCACTTAAGGTAATCTCACTTCTGGGTCTTCTTTCGTTCATATAGTCTTCCTCCAAAAATCTAAAGTGGGTGCTTATTACCACCTTTTGATCTTTGGGACCATAGAACATACACCCTTTTTTGTTCCTCGGGGTATCCTATAAATGACCTTAATTACGATCGAGGATCAATTTCCGGCTTCCTTGTCCAACACGTGGGCGAACACCCCAAATTCTCATCATGTGTCTCAAACTAGGCTTGCATACATCCACAATTCTTTGGGAGTTTTGGGAACCGATTTGGATGGCACCAAGTTCAGAATGTAAGTCGTTGTTTCCAAGGCATGACCCCAGAACGACTTGGGAAGATCCGCATAACTCGTCATTGATCTAACCATTTCCAATAGAGTTATGTTTCTTCGCTCTGCAACCCCGTTTTGTTGAGGGGTTCCGGGTGCAGTCAGCTGGGATGCAATCCCTTCATTTGACAAGTAGTTCAAAAACTCATCGCTGAGGTACTCGCCTCCATGATCGGATCGTAGAGACTTGATACGTTTTTCCCTATGATTCTCTGCTTGAGCCTTAAATTCTTTGAATTTCTCAAAGGTCTCATATTTATGCTTCATAAGGAAAATATAATCGTACCTCGAGTAGTCATCAATAAAAGTGACGAAATACTCGTAACCTTCTCTTGCCATGGTTGACATTGGACCACATACGTCTGTGTGAACGATTTCTAATACTTCTTTGGCTCTATTCCCCTTGGCTCCGAATGCCTCTTGGTCATTTTACCCTCCAAACATGATTCGCAGGTTGGAATTGGTTCAACTTGGAGAGACTCTAGTGAACCGTCTTTCACCAACCTTTGGATCCTCTTTGGATTAATATGTCCCAATCTTAGATGTCATAGAAGTGTTTCGTTCACGTCTGATGAATGTTTTCTTTTACCGGAAATAGTTGATGTGTTATAGGATGCATTTCGTGAGTGGTGTGCACAGTTAATTGTATAGAGATTATTCGACCAATGTCCCATAACAGATACACTCATCATTTCAAGAAATGATGTCATTCTTATTAGAAGAAACTTAGTGTCCTTTAATAGAATTTTAGAAACTGAAAGTGAATTCTTTCTAAAACTGGGAACATAAAGATAATCTCTTAAAAAACTTTATCTTCAAAAGACATGTGCACTTCTCCCACTGCTTTAACCACTACTCATGTAGCACTGCAATATCTGCTACTTACGTAGCATTGCAATAACCGTTACTTACGTAGCATTGCAATATCTGCTACTTACGTAGCATTGCAATAACTGCTACTTTTGTAACATCGCCCAATGTGATGAGGATCTCACTCCCACTAAGTTGCCGGATCAGTTTGAACCCGTGAAGCAAACATGTTTAGTGGATCTCGTATCAACTACCCACGAATGAGAAGTATACACCGCTAAACAAGCTTCAACAATTAGTGTATGAGAACTACCTTTCTTTCCGTCCCTTTTTGGGGTTGGAACAGGCAAACCTCCATTGTCCTCTTTCACTGCAGCTTAAGCACTTCCTCTTTGGATTTTTCCTTGACACCACAAGCATTCCTCATCTTTCCATTGCGTTTGGCAACAGTTGAGTTTCATTGCTTATGGCTCTTGGTCCTCTTCTTTTTCTTGCCTCCCCTTGGCCTAGAAAATGAAGACAAACCACTTGCCGTCAAAGCTTGAGTTTGGTGCCCCATCAACATCTCTGCCGAGGCCAGAGCTTGCAACAAATCAGCTAGCGAGGCCAAAATGCTCAGAAACTTTTGGGCAGAGAGTGAAATACCAAATTCATCTGAGTCTCCAAATTATAATCTACACTCAGAACCTCAAGTTTGTTTAGATGGGCCATCAATTTTGAGGACGTAATACCTTACGGGTTTGTCCTCCACCATTTTCAGCGACGACATCTCTCGCAAGGTGATCTGACGGGTCCCGCTTTTTTGACTCGTCAGTTGGCTCATCTGATTTTGGTGTGTCAAGAATCCACTTGTGCTTTTGTGCAGTTAGGACAATAATTTTTCGTTTCCAATCAATATAGTTTCCATACATATTGTATTGACTTTAAGTATATTAAAGTGGATTAAAAGGTTGCGATATGCTGAACTGAAATAAATAATAATATGCACAAGCATACATATATCACAAGGTTCGATCACATGTTTCATATTAAAATCTCTAAAAAATATGAACATGCATCAGCCAACATCTCGAAACAGTTTAAATAAGCCATGTGGGGTGGGTCATTATTTAAACACATTCAAGCAGGTTACAAACAAGAACAGTTACAAACCTTTAATATCTAGATTAATAGTTGGCTCCCACTTGACCAATATAAAATTGGCGGGGACTTGAGGAAGTATATGCATATCAATTTTATACCTAAGTAATAACCATGATTAAATCTGAAATTATTATTTCGCTTTGAGCGAGCCTCGTGGGGAGGGTCATAAATGCGCCACTAGTAATAATCCACAATCATCCGTTTGGAATTTATTCATGTGAAAGCTATCTTTTGACCGTCGTCCGTGGGGAATTTCTCCAAAAGAATTAACAAAAAAATAAATCATGGAGGTCAATAATTAATTCAATTTTATTATCCGGAATAAAATTGTCAATTAATTGTTTAAACATACTTAGTAATTTTCAAAAGTGAGATTTTTCAAAATATTTTCTCATGCATCGCAAATTTAAACACAATTTAAATAAGCATAAAATAATGCATAAACATCAAGACAAAAATTAAACATATTGGGCACATTTATCCAATTGTCATAGTTAATTTTGTCATATCTTAATCTTGAAATCGTCTTCATTGCCTTCATCGTTAAGCCTCAGCTCCCACTTGTTTTAAAAAAAAAAAACGTCTTATCGAAATACGTCATCGACCCATTTCATGGTCAGATCTTGTACAACACTCGACCGTGTCGAATGGCGTCGTCTTGTATGTACTTGAGCGCCCGCGCACATCACCCCGTCGCCAGCGCCCGTTTGGCGGCATCGCCCGCGTCGCCCGCCCTTGCGCCCGTGTCGCCCGTCTATACGCGCGCGCCATACGCCTGCGCCTCGGTGGCGCCGCCCACCTCGCGCACGCCAGCGCGTGCCGGCATGCCTGTCGCCCACATCACCGCGCGCCTCGGCATAACCGCTGTCTGCGTCCGCGTAACCAGCGTGGATCGCGTCTTCGGCCCTCGGCCTCGCCCAATGCCTATCCACGCCCGCTAGCGTCCGCGTCGCACGAGTGTCTCCCTTGGCATGTTTCACGGGACGCACGCTGCCTACGCCGGGTTCCGGATCCCGTCTTTTAATTCTTCATCTCTGCTTCCGTTTCCGATCCGATTACAATTTATTTACAAAAATAAATAAACCTAGATCTAGACTAGTCTATTACATTGATCAAATCAAACAAATTATAATCTACTCGTGGATTTTCTCACGAGGCAAAACGAATCCGAACAAATCGAATTAAAACCCACAATTTATATGCATGGATAAAAAAAACACATTAAATTCCATGACAATTGGATACCTGCAAAAAAGATCTAGCAATTCTACTATCCAACTTCAAATTTAATGACAGTGAATTAAATTACAATTTAAAATTCAGAGCCCAAAACTGAGGCTCTGATACCAGTTGTTGGGGAATTAATTGTCCGGATATATTCGGGATGAATATTTAAATACAAATTTAATTCTTGACAATTATTACTAGCATGAATTAACCCATATTAATTCAAATAATAATTCAACAACAAATCATGCATATAAACAGTTCACGTAAATCATACGCATGCGGAATTACTACGAGTTTATGTGAACGAACCTCTTGGAATGGCAATGGTCTTGTATATGAGAACACACCAAAAGTCCTTCCCAAATATTCCCTAGTCCTTGCTCGACAATCCGGTGGAAGGATACTCGCGAACAATTAACAAAAGGAAAAATAAACTTTGTTGCACCACTTTTGTGGATTTACTAATTTTTCCAGCACATGGAATTGTACATGGGAATGAAAGAATCATCCCCTATTTATAGATGGGGTGGTGGACGATTTTTAGGGAATAAAAACAATATGGGAAAATCTTTTCTTGATCTCCAAGAAATCTTGAATATATCTCCTATATTCTTTTCCCCATAATTAAAATATTCCACAAAAATCCCACCTCATCATGTTATGGAAAATTTTCGAAAATTTAGGGACAAGATTCCAAGATTTGGATCTTCTTGAATTTATGAGATATACTTGTACTTCAAGAAATACATATCTTCCATAATATCTTTTCAAGAAAATCAAGAAAATCTTTCTTTCCCTTAATTATCAAAAATTTCAAAAATATCAAATATGAATAACCAAGTGGGAGATTTCTTGAATTTAATGAGATAATCTTGTATTCCAAGAATACATATCTTCATTCCATAACAAAATTCAAAGAAAATCTTTCTCCCATTTTATCCATAATTTTCGAAAAAAACAAGGAAAAATAGGCAACAAGATTTATTTTATTTTTAAACACCTTTTTCAGTTATTGGACTTTATCTTGGGCTACTTGGGGGGCCTTTAGGAGACTTAAGATTAGACCTTTCAATGGACCTTGAATTATCAATATTGAGCCACAATATTATTCAAGCCCATAAATATTAATTAATCCCACTACATAATTAATATTGCACTATCCATCTTAACCCATATTACAGTTAACATGTCTCCCGGTTATTATTTCCCGTGTTTAAGATTATCTAGCCCATTAATTAATTCAAGCAACTGAAATAGCTTTCCATTAATTAATAACTTTTATCCTTGGTAAAGGAACGGTTCAACATTATTATCCATACTGGAAACTAGTTCCACTTGCAAGATTTGGTATGATAAAACTTATGAACCTCCCAAGGGGGCAAATCGAACAAGCGTACTTGCACACGATTCTCCGTATTAAATCTCAGCAATGGCATGTGACCAATAATATTGCCCAAGATATAGGGTATTGAATCTCACTGATTCTCTTCCCATAATAAGTCAAAGCAATAGTTACTAACCACACGCAATCCTATTTAAGGGATGAAGATTAAGAAATAACTAACCACTGAGGTCTAATTCTTCCCAGTTCAGTTCTGGAGAATTTGTCCTCCTGTAGGTCCTCTTCAATGCATCAGTCATGCACTAGTGTAATCTCTTGGTCAAGACAAACCAATCTGAGCCTTACACTACAACCTTTCACGATGGATTGTTCATTTCCATCTAGGTCGTGAATGGTGTACTTTTAGTTACAAGGAACTGTTAATTTAATCTTCTGTGATCTTGGTATCACTAAATTAACTACAATGTAACACGTACTATTTAATGAACAGTTATGCAGTAAATATATGTAACATTCGATGATATTTAAAGCATCAGTGATAAATAATTTATTTTAGTAAATAAGTCCGAAATTCAGTCAGTCTGATTATACAAATTAAAAGTATACTTTCCAGTATAATCCCAACAGAACCACGTACACCACCAGCACCAATTCCGCTGCGGAGATCTACGAGAGAACATAGATCTCCTGATAGGTATTCACATTCTCTTCATTATTTATTATTGACTGATGGTGGTGAACCTGAATGTTATGCAGAGGCTACACTTAGTGAACATGTGAGCAAGTGGAAACTTGCAATGGATGATGAAATGAATTCGTTGATGACCAACGAAACCTGGGAACTAGTTGAGCTTCCTAAGGGCAAGAAGGCACTGCATAATAAGTAGGTTTACAGAATCAAGGAGGAGGCTGATGGAACCAAGCGTTACAAGGCAAGACTGGTTGTGAAGGGGTTTCAGCAGAGACATGGTATTGATTATACTGATGTTTTTACTCCAGTGGTGAAGCTAACTACCATTCAGTTAGTTCTGAGTCTGGTGGCTGCAGAAAATTTGGTGTTAGAACAGATGGACGTGAAAACAGCCTTTCTTCATGATGATTTAGATGAGGACATCTACATGAAGCAACCGGAAGGGTAATTGTCAAAAGGGAATAGTGAGCTTGTTTGCAAATTGAAGAAGAGCTTGTATGGGTTGAAACAAGCTCCATTACAGTGGTACAAGAAGTTTGATGGGTTCATGCACGAGATTGGGATCAATAGGTGTGAAGCCGACCATTGCTGTTACTTCAAGAGGTATGATGATGGTTATATCATTTTTCTATTATATGTTGATGACATGTTGATAGCAGGCTCAAGTGCTCGAGAAGTGAGCAAGTTGAAGAAGAAGTTGTCTGATAGGTTTGCTATGAAGGATCTTGGAGAGGCTAAGTAAATCTTAGGCATGCGAATCGATCGTGATAGGGTGGCAGGAAAGTTGTATTTTTCTCAGGCTGAATACATAAAGAAGGTCTTGAAGAGATTTAGTATGGAGGATGCAAAACCAATTCGTGTCCCGTTGGGAAGTCAGTTCAAGCTATCCAACAAAGACTCACCTAGCAGTGATGAGCGAGCCTACATGCAAAACACCTCGTATGCTTCGACAATTGGCAGTTTTATGTATGTTATGGTGTGTACAAGACCTGATATTGCACATGCAGTGGGAGTGGTTAGCCGATTTATGGGTAACCCGGGCAAGCAGCATTGGGAGGCGGTGAAGTGGATCCTAAAGTACTTGAGAGGTACTACTGAACAAGCTTTGTGATTTGAGGGCAAAAGCGTCGAGTTGGCAGGATACGTTGATGCAGACTTGGCATCAAGTGATCTCGACAAAAGGAGGAGTACAACCGGGTATGTGTTTACTTTTGGTGGTACAGCAATTTCTTGGCTTCTAAGTTGCAAAAGATCGTAGCTCAGTCCACTGCAGAAGCAAATTACGTTGCAGTTACTGAGGCTAGCAAGGAGATGGTTTGGTTGCAGAATCTTTCGTGTGAGTTGGGGAAGGAGGAAAAGGATAGTATTCTGTATAGTGACAGTCAGAGTGCTATTCACTTGGCGAAGAATCTGGCCTTTCACTCGAGGATGAAGCATATTGAGTTGAGGTATCATTACATAATTTATCTCATTGAGAACAAGATCTTACAGCTGATGAAGATCCGAGGAAGTGAGAATCCTGCTGACATGTTGACTAAGGTTGTGACCTTAGAGAAGTTGAAGTTATGCATGACTTCAACTGGCCTTGGAAACTAAGATGAAGGCCCGACACTACTACTAGTGAGAAAGAGACCGTTGAAACGGAGGAGACAAGTTACAGTTGGAGTCAGTCTCCAGGTGGGAGATTGTTGGGTTGTGGAGACTGAAGACAGCAAGGGAGAGGCGCTCGACCAAGCCCCTTGGTCGAGCAATAGTGCTCGGTCGAGCACCCCTAGTTCCAGCGCCCAGAGGGCGCTCGACCAGATGGCGTGGTCGGGCAATACCGCTCGACCAAGTGACGTGGTCGAGCGGTTCGGAAGGCTTGCGGGTAGAATTAGGGTTTTGGCCCAAGTCTCATATTTAAACACTTTTGACTCATTGTAATTGTATCACCACATCACTCGAAAATTTAGTAGATCTCATGGCTTGGTAGTGCCCCAGACGTAGTCATTCCTGACGAACTTGGTAACCAAATTGTGTGTTCCTTAATTCGTGTTTCTATTATTTTCTCCATAATTGCTGCTTTAATCCTAACAGAGTCCAATCATCAAGTACATCAAAGAAGGTGAACTCCCGGCTGACAAAGTCAAGGCACGACGGCTCCAACTAAGGGCAGGTCGATATACGATCATCGACGACCAACTATACAAGTGAGGTTTTGCCCTCCCTTTACTAAAGTGTGTGACCCCCGAGGTCGGAAAGGAGATCCTGAAGGAGATACACGAAGGGGCATGTGGCAATCACACTGGGGGCACTCTCTCGCCCACAAAGCTCTACGACAAGGCTATTTCTGGATAACACTAAGGCAGGACGAGCTCGACTTTACCAAGGCTTGTAAGTGATGTCAAGTTTTCGCCCCCAACATCAAGGTCGCCCCTGAGGAGCTCGCCTAAAGCGATCGTGTCGGAACAACGGACCGTAGTTCGACGGAGCAGAGATCGAGGTATTTTTCGAAAAGTGGAAAATAACCAAGCTTTTTTCCACCCCATATCACCCCCAGTCAAACGGTCAGGTTGAGGCGTTCAACAAGATTATCAAGCGTACACTCAAGACCAGGATAGAAGGCGCCAAAGGCATCTGGGAGAGCAAGTTCCCCGAAATACTCTGGTCATATCGGACCACCTGCCGAAACGCAACGGGAGAAACACCCTTTTCTCTCGTCTTTAGATCGAAAGCGGTCATCCCGGTAGAGGTGCATTACCCGACATACCGGACATCTCAAGCCATCGATGAGACCAATGATTGGGCTCAGGAGTTCAGCCTCGGTCTCCTCGAGGAAAGGCGCATAAGCTCAAATATTCTCAACGAGATCTATAAGCAGAGGTCGGAGAAGTATTACAATTCAAAAGTCCGAGTTCGTTAGTTCCGTAAAGGCGACCTCGTGTTAAAAAAGATTCAGGGAGTCAGTCAAGGACCTTTTAGTCCGACATGGGAGGGACCTTTCAAGATCACGAAGATACTGCCTAATGGGGCATACGAGCTCGAGGATGTCAACGGCGTTCCAGCCCAATATCCGTGGAACGCGACCTTCCTGAAAAAATATTATCAATAGAAGGGGGCACTAGCCCAATAAAAACTATCAACATAGAATATAGGAACTTATTTCGGTTATAAGTGTAGTAGTTATTACTGCATAAATACAAAGTTCCAGTTTTCCCACTTTGTCTTTCGACAAAACATAAAATAGGGGGCAGGTCTACAGACCTCTTGCGAGGTCAGGGTGTCCCGAAAATGGAGTTAATTGAAGTCGCTAAGTCAAAATTTCTTAAGACGACAATAGGCGAGCTCGTTTCTAACTCGACAAAGGCAAACATAAAAGTTAATTGAAATTGTTAAGTCGCAATTTATTAAGACGACATAGGCGAGTTTCTCCAAAACAAATTAAATGTAAAACCGCAATCAACCAAAGTCGCTAAGTCGCAATTTCTTAAGACGACAATAGGCGAGCTCGTTTCTAACTCGACAAAGGCGAAATTAAAAGTTTGTTGAAATCGTGTTAGTCTCAATTTATTAAGATGACATACGTGAATTCTTTCAAATGAACTAAGTACAATGTAGCGATTAATCGAGATTGTTAAATCGCGACCCATTAAGACGACGTAGGCGAGCTCGTTTGAATGAACAAAGTACGAACTTACGATTGATCAAAGCCGCCTAGTCACTTTTTTAAGATGACATAAAATTAAATGCACTCTAACAAATCGCAATCGAGATAGCAGTGTAAAGCAAGGTCAATAATAGAAAAGGGCCCAAATGGCATTCCATTAATTTAAAGTTGATGTACAAGAGGGGCCTTCTCGGGCGATAATAAAAAGAAAATATATAAAAGAAAAAATGACCTACAAAGGTCGAGAGTAACCGGATCTCAGACTTGGGCTCCCTGGCCCAGGGACTCATCATCCGCCACCACAGGTGGGGAACCAGGAGCGAAATCTCCCTCGGCCGCTGTGAGCTGAGGTTCGGAGGGAGGATTCCCCTCGACTGCCGTGAGATGGGGCTCGGGGAACAAGGCCGCTTTCCGCAAACTCCATCGGGCCCGACGTCGATGTAGTTGAGGTCGGATTGTAGAGATCTAGGTCCTCCAAGCCCTCAAAATGGCTCAGGTCGAGCCCATCCGGACCAAGGTCAGCAATCGGGAAGGAGTCGAAGGGCTTTGGCGGGTTAAGATCAAAGAAAGTCATTAGAACGGCACCATAGCCTCCTTGAGGGCCACCGCCTCTGGGAAAGAGTGGGCAAGGTGAACGCACCTCGCCATGGCCTCCACCGAGGCAAAATTACCCAGGCCCTTAAGGGTCGCATTCTCCTCTTTCAGGGCCGCGACCTCGGCATCTTTGCCCTTAAGCTCCTCCCTCACGAGACGGAGGGTCTCAGCTTTTTCCTGGAGGGCATTTTCCTTGAGATCAAGGTCGGCCCTTAAAATCCCGACCTTCGAACGGCTCGCTTTCAGCTCAATGTCCAGACCCGCCACCGAGGTCTCCAGCTCCGCGACCTTCTTCTCGGCGTGCCCCACTTGGATTTTGGCCGCTTCCACCAAGCCCAGGGCCACGTTCTTTTGATCCACGGCCTCCCTCCAAGCCCCTCCACGAGGTTTTTCTCGTCAATGGCCTTCTGGACCCGCTCGTCCACCGTGGTGAAGTCCTCAGCGGCCTTGGACATGGCCGCCATCATCCGACCGCCATACACCATAGCCAACCGGATGTTACCCACAGGCCCCGCATCCTCGACCGATTGGTCCAAACCAAGAGTCCACGACTTGGCCAGGAGCTCGCAGGCTCGGCGGAGATAATTCGGGAGCTCGTTGAGGGCGCCCGGAGACCGGCTGCGAAGAAAGTTGGAGACAAGAATGGGATGGGAAGGCCCCTCTCTGCGAAAAGGATAAGGAATAAAACAAAGTTAGACAAGTCAACACGTGATGAAATTGCACTTAACAGAAAGCCGGGGCGACACTTACTCGATAGGCCGGCACCAGCCTAAGTAAGACTTGTCGTCTTTCTCGCGCTCGCTATCGGGGACGCGGCCGGTGCAGAGCTCCTGGCCTTTGTAGGTCGCTCGGCTGAGGCCTCGTGGTGACTCTTCTTTGAGCAATCCCCCGAAGATGGGAGATCACGTTCCTGCCTCTTGTGCGACCCCTCCGTCTTCCTCCCTTTGTCGCGGGGTCTATCTCCTGTCCCAGGTGAGGGTATGGCGCCCTCTAAGCAGACTTCCGCCATGACCGCGGGCCCCTCAGATGTCGTGGTCGTGACCTCTTCGGTCACAATTCCTTGAGCCCACTCCCGGGTCTCTTTCTCTTGGGCTTTCTGGGCGGCACGGATGTCCGCAAGGATCTTCATCCTCTCTTTCCTCAAGGCGGCAGGGTTTTGGGCCTCCATCAGCTTGACCTCCGCGGAAATGGGGATAAAAGGCAAAGAAAAATGAGGCGCAGCTAGCACAAAAAGAAGATTGAATCAATACCGGGGGAACAAGGGATAATCGATTTAAAAGGGAGTAGCGTAGTCACCTCGCAGAAATTGAGACCGCAGGTGATTAGGTCTGATCAATAAGCCGGACTCCCGCCGGGCCTCGCTCGCAGCTAATGTCTTCAGAGAACGGTCGGAGAGGCTCTTCCGACACACAATCACGACTCGGGTGGAGAAGGGTGACAGGGGTAGCTCGTCTTGGCTCTTATCTGCAAAAAGAGGACGGAGTCAAATCAGTAACTAGGAAATGCAAGGTAATGCGCAAACTTACTTTGAGCGATGCCAAATTCGGTCCGGATGTTGATCCGACCACCCTGGTTCAACTCATTCACCGGGCTTCGCCAGTCCCCGGACACCCACCAAAATTGAGACTTCCACCCCTCCACTTTGGTCGGAACGTCCTCGACAATCTTATGGCCGGGACGAGCCCGCACATAATACCAATTGCTTTCCTCAGCATGAGCCCCCACGAGGTTGGTCAGCGAGACAATTTCGTCGGTAGCTGGGAGATGGTCGGGTTGGACAGACCCGAACAGAGTCAACAGACCGATCAAGGTGCTCCATCCGTTGGGCGTGATTTGGGTTGGAGCAAGGTCCCATTGGTTGAGAATCTCACTGATCCTCGGGTGAAGGGGAAACCACAAACCCTCCTCCATGGTACCCTCATTGATGGCAACGCACCCCTCGGGAGGTTGGTCGGCCCTCTCATCAGGGGTCGGAACCCAGAAATGGAAATCTTGAGGAAACTCGTACCATTCTCGAAGAAACTCGATCTAGGCTTCCTGCACCGAGGTAGCAATCTTACCCGCCATGAAGTGGGCAGGCTCCTCCCTCACCCCTTTTCTCTCAGCAGGTCGCATCGAAGGACGACGGTAGGGGAAGTTCTTTCGGTACTCCGAGAAAGAAAGCTCAAAGGGCGAGGCCGCAGCCCGCTTCTCGGGAACCACCGACACTAGGGGGACTTCCTCGATCTCCGTACCAATTGACGAGCCGACCTGAGAAGGGTCAGCCTGACCTGAATCGGACCGATTCCCGACCTTGGCGGTAAGAAGGCGAAAGTTTGAGCCATATTCCCCCACGGTCTCAAACCGGTCCTCGTCGTTTCCATCCACCGCATTGTCCTCCCGCAGGAAATCGGAGCGGTGGGAATGGAAATCCAAGTCTCCGATGCTCATCTCGTCACGGGTGGTGGAGCCAGAGGAGACATCAAAAACCAAGGGACCTTCTCTAGTGCGACGGGTCGTGGCAAGATGACAAGGGGAGGAGTCCATGGAAAATATTGAGATTGGGAAGATATATTACCTGAACTTCTAAATCTGGCGGCGATAAGCGGAGCAGAGCAGAAGAGAGAAGCAAATTCCGATTTGTAAAAGTGAGAAATGAGGGGAGGACCTCACTTATATAGAGGCGGATTAGGGCGCGTGAAGCTCGCGGACCGAGGCCGCCCGCGCGTCGCGACTCTTGGAGTCAGGCGCGTGCAGTACGCGCGCCATCATCACGCCTGCAAAAGTAACCGCGCACGTCACAACAAGGCTGCCTTGAGACGCGAAACATCACGCCGAATCTCGCAAAAGCACGGAAACTAAAGCAAAGACAAAGACATTTGTCGCATGCCAGATTCCCCGCGAGCTCAAAAGTTCGACGAGCGACCTGGGGGGCAATTGTTGTGATGGAATAATTAGGGTAAACGCGGAGTTTAAGCACTTAGGTTTATTTCCCTATTATATGTCGAGTGAGCTATCAATTAGGACCTTCGGCGACCTCGATAAGTCGCTGACAGGAGACCAAACCCGCCATGTCGAGATAAAGTAGGACCTCATCAGTTGCCACTACAGGAAATCACACATTTTGTGACAAATTTTTTTGTGACGATACAAAATTCGTCACGAATTGTTACTTAAAGGTGATGAATTTTATTTTTGTTACTGAAAAAGTAGAAAACGTGACAGAAAGGAAAATTGTCACCATTAGCAATTATTTTTGTCACTAATTCATAATTTCATGACGACAACAAGAATTTCATCACGATAAACTTTGGTGACGATATTCATAATAATTGTTGACGATATTCAACGTCGTGAAAAATCATATTTTCATGACGATGCTCTATTTTGTCATTAATTATTCAAATAATTAGTGACACAATTATTTCGTCATAATATTATTTGGTGACGAAATTCATAGTAATTAGTGGCGTTCTTATTCGTTGTATAATATAAATTTTTCATGGCGATTTTATGTTTCGTTGTCAATTGTTCAGAGTAATTAGTGATATATTCTTTCGTCACCAATATTATATGATGACGATATCCATTGTACATAGTGACGATCATATTCTTCATATAATGCAATGTTTTCATGACGATTATATATTTCGTCGTTAATCGTTCAGCTAAATTAGTGACATATTCTTTCGTCACCAATATTGACGATTAAAAATAATGTCATTTTTCACAAAAGGAAGTCATAAGTTCAATAACAGATTTTTCGCGACACGTGATCTCGTCATCATTTGTTACACAAACATGTCGAATTAAATTTTTTTTATATGAATAAATTGTGGATGATAATCATATAGTTACGAAATTTCATATTTATCACTATTGTGCACATATGGTGATAAAATTAATTAAAATGTCACAATAACTAAAAATTTAAAAATAAAATGTAGTAATAGGAATCGAACCTAAGACTTCTAAAATAAAAAATTCAAAACACCCTCCAACTAAGTTATATATACAATTTATATTGTTTGCATACTGATTTTTTTATTATCTTTTAAATATCAATTTTCCTTATCAAAAATAAAATGCAATGTTAAAGTTTGAACCAAGACCTCTAAGTAAATAAAATTAGAAATTGAGAATCACCTACCAGATACACTAGAGAATCTATATTGTTTATCGGTAGTTATCAATGAGTTGGACAATTCTTCCAAAAAAAGAAAGAGTGGAGAGAATAGGTCGACATGAATTGGCGTGAATTTTTTGGCGTGAAAGTTTAACAGAACTCTCGTAATTTACCAGTTTTTCTTTTAGCGTGAATTTCATCCATTAGTTTGGTTGTTCATCCTCTCTCCAGCAAGTGGTGAAATCCCTAACCTCTCATTCTCCATCATGATTTCCCAAATTTATAGCTGAAGTTCGGATTTTGTTCTCTCAACTTAAGTTTTGGATTCACGAGTTTCTTCCCGATATGAGCAACCAGCAATAGGTACGCATCACTTAATTTTAATTCTTTGTTGATAAAACAATGGGCCGATGTGATTTCTGGAAAGAGACTCCTAAAATTTTGTGACCGCAACTGAATATTAGAGCTGTAATTTGATTTAATTCAAATCAATTTTTGTTGGGTTCTTGGGATTTCGATTTCTTTCGATGTCGCTGTTCAAGAGAATTAAATCTTCTGATTCCATTGGTTTAGTTTTGGGATTAATTAGGTTCTGGTTTATTTCTTGGTAGTTTTGCATACCTCATAGCTTTCTTGCAAAATGTTGGATCATTGGCATAATTTGCTCGTTGACCGGAAATAATTATATGCCAGGAAATTAAGAGAGAGAGGATGGTGTGTTGTGCAAGATCCAGTATAGGTTGTACATAAGATGTCAAGAAAAATATCATTAGGGTGTGATGTTCCTCATGCTTAGACAATCAACAATATATAATACTTTCTTCCACAACACACGATCAGATTCAGATCTGCACTAGGTAAACATATGCAGTTATTGCCGCCTTTGCATACTAAACACGGTCTGAAGTTCAGAAACCTCCAGCCTAACAATATTAATGTTTTATTCTCATTTTCCATTGATTGGAAACATTTTTTCAAATGAGCCATCTTTATAATTGATCCATTAAATAATTAATTATTAAGACTGTAAAGATTCCACATGCTTAATTATTAGCAATTAAAGAGAAGTTGAGATGCGTATGATTGAGTTTCTCTCTCTGTCTCACTATATATTACTCATATTAAAGTAAATTGTTTCAAGCAGTTGACAACTATATTAATGCTTTGTTATCTACTATTCATTATCGTTCTAATGATAATTTGCCAATCTATTTATTGTGGTTGTTCTTTTCCTATCTGGGTGCAGAAAACAAGGAATTGAAAGATTAAATTGTCCGCTTGGAGCAGCAATTAGCTTCAGCCTCTAGTGGCAATAAGTAGTCCCCTTCTGAGAATGGTGTCCCTAATGAATAAATTGATGAGCTGAGAAAGAAAGTTCAATCACAGGTAAATGCAATCTACCGTTCATAAATATACATGAATTTATAACTTTTGTTGTTATGAAAAGTTACTATGAGTCTTCTTTTGTTGTATGCTGATTAATGATGGTATAATGCATCTTTCATAAGTTTTGACATCTCAAGTGAGTTTCAAAATACAAGTCATCTTGTTGTTGATATAACAATGTTACATGTATATATTTTATTAATCTTCTATGTTACATGTATATATTTTATTAATCTTTCTTAAACCCACTTAAATATTGCTTGAAATCATTTTCCTAGTTTTACTTTTCTCATCTTCTATTAGACTTCGTTGAGTTTTATGTTGAAGGCTGAGTACATATTACACGTTTATGAAACAAAGTATCACATCATGCGGTCAGTTGTTATTGCATGTTAGTTTTAAACCTTCTTATATATACTTTATAAAGCTTCATAGCATTGTAAAGCTTATTTGTTCAACTTGTCATATAATTATTCCTCCATTTAGCCTGAGTATGCAATGCCAGCAGTAAGACTCGAGTTGTGGTACAAATTACAATTGAAATTACACTGAATTCAGACTCACAGATCCCAATCAAGATCACATTATACCATATAATCTTGAGCTTTTCCATATATGTCATGAACTCTGTAGATTTTAAACCTCATCAGTTTAACTAGAAAGTAGCTGATGAAAAACATTTGCTAGGAGGCCCTTGCCTGGGAAAAGTTACCTGGAATATTCGCATAAAACAGATAGTATGCCATTACGGTGAATACAGTGTCATCGTCTTTCATGTTTTCAAGCTGCAGAAATTAATTTTTATGGAATTCATTCATGAGAAACTAATATCATTGAATCTGTCTATATTTCATCAAGAGTTGTTGAATGAGGTCGCAGTTGCGGATGCAGATTCGTTCTTTCCAGTTGTAGCTATCAATGTAACTTAATTTTTATTGGGATTTCTGTTTCAGATGGCAGCCGGTCTGATTATTGAATTGGCAACAACGATCCTGCTGTCCAGATCCATAATTGTTGCTCAGCTTTTGTTCACTGTAAGCTTGTCCTCTCATCGAGCATCTTACTCAACTTGTAACTTAGATTCCTTTATGATAAATTAAGAAATATCTGTTGTGTTTCTTATTACAAGAGTGGCTTTGGTATGCCAGCTACCCATGGTTTTTTCTGGCTCTTCTTACTTCTTACTTCTTACTTCATTCATTATTCCGCTCTTAAGGTTATTTTTGTTGGGCGGAGGAAGGTTGTGCCAACCTTTATTTGTGTCCTGTTGGAGCAATTTTGCATGGCAAATAAATGGGAATATGGACCATTATGGAGGTTATTCAACATATAAGCTATGATTACTTATAATAGCTCTCTATCTCGTTAGATCTTCCGAAGTATGGAAGTGACATATATTTTCTTTTATATTTATATCTTTACTTGGAAGCCACTTCCCCAACCCTCCTTGTTTGGTGGGCATGCAGATTTTTGTTCACTTTCAGTTTAAGAACGAACTTTTACTCAGTTATTTTTTCAACAGATGTTGATACTGTGAATGGTAAATAATTGCTTCTTTGAAGCTAATTGTATTGTATTTTGCTTATTCCTTTGACATTCCACATGCATATGTGATGTTATATATGTGCAACAGCTGCTGCACTTGTGCAATGTGATAAACCCCTCCTGTGTAGAGTGTAAATTTTGTGTGGATTGTTTGATGGAAAACAAAAATCAGAAGGTTGTATTACAGGAATCTAACACACAGTAAGTTCTTCAGTCTGCATCCTTATGGGCTATATTGTTATCAATTTCCCATAATTCCGCTTGATAACGCTTGGTGGTAGGCTAGTAGCTCGTATTTAAAAAATTATGTTAAATTACACTGGTATATTTTATTTCTAGTTAGCTGATTATTTCGATGAATCTGCTATTATAATTATGATATGTCATATTGTACTTGTGGCCCAACTCTGTTCCACCCTATAATTCATAAATTTATGCAGTACAAAATATTGAGTGTTATACATTTTCAGGTGTTTATCAGAGAAAAGTTGGCTGAATGATATGAATCTGAACATCAATGGTCAAAAGCTGCGCAGATGCTTAGTGGCATTGACCTGGATTCAGGAATGAGGTCTGCAAGCTGAACTATGAGTTGGACTAATATTAGATCACATGCTTATATTATTTATAAGCTCAAGTAGTCTTAAATTATGACTTGTGAGGCTACCAATCTCATACATTGATATAAACAGTAACTATTGTCTTTCAATTTTTCCGAGTTATGCATTTTAAGTCTTTATAGATTCTTCCTGGTATGCTGTGATAGAAGAGTTAACAATTATCGCCGAAAGTAACAGTGATAATATTACTTCATCCACATATATCTTGCACTTCCGGAGGTGAGCATTTTTCATATCTGAAATTTGATTTTGTACAATATTAATAATATAGATTTAAAGGTCTTTTGTTAACAAATAACGTTTGATTTAAGGAATTTATGCAGCTACAAGCAGTACTTATTAGTTTCAGTATGGATTAGCAAAAAAGGCCTGTGGGGTCAGTAAAATTAAAGAAGCCAATACAGTAATTAAAGAAGTTAATGAGAGTGTATCACAAATGATTTGGAAAAAGCAGAATTTTTCTTGCAGTATAATGCTGAAATATCCGTAATAGTTTAGAAATTGGTGAAGAGTAAAAGAATGTCCAAAAGCTTGTATAATCCAAAACTAAGATTACCTTGTTAAAAGGACATATTAATTTTTAGCACATGTGCGAAAATTATAAATTAAAGTCAAACTATATGTTGGGAAATTTATAGTTTTGATGGAAGTTTCAAAACAGTTGTAATAGGACCAGTCGAACGTGTTAGTCGACTAATGATAGGAAACCAGCTGAACATGTTAGACAGCTGATGCAGTAGACTAAGTCTTTCTTAAAAAAAGAACTCTAGATGTACAAGTCAAGTGAAGATCAGCAAAGCAAAGATCAGCAGAGCAATGATCAGTAGCGAGATCAGCAGCTGAAGAACAGTAGCGGATTTCAAAAGACCTTGCTTGAAGATCAGAAGACCTATTCTATGAAGATATCAGCAAAGTCTGTTGGGGAATTAATTGCATGGATCTATTCGGGATGAATATTTAAATACAAATTTAATTCTAACAATTATTACTAGCATGAATTAATCATATATTAATTCAAATAATAATTCAACAACAAATCATGCATATAAACAGTTCACATAAATCCTACGCATGCGGAATTACTACGGGTTTACGTGAACTAACCTCTTGGAGTGGCAATGGTCTCGTCGATAAAAACACACCAAAAAGCCTTCTCAAGTATTCCCTAGTCCTTGCTCGTCAATCCGGTGGAAGGAAGCTCGCGAACAATTAACAAAAGGGAAAATAAAAATTTGTTGCACCACCTTTGTGGATTTACTAATTTTTCCAGCACATGGAATTGTACTTGAGGATGAAGAAATCATCCCCTATTTATAGATGAGGTGGTGGTCGAAAATTTGGGGAAAAATAATATGGGAAAATCTTTTTCTTGATATCCAAGAAATCTTGAATACCTTCATGAATGTGTCTCAAATCATCAGACAGTGAAGTCAAGATCACGTTTCATGGGTTCATTGGCCTGCTCCCAAATATTATACAAGTGTCTTTCCGCATCAGCTGATCCATCAGTAGGTATACGGGGCTTGGGTACATCAAGAACCCAATGATGTTCTTGTGCAGGTAGGACAAAACTCATATTTCGTTTCCAAACAACATAGTTGTCACCAGTTAATTGGTGTTCTTTGAGTGTATATAACAGTGGATTAAAAGGTTGCGACATGATGAACTGAACTAAATAATGATATGCATAAGCACAAATATATCACAAAATTCGATCACATGTTTCATATTAAAATCTCAAAAAATATGAACATGCATCAACCAACATCTCAAACAGTTTAAATAAGCCATGTGGGGTGAGTCATCATTTAAACACATTCAAGCAGGTTACAAACAAGAACAGTTACAAACCTTTAATATCTAGATTAATAGTTGGCTCCCACTTGACCAATATAAAATTGATAGGGACTTCGGGGAAGTATATGCATATCAATTTTATACCTAAGTAATAACCATGATTAAATACAGAATTATTATTTCGCTTTGAACGAGCCTCGTGGGGAGGGTCATCGTCGCCACTAGTAATAATTCACAATCATCCATTTGGAATTTATTCATGTGTGAAAGCTATCTTTTGGATGTCCCCGGGGATTTTCTCCAAAAGAATCCACAAATAAATAAATCATGGAGGTCAAAATTAATTCAATTTTATTATCCATAAAATTGTCAATTAATTGTTTAAGCATACTTAGTAATTTTCGAAAGTGAGATTTTTCAAAATATTTTCTCATGCATCGCAAATTTAAACACAATTTAAATAAGCATAAAATAATGCATAACATCAAAACAAAAAATTAAACATATTGGGCACATATATCCAATTGTCATGGTTAATTTTTGTCATGTCTTGATCTTGAGAAATCGTCTTCATAGCCTTCATCGTTCATCTCGAAAAACTCCCACTTGGCCGTCTTAAAAAAAACGCCTTGTCAAGCCACGTCATCGACCAGCTCGCGGGTCGGAGTACCCGCCTAACACTCCCCCAGCCGTCTTAGAGTGGCGTCCGTGAAACCGCAGCGTTAAGCGCCCGGCGATTGCGTCGCCCGCGGTGTCCATCTCGGCAGCCCTCGGCCCGACCCTCGGCGGATCGTGCATACATTGTAGCGCCCGCCCATCTGGAATCCGCTCCATACCGCCCTACCATACGCGCGCCGCCTGCATCCGTAGCGCCACGCCCTTTGTCTGCCCGTCGCGTCCCGTCGCGGTCATCAGCCTTAGCGCCCCCCTCGCGCTTCGCCCTCGCACAAAAGCTGCCGCCCGTGCTCCGGGCGATCCACGTGCGTCTAAATCAGCGTCCCTCCGCCAGCGTGCGCCTTGCCGCCCAGCGTCTGCGTCGCGTGTCCCCTCCTTAACACGTTTAATGACGCCGCGCCACCACCCGATTCAGGATCTCCCGTCTTTTAATTCTTCGTCTCCGCCTCCGTTTCCGATCCGGTTACAATTTATTTACAAAAATAAATAAACCTAAATCTAGACTAGTCTATTACATTGATCAAATCAAACAAATTCTAATCTACTCGTGAATTTTCTAACGAGGCAAAACGAATTCGAACGAATCGTATTAAAAAAAACCACAATTTATATGCATGCATAAATTAAACACATTAAATTCCATGACAATTGGATACCTGCAAAAAAGATCTAGCAATTCTACTATCCAATTTCAAAATTTAATGAAAACGAACTAAATTATAATTTAAAATTCAGAGCCCGAAACCGAGGCTCTGATACCAGTTGTTGGGGAATTAATTGCATGGATCTATTCAGGATTAATATTTAAATTCAAATTTAATTCTAACAATTATTACTAGCATGAATTAATCCTATATTAATTCAAATAATAATTCAACAACAAATCATGCATATAAACAGTTCACATAAATCCTACGCATGCAGAATTACTATGGGTTTACGTGAACTAACCTCTTGGAGTGGCAATGGTCTCATCGATAAAAACACACCAAAAAGCCTTCTCAAGTATTCCCTATTCCTTGCTCGTCAATCCGGTGGAAGGAAGCTCGCGAACAATTAACAAAAGGGAAAATAAAAATTTGTTGCACCACCTTTGTGGATTTACTAATTTTTCCAGCACATGGAATTGTACTTGGGGATGAAGAAATCATCCCCTATTTATAGATGAGGTGGTGGTCGAAAATTTGGGGAAAATAATATGGGAAAATCTTTTTCTTGATCTCCAAGAAATCTTGAATATATCTCATATATTTTTTTCTCCATAATTAAAATATTCCACAAAAATCCCACTTCCTCTTGTTATGGGATATTTCAAAAAAATAAGGAAAAAGAAAATAAGATTTGGATCTTCTTGAATTTATGAGATATTCTTGTATTCCAAAAATACATATCTTCCATAATACATTTTCAAGAAAATCAAGAAAATCTTTCCTTCCTTTATTTCTTCAAAATTTTCGAAAATATCAAATAAATAACCAAGTGGAAGATTTCTTGAATTTAATGAGATAATCTTGTATTCTAAGAATACTTATCTTCATTTCATAACAAAATTCAAAGAAAATCTTTCTCCCTCTATTATTTATTATTTTCGAAATTTATAGAAAAATTAGGCAACAAAAATTATTTTATTTGTAAACACCTTTTTCAGTTATTGGACTTTATGTTTGGGCTACTTGAGGGACCTTTAGGAGAATTAAGATTGGACTTTCCAATGGATCTTGAATTATCAATATTGAGCCACAATATTATTCAAGTCCATAAATATTAATTAATCTCACTACATAATTAATATTGCACTATCCATCTTAACCCATATTACTGTTAATATGGCTCCCGGTTATTATTTCCCGTGTTTAAGATTATTTAGCCCATTAATTAATTCAAGCCACTGAAATAACTTTCCATTAATTAATATCTTTTGTCCTTGGTTAAGGAACGGTTCAACATTATTATCCATATCGGAAACTAGTTCCACTTGCAAGATTTGGTATGATAAAACTTATGAACCTCCCAAGGGGGCAAATCGAACAAGCGTACTTGCACACGATTCTCCGTATTAAATCTTAGCAATCGCATGTGACCAATAATATTACCCAAGATATAAAGTATTGAATCTCGTTGATTATCTACCCGTAATAAGTCAAAGCAATAATTACTAACCACACGCGATCCTATTTAAGGGACGAAGATTAAGAAATAACGAACCACTGAGGTCTAATTCTTCCTAGTTCAGTTCTGGAGAATTTATCCTCCTGTAGGTCCTATTCAGTGCACTAAACATGCACTAGTGTAATCTCTTGGTCAAGACAAGCCAATATGAGCCTTACACTTCAACCTTTCACGATGGATTGTTCATTTCCATCTAGGTCGTGAATGATGTACTTTTGGTTACAAGGGACTGTTAATTTAATCTTCTGTGAACTGGTATCACTAAATTAACTACAATGTAATACGTACTATTTATTGAACAATTATGCAGTAAATATATGTAACATTCGATGATATTTAAAGTATCAATGATAAACAATTTATTTCAGTAAATAAGACCGAAATTCAGTTTGATTATACAAAGTAAAAGCATACTTTCCAGTATAATCACAACAGAGTCGATTGGTTGAAGCTAAGACAACCATATCAGTAGACTCAAGGTAACTGATCAATAGAAGGTAGTGATCAGTTCAGGGCAAGTCAGCAAGATGATAAGCTTATCTACTTATCAGAAACATATGAGGTAAGCCAGACCAGAAGAATGTCAACTTTAGTTGGTGAACAAACACTGAAATGTTGTACTTGTTAACCAATGAGAAAGTGACACGTATGGACAAGCTGACAATGTGGGATTCGGCGATGCATAGTCAAACGGCTAGAAAGGACAACTACTCACGCTTTCGGGCATGCCGTCCCTGAAGCACGTCACATCAAATCCTACATATCTAATATAGCCGGAAATTCAAATTACTTTCCAACGGCTCTTTGATTTCGGGGTCTATAAATATGGGATTATCCTTCATAGTGAAGGATATGGAAATTATCAAGAAGCTCATACTATAGAAAGATTTCCGCACGAAGAACACAAACTTGAAGATTATTTCTAAGTGTTCATCCCATTGTTCTTAGCATAGAAATCTCATCCTTCAGCTTTTAGGCTACACAAATACTAGGATAGATTTCCAGTTGGAACAAACAACAAATCTTACCCAAACCCAAAGTTAGGTTAAGTTTGTTTAGCAAGATCTCAGACTAGGGTTTCTAGTTCTGATTTCTGGGATCGGCTGAGTGAGAACTCTATAAATATTTGTTGGTTGTAATGTGTTGGACTAACACAATAAACTAAGTCCAAGTCGGTTAAGTTGGTGCCCCTTGTGATAGGGAAGAGTGAACGTAGGACTGGTTGTCCGAACCACTATAAATCTTGTGTGCATTTATCTGATCTTAACTGCTTTACACTATCTGATAGTCCCGGTGAAAAACCCAAGAAATGCGGAATAATCATGAAATGCATATAAAAATAGGGGAGAAGGAATGGTGATTCCAAATTTTTGCGTTTTAAGCTCATGTGTTGTGTTTTGCTTAAAATCGAATGCATATGACAAGATAAGAACGTAAAGCAATAAAGAACACAACAAAGTATAGTGGTTCGGAGACTCAAGCTCCTACATCCACTCTCCCTGTTCCTAGGGAAATTCCTTCCAACTGGACTTATCACCCTCTCGGGCTCGCCTCTAGATATTTAACGAGCTCTCACTCAAACTGGACTTATCACCCTCTCAGGTTCGCCTCGGGACTTATCACCCTCCACGGGATTGCCTACAGATGTTTACCGAGTTCACACTCCAACAGGACTTATCACCCTCCCGGGATTGCCTACCAACTACCTCACTTCACCACTAGTTATCTCTTACGAGAATGGGGTTTGGGTTTGGTGTTGTCTCCAACTAGGTTGAGATTTTCCCTTACATTTAGTTTAGCCTCAATGCTAAGGTTGGGAAAATCTCTCTAAGCTTAGGATACATCGTGGGTTGCTTAGATTGGGTTTTAGAACAACTCTTTGAATATATTTGTATATCTACAGACTTATGTTCTATGGTGGGAATGCTTGAGTATATGTCCTCTTAGCTCTGTAGCATCGTTTGCTACATTCTCCACCCTTAATTTGATGGAAGATTTTGTATTTATAGTGTGGATTTGAATGTTACCGTTGGAGATAATCACATTCAAATCCATATTATTCTGTAAGTTCTGCAACTTCTTCAGGCTGGTTGTCTTCCTCTCATTGGTCCACGTCAGCTGAATTCTAACGGCTATATTCTTCAGTTTCTTCTGAGTCTCAGGATCTTCAGTTCCATCTGAGTCTTCAGGTTTATCTGAGCCTTCTGAGCCTTCAGGTTTATCTGAGCCTCAGTGTCTTCAACGACATCTTGAGTCTTGATCTATCCGAGAGTCTTGAGGTTTTCTCGAGTCTCGGGTTTTCTCGATTCAATGAGACTTCTCTTGATGGACTTTGTGCGATCGGGCATCTTGACGAGTTCAACCTTCGACTTCAAACATCCTGACCCTCAGGTCACTTTTACTTACTGAGCCTTAGATCACTTTTACTTACTGAGTCTCAGATCACTTTTACTTACTGAGTCTCAAATCACTTTACTTACTGAGTCTCAGATTACTTTTACTCAGGCTATCTGATTTCTTCTTTGCCTGATCTGATCAGCTCGACTGATCAGATCAACACATCTTCAGATCAACATATCAGGATACCATCAGGTCAGTACATCAGGTTAGCATATCAGTTTATCATATCTGATCTCGATCACGTCTGATCTCGATTAGTCTCATCTGCTCATCTTCATATCTGATCTTGATCACGTCTGATCTTGATCACTCTCATCTGCCCATCTTCTGATCTGCAACCTTCTCTTCTGATTTGCTGGCTTTAGCTTTTCTTCACATTTGATTTGCACAGCTCATCAGTTAACTCCGGAACTCATCTAATTCATCTGATCTAGATCAGTCTCGTCTGCAGCCTCGTCCGATCTCGATCATCTTCTTCTGATTTCGTGTGTTCCCCCTCAACTTGTTATCTGTAAATTAACTTGAATAACACAAGTTGATAATGTTTTGGCATAATTTATCAAAACTAAAATATCCCAACAATTTCCCCCTTTTTGATAATGAAGCCAAAACATTAAAATATATGCATTTATAAAGAAAGTGGTTTTCGTTTAAAAAGATCAGTTCAGGTGATCACATTAAAAGTGATCTTTTGAACTCCTGCTCTGATACCAATTGATAGTCCCGGTGAAAAACCCAAGAAATGCGGAATAATCATGAAATGCATATACAAACAGGGGAGAAGGAATGGTGATTCCAGATTTTTGCGTTTTAAGCTCATTTGTTGTATTTTGCTTAAAATCGAATGCATATGACAAGATAAGAACGTAAAGCAATAAAGAACACAACAAAGTATAGTGGTTCGGAGACTCAAGCTCCTACATCCACTCTCCCTGTTCCTAGGGAAATTTCTTCCAACTGGACTTATCACCCTCTCGGGCTCGCCTCTAGATATTTAACGAGCTCTCACTCAAACTGGACTTATCACCCTCTCAGGTTCGCCTCGGGACTTATCACCCTCCACGGGATTGCCTACAGATGTTTACCGAGTTCACACTCCAACGGGACTTATCACCCTCTCGGGATTGCCTACCAACTACCTCACTTCACCACTAGTTATCTCTTACGAGAATGGGGTTTGGGTTTGGTGTTGTCTCCAACTAGGTTGAGATTTTTCCTTACATTTAGTTTAGCCTCAATGCTAAGGTTGGGAAAATCTCTCTAAGCTTAGGATACATCGTGGGTTGCTTAGATTGGGTTTTAGAACAACTCTTTGAATATATTTGTATATCTACAGACTTGTGTTCTATGGTGGGAATGCTTGAGTATATGTCCTCTTAACTCTGTAGCATCGTTTGCTACATTCTCCACCCTTAATTTGATGGAAGATTTTGTATTTATAGTGTGGATTTGAATGTTACCGTTGGAGATAATCACATTCAAATCCATATTATTCTGTAAGTTCTGCAGCTTCTTCAGGCTGGTTGTCTTCCTCTCATTGGTCCACGCCAGCTGAATTCTAACGTCTATATTCTTCAGTTTCTTCTGAGCCTCAGGATCTTCAGTTCCATCTGAGTCTTCAGGTTTATCTGAGCCTTCTGAGCCTTCAGGTTTATCTGAGCCTCAGTGTCTTCAGTGACATACTGAGTCTTCAGTCCTATCTGGGTCTTCAGGTTTCTCTGAGTCTCAGGTTTCTCGATTCAACAGACTTCTCTTTAGTGGACTTTGTCTGTTCAGGCATACTGACACTGTGTTCAGCTCTTCTGACTTCAGACATCCTGACCCTCAGGTCACTTTTACTTACTGAGTCTCAGATCACTTTTACTTACTGAGTCTCATATCACTTTACTTACTAAGTCTCGAGATTTTTTTTTACTCAAAGCTATCGATTTTTCTTTGCACGATCGATCATTTCGGTGATCGACGATCAACACATCTTCAGATCAACATATCAGGATAACATCAAGTCAGTACATCAGGTTAGCATATCAGTTTATCATATCTGATCTCGATCACATCTGATCTCGATCGGTCTCATCTGCTCATCTTCATATCTGATCTCGATCACGCGTCGATCTTGATCGATCTCATCTGCCATCGTCGATCCGCAACCTTCTCTTCCGATTTCTTTGGCTTTAGCTTTTCTTCACATTTGATTGCCTGACTCATCGGTTAACTCGGGAACTCATCTAACTCATCGATCTCGTCGGTCCTCAAATCAGATAACCTCGTCGATCTCGATCATCTTCTTCTGATTTCGTGTGTTCCCCCTCAACTTGTTCTTTCGTTCCTCCTCAACTTGTTATCTGTAAATTAGCTTGAATAACACAAGTTGATAATGTTTTGGCATAATTTATCAAAACTAAAATATCCCAACACTATCGCACACTACGTTGATTAAATGCGATACATATTCGAAGTTAGGATCAGTTCGCACCAAGCAACTGATCTGATCAGTTTGACTCTATAGTCAGCTGATTGAAAACAACCGAGAACCGATTTGTTATAAACTGGTTTTTCACACGGGTATAAATTAGCTTTCCAGACAATCGTTAAACCGATAGACACCGAACCGATCCCCTCAAAGCGATCGGTAAGTTGATATCACCCAAATGATTCACTTTGCACTCGATCAGCAAACCGCAATCACACTCGACCAAGACGAAAAAATTTCGTAAGTCTATTCACCCTCCCTCCGCATTTCGCCTTTCACAAAACCCATTCGGGACCTACACTATATCAAGAGTAATTTCTGATTAGTTCATGTGTTTACTAACGAAGTGTGCTTACAAACTAGCTTAACCGTTAAACTGAAATTTTTCTTAAAGTTTTATGTCTCTCGATTTCGAACATTTTATGTGCATTTATGATAAAAAAAACTAATCAAGACAAATAATGCCTTGAATTTGCTCTAAAACGATACAAATGTTGTTATAACAAAACCGATGCTATTATGATCCTCACAAAAAATTCACCATTAGCCACCTTCACATGTTTGTTAATATGCTTAAGAGAACAAATATGGATAAAAACATAAATAAAGACTTGAAAATGCTAGAAAACATACTAACTACTCGTATGACATCATAAATGGTCGTGTATCGTTATTGGTATAAACAAACTCGCATTACTTGTATGACCACCATGTAACTTTCATCACCTTATTGTAAACATATTTAGATATTTAAGTGCATTTCGGATGTCATGTTCATCGGAGAATACAAAATTAAATTAGAGGCATAATCTTAGAGTTCAGCTCAACCCTTTTGTGGGAAATAATCAAACCAACGTTCATGAACTACTCACGGCTATCATAACTTGAAAAACTTCGGTAACTTTTGAATTTTATACTTATTGGTCCAGTAAACGACTGAAAGAGGTGAGATATTAGATTGACTGATCATACTCATATAAAACTTAAGAGTAGGTCTAGTGTGAAAATTTTCATGTATGAAAATCTATAAAATTGCCCTAAATCAACCATCTACACCCTAAACACTTAAATAATGAACCCTAAATTATGACATATTCGGGCCGGGTGAACCATGAATCACTTGGGCCGAGTGAACCATGAACCACTCAATTTTGTCTTACCTTCACCAATTACAGAATTTGATTGTAAATTAAAGTTTTTTCATGTATGAAATTTTTCATACTAGACTTTGTCAAAATGTATATCGTGTCGCATAGTGTCTCATCAGACATAGTGTCGATAATTTGTCTCGTATATATCACCCACTATCTTTAAGATTTTATGAAAAAGTAGAAATACTAAACAAATTACAAATTAATAATTCCAGAAAATAATTATTTTCCCATCAATTTTCACTGTGTTAATTGGTTTTAGTGAAATATATATTTCTACACTCTTATAATGAATTGTATATATCTTCGAAGAAAAAGTCATTGAATATAATATATCCAATATTAATTAATTAAATTTTGGGAGCTAAAAAAGTCACTTGGTGAATTTTGAATATTTTAAAATGATATTTCAAATTGTGATTTAGGAAGAAAATTTAAATTAATGAAATTTTGGGAGCCAAAAACAAAAGCTACTTGGCGGGTCTTAATTATTTTTAAATGATATTCAAAAGCATGATCACAAACGAAATTCACCTAAATCGATATTTTAGGAAATTTTCCTTTTTATTGGAGATAAAATATGCACGTTCTTATTCACGATATCTTCTCTATCAAAACAAAGTCTCAAAAAAGTCAAAACCCTTCTACTCCCAAGCAGCCGATTCTTTTAAAACTTGGTGAAATGTGGATCAAACATCAAAATCAAGTTCAAACCCTTCTCTCCAATCCTCCATTCTCTTCCGATTTTGTGGATCAACAGTCAGTTCTTCAAGTTGTCGTCGGCCTCGCCTCTCACGGCCTCCGCAACTGAATCTTCCTTCATTCTGCCCTTCTGAGTTTCCTTGTTGGAGGAGCATCTCTCACCTCAACTTTCACCCTTCACAGATCATTGCAGGTTAGAGATCTAATTTTTTAATTTGTAGATGGTTTTCTTTCCAATTTTTGAGTGCGGTAGTGTTAGGTTTATTATACATACAATCCACCATTAATTGATAGGTTTTGACATGGATAGTGAATTTGATTCTTCTATATTCCTCTTTTGATGGGCTTTTAATTTTTTTTGTCTTCCTCTCTTGTCTGCTATTCATCTTTGATCTTTGGCGGTTGGGCGTCTCAATGGTATTACATAATAATATTGCAATTAATTTTTTTCAACATTTTTAGATTTTTGGAGATAAAAAAAATGAAAGAGTTGCTTCTAGTATATGGTTGGGCCCTTGGGCGTCATTTGGGCAGTATGGAAGTGTAGGAATAAGTTTCTTTTTTAAGACATTGTTCTAGATGCCTTGAAAGTGTTTGAGGAAATTAGAATTAGATTATGGTCATGTGTTTCCTCCAAAAAGAGCCAGGTTTGCTGAATATGAGTGTTTCAAGTTGGATTGTGGATCCACGCATATGTTTAAGTGATTCCTGATTTTTGTTGCACGGTGATAACACAATATTGTCCGGGTTGAGTACCCAGTGTACTCCATTATTCTGCGTGAATAGAACTATTCTTTACCGATAAAAAAAATCTATCTGATGTTGAAATATTGAGATGAAGTTGCTATGTTTCATAAGTATTATTTAAATTTAATGGCCCCAATATCTTGCAAGGAATTCGGTTTAGTTAAGGTGGAATGAAGACCCTCATCTTAATACCGAAGTAGGAGATATAATATACGTTTAAGTTAAACTGTCCAATAATCTATTATAGACACATGAGAAGTATGCACAGAAATTTCTCTATTTTGGTGCCTACTCTCATGGGGAGGTCTACGATTCGTTGTGTTATATAGGAATTTCTGAGTTTATACTCCTAAACTGTGCATTGGGCTTTATTCTTGAAAAATAATAGTATTCAATTATTGGTAATGGCTTCAGATTTGCACACTAAAAGGGAGATTGGTATTAGCAAGTTGTATTATTTCGTTCGCTAGCTATATCATTCTTGGGAGATGACTGATGTTTAAGTCTTTGTTAAATTTGAGTGTTTTATACTTTACCATTTAACGTCGTAGTCTTCTAAAGCATTACATCCTTTGATGTAATTTTTGTTGCAGATGTCCAATCTTTAAGATCATTGTGAGCACGTGTCATAAACTTTAGGAATAAAAATCTGTAATATTATTTCATGAACCTACTGAATTATTCTATAGTGAACTATGCAGCATATTCTTTTGTTTATTATATTTTTCATGGGGAAATATTTCATTTTACATCCTGTAAGTTTGGCCCATTCCAAAATAAATCCTTTATGTTTTTGCTTTATCATTTTTGGTCCTAGGTGTACGATTTTCATCCTTTTTTGACCAATTTTGGTCCTTTTTCATCGGAAAATTTTAAAATAGCCGGAAAGCCACACGAAAAATGACCTAAATTGGTCAAAAAAGGATGAAAATCCTACACCCTAGGACCAAAAATGATAAAACAGAAACATAAAGGATGAAAATCGTACACCTTAGGACCTTTAAGCTATATTAAAAATGTACTCGATAAACAATCACGATATCAAAATCATGATTGTTTGCACCCCAAACATTCACATGAACTATATTTGGTTGTCAATTTTGAACTTCATTGTTTCCTAGATAAAATGACTTCACTTCTAGTATTAGGCTTCAATCTGTATGTATACTATTTTATTCAAAGTAACATGTGCACATCTCCTTTGTTTTTGTGGAAGTTATGTTATTATACTGGATTCTATTGTAGTTCATTATATTATTAATGAACATCTGTTGAAAATGCAATTCTTCATATTATGATTGAGTGATTACCTTATTCTTTAAACTGATGAAGGTGTTTGTCTTCTTTGAGCACTGATATTGCCTTTGTTATCATGTATAATGTTTGGATGTGGTCGTGTTATTATCATTCGTAGTCAATTGTGTGTCTAATTGAGTTATACTGGGTCCGATCCATTTTAATTGTCTTCGTTTTTAGACTTATTTTTCGTCAATTTAAATGTTGTTTCTGTTTCTGTATCTTTTGATTAGTCTTTGTTAACATTCATTGCACATTTGCTAATCAAAGGTTGCAATATTTTTTAAATTTAGTGACATTGTCATTATTTTGTTCTTACAGGTTTTTGATATGGCCCCCGGAGGTTCTTTGGAACTTTAGTCGCATGAAATTGTGAGTATATAATACTGTACTTACATGCTAGTTTTAAGTTCATTTGTGTTTTGATATTTTTGAATTGTTCCTGCAATAACATTTTGAATGTTTTTTAGATTACAAAGTGGCTTTTTATGTGAATTAGCTGAAATGTTCCTGAATTTTTTAAATGTTGTACATGTCAGTTATAATTAGACAATGCTTAGTTTGGCATTTAGTTTGGAAATACGTGTGGAGGGGCATAGTAACTTGCATCTTTTTAGTACTGAAATGTATTGTAAAATCAACTTTTCATTAGGTCTCGATGAAATAAAAGTAATGCAACACATAATTACCTCCAAATTATTCAAATGCATCAATTCATTATTATCAAACTTCAGTATGTGAATATGACATTATTAGATGCATATCAGAATGAAAAAAATAAGGGAATCTTCAGGTACATTTTTTATTTTCATAGGGATTGTATTGGCATTCTAATCAGTGCTTCAAACTTTCCTAACCCAAACTGTAGATTTCAGTGAAGTAGGTGTCCTAGTGTTGCAACAAAATTATCTCATTAGAGATAATCATGAAAGACAAGAAAATGATAGCTGGCAACTCAAAAAAAAAATTGAAATGATGCTTGGTGGTTGGGCTGAGGCGCTGATCAGTACCAAGATAAAAAATATGCACAATAAATTATCCATTTTATCTACAATTTAAAAAAATATAACATTGATTATATCAATTCCCATTTTTCTTCACTGTATTATATATGCACTGAACATGACTTGACTTCGGCTTATGGGTAAATCTTGTATCTGTATTGTAAGCCCTCTCTTCTGTCTTATTTATAAATATTTGTTTTTGCTTGATAAAAAAAATGCTATTATTGTATGTTTATGTTATACTTTAGCTACATTTATTTTAAATATAATAATATAATATTTTTTATTGGTGATATCTATAGAGGAGAAAATTGCATCATCGTCATTGAAGTGGGAAAAGAAATAGCAGCATGGAAATTAGTTTTAGAAATATATATTACATAATTGCTTAGGTTCTTGTTTCATGTAATGATAACAAATCTTATTTGTTGCTTTCTAATTGCTTGCAGGAGTGCTATGTTAATGCAAACTAACGTTCATTCTTTAATTTAGTTTTTATTGTAAATATTTTTTTTTTGTGCAGTAATTGAAATTTAGTATATCACAGCCATCTGAAATTTAGTATATATATATATATATATATATATTATTAATGATTAATGATTTTTATATATATATATATATATATATATATATATATTATTAATGATTAATGATTTAATATATCAAATAAATTGTCAATAAAAGGACTTATTTCATGACGAAATTTGTGTCACAATAGGTATTACTTTTATGATGAATATACCAAAGGCAAAAGAAAATTGGACAAGTCGTGTAGACATTTATGGTATTTGATTATGTTATTATTGAGGTTAATTTACTTCTTTTTCAATTTATTTGAGCATTTTATTTACTTTATTTATGTTTAAATACCAGGAAACGATGAAACGTAATCGAGAGGAATATTTTGAGCTCGGAATAGAGAAGACCGAAGCTGACATAGTCTTGGAGGTGTTGGGCCATGGGGCTGGTTATACCAAAGGTTATGTTTATGGTTCAAAGCCTCCAAGTAAACGTAGTTCATTGTACAATTCTTTTGCTGAATATGAAGATGAACTAAGAGAAACAACAGAAGAGCTCAAGTGAAAGAACTACAAACTCAAGTAACTAGCTTGAAAGAGGACCTTGCTACTCAAAATGAAAATCTGTCTGCAAAACTCTCTAAGAAAAATGACATTCTCTCTGCAAAACTCTCTGAGCAAAGTGCAAATATGAACAAACTAATGGCTTTTACGAGGGAGAAAGGGATTGACATATAATTAAGGTTAGCTTCTATTTTTTTATGTATATTAATTATATAAACTTATATACACTTTCACTGTTTGTTCATAAAAAAAAAATTAGGACGGAGGGAGTATCATATATACACCTCTTCTGAACCTGTTGGGTGGAATCTTTCAGTTACTAAAATCTAGTTGAAAGTTCATCATCAATGGGATCACACAATCACCTCTGATGTCTCTGCTGCCTTTTTTAAATCAACATACCGTCTTCTGCATGTTTCATTAGATTAATGAACTTCTTTGTTAGGAGGCCTGAAGGGGGAAAATGTCTCTGCTGCCTTTTTTAAATCAACCATACCATCTTCTGCAGGTTTCATTAGATTAATGAACTTCTTTGTTAGGAGGCCACGAGGAAAATGTCTCTGCTGCCTTTTTTTAAGTGCAGTTAGGTCTTGTAGATGGTGCAATTGCTAATTTTTTGGAGCATTGCAACTGCTGATTTGATTCAAACATAAATGTGGATATGTGTGTGATACAATTTATATTTTTAGCCAAGATATACGTGTATTGTGTGTATATAGATAGTGGTAGTACTGTACTTTGTATATTTCACTACCAAATTGTGCTAGTTATGGTGTGTTAAGTAAAGATTGATGCATTTTAGTTCGTGGATGTAATAACTAACAGAAGTTAGTGTAAATTTGTTATACTCAATCTTAGATTTTGATTATGTGAAGGAATTACTGTGAGATCCGAGATTTAGTATAGCTGAAATCGTTTCATGTTTGTGTGTAAAGTTATGGCATTCTGTGTTAACTTGAGTGAAATTTGGGATGATGGTTTTGATTTTTGTGAACAGTTATGTATTTTTGTTGATTTTTCCTTTTGTTTTCTGGATTCATCAACTGCTTGGGATGCTTGTTTAACTCATCCAGTCAATTATGGTGATTGTGATACTTCCATTATCTAATATTCTTTTACACAATCTTAGATCTTGTGTGTCAATGAAGTTCCATATTTACCATATGCCTTGAGGGCTTTTTTGATAGTGATCATTCCACGGTGAAGTGAAAATATAGTGTTCCGTTTGGACATTTTGTTTTTGGTTTAATTGTTTGTGCTGTTTCTTACTGTTGGGGAAACCGTTTGTCGTGTAGGTTACAAGCTGCAAGCATGATTTCCACCTTCAATGCATTCTTGAATGGTATGTGTATTTGTGCATTTAAAGTTTAGAATTATCGTTTTCTTGATACTTTATGGAGTTATGCTTTCTTATAAATTCATCTGATATGATATTTTTTTTATAGGTGATATCTACAGAGGAGAAGATTTCATCATTGTCGTTTGAAGTGCAAAAATGAATAATGGCATGGACATTAGTTTTGGAGACATATAAGACATTGGTTTTTTTAGTTTATTGTTTCATGTAGTATTGATAACAAATATTGTTGATTGGTTTCTAATTGTTTGAAGGAGTTTTTTGTTAATGCAAATTAATTTTTTTATCTTTAATTAATTTAGTTTTTGTTGTAATATTTATTATTTAGTATTATTACTGATTTAATATATACAAAAATTCAAATAAATTGATAATAAAAGTAATTATTTCACGATTAAATAAATGCGTCACAATATGTATCATTTTTATGACGAAATAATAGTCACGGTATGTTAACTAATCATGACGATATATGTTGTTACTATATCAATTTCTTTAGTGACGATTATCATCATTGTCACTGAATAATATTTTTTTATGACAAAAAATATTTTGTCACCATTTTCACTTCTTTTAACGACAATGAATAGTTTGTCACTAAAGTCTAATTTTTTGTGACGAAATTTAGTTGTCATTATATCTATATATATAACCACGATCATTTTTTTCGTCATTTTTTTGTAATTCTTTCATGACAAAAAATGTGAAATATGACGAACAATATATTATCACCAAATCTGAACTTTTAGTGAAGATTATTATTTTCGTCACTAAATAATATATTATAGTGACAAAAATAATTTGTCACAATTTCCACATCATTTTGCGACAATAAATATTTTGTCACTAAATCATACTAATTAGTGACAAATTTTATCGTCATTATATATGTACACATATAATGACGATCAACATTTCGTCACCGAATAACAACTCTTTCTTGATGAATATAGAAAATGTGACGAAATAATCAAGCTAATTGTGACACAATTAACGTCACTAAAGTAACTTTTTTTGTGACAATTATTTATATCGTCATGTAAAATTGAACTTTAATGACGAAACGTCATATTAAGTGACGAATATTTGATGCCTAATGTGACAATTTATGCGTCACAATAGATCGAAACATATAGTGACGATGACCTTTTTCGTCACCAAATGATGCCCTTTCAATGACGAATTAATATAGCGTCACATTTTTCATAATACCACGCACATTAAATGACGATCTATGCCACACAAAAAATCGTCACAAATTATCAATTGTGACAAAAAATGATGTTTCAGTGACAAATTTTTTCGTCGCGATTTCTCGAATTTCCTGTAGTGTGCGGGCCGCATGGTCGCGACCTAGCGAGATCCCGGGGATACGACCTCTGGAAAGCGCAATTCCCCAATGGCGGCGCCTGCATGTCTGAATCCCGGGATACAAGCTACGACAGAGAAGACTTTCCCTTTGAGGAGCCTGCTCTCAGGCCTTCCAAGAGCCACTAAAGCAGGATATCCGAATAAGGAAAGGTCAAACGAGCGACCTCAAATTTTGAGTCAGTGACCTCAGATACCACCCTAGCGACCTCGGATACAGCGCCAGCGACCTCCGGTGGGCGACCCGAGGCCAGGGACTCGATGAATAGATCCACTGGAACACTCCATCCAGCAACCAAAGTCGGCTCCATTTAATGCACCTTGTGGGTCATTAAATGTCTAGGTCCTAGATCCCTTAAAGGGTTATACCCAAGAATTGATAGTATAAATACATGTAATTAAGGCTCATTTAAGGGTTCCAAGATTCACATTCAATACAAAGGCTTTACTATCCAAAGAAGAGGTCTTTGACCCAAACACTCTGGCAATTTATTGTTTATATACCTTTAAACAACCAAGCATTAAATAACATGTTCATGACATTAATGAAGAACATTCCTTTTGTTCTTCATTAAATCTCAACTACCTTAAACTCATAATCAAGTTTGATGCCAACCAAAGCCACATAAATGTTTTAATCCTCTCATCATATTTTTGGTATCAACAGAATTCACTATTGCCAACAAAAACACATTTATTACCTCACCACCAAATTGTTTTCCTTCATGTGAAGGTAGCAATATAGCACAAATTACACATCCAAAACCATGAAGCATATAAATTGGTAATTTTTGCAGGGACGATAATATGGAGATTTTTTTTTCTCTATAGATTGATATTTTGATGACATCATGACTTATGTTGATGTAGAAGTTGCTCTATTATATTACTCATTAAAAAATTATATGGGTTCATATTTAGATGCTTTTAAAAATAATTATGTAGGAATAATCTGCTTTTGTGATTCTAAGAAATACAGGTGGTTTACAAAAATTTAGAGATTTGTGTTTCTGTGTATTTTGTGATTCAAGGATGCAATGAGAGAGTAACATACGTGAGAATCAAGGAGAGAGATTGAGAGAAAATAGGATTTAGACACTATAGGAGAAATAAGATTTTCTAAGAGTTATATATTTTGGTAAATATAATTAAGGTAAGTTAATTAAGAAAATAATAATATCTCATATTACACGTGTCATAAAGTAATAGGTATTACATGAGATGTTATATTATTGTGTTACAGGAAATTCGATCTGCTTAAAAAGACAAAATGCGAAACTCACCATGAAACGATCGAAGAGAGTATTAGTTTTACTCCAACATAAATGAGATCTTCTATAGTTAGGAATGATTTCGTCTTCTTGACGTTAGAATATCCTTTGACTACCGTTGAATCAACGATCTAATGTGTAATTTTATTTTTAAATTATTGAACTTTGCACAAATGCATTTGCACTGTACATACTGCAATTGCATTACATCGCCTAACTAATAAATTAAATTAATATTTATAAAATGACTAAAATATCAATATTAGTTAAAATAATTAAAAAGATAAATTTTAAAATTTATGGGATTTAAATCAAAATCATTCCATAACTTTCCACCTTTATTAAAATGATCTCATAATTATTAACATTTTCAATTTAGTCACATATAATTTTAATTTATTTCAATTTAGTCTCAAACGACCAAAAGACGACCAACAATACTCAGAATAACATTGTTTTAATCACGTGCAGGTCACGTTTGTCGAAAGTTGATGAGTAGACTTTTTGTGTATAAATGGCTTGCCAAGTGTGAAATTAAATGGTCAAATGAAATCATTTTAAAAATATTAAATTCTAAATTAATTTCAACACGTTAAAACAAATGGTCCCACCCCCATCCCCCTCATCTTCCCCAGCGTGATGGTTTCCGTCTTTCACCAAAATCTGCAAATTTTCAAATTACCTACACCATAGAATTTTACAAAAATAGCGAGTTAAAAAAATTCAAATAACAAACCAAAAATTATTGTTAAATAACCAACAAAAAATCTCCAAAAACCAATAATTCAGTTTATCGCTAATTACTACTGAACAACGAAAAAAAATCCCAAAATTAACGTTGAACAAAAATGAAAATTCTTCAAATTCAGTTGATTCAAGTTATTGCTGAACAACCAAAATTTCTTGAACCTCCAATCTGAAAATTATAATAAATGAAATTGTCGAAATTGAATCCCAAAATCAAGTGGAATCGACCAATTGAAGAACTCCACCAATTTTTGAAAACCAATCGGAATTTGCAGAGAAAAGGAGGAGCCCTTCTTCTGAGTTCGTGAAGAACGCTGCACCAACACCACCCTTCGCGATGGCGGTCAACTTCTCAAAATTTTTTTTTCACAAGTTCTGTTTTTGGAACCCCTTTTTTATTTTCACCATTTTTGTGTTTCTCCTCACAATTTCAACACCAAATCACTCCTCTCACCCTTTCCAACCTTTTCCCTACTCCAATTTTTCTAATACTTTTGCTTTCTGTCACAATTTTGTTGATTTTGAAAATTTCTCACTTTTTCTATTCATTTGATGTTGAATGTTCTTCTCCATTATTAGTTGAAGTGAGTGATGAAGATAGTCAAATAATGCGTTTCTCTAGTGGGGAGGGTGAAGATGATGGTGCGGAGTTGCGGGATGAATGTTTATTCCGAAAGCTTTTGTTGGGTTATACGTGAAAATATGTTTTTACTTTGTATAACCTATATATTAAACATTTATTTACTGAAATCAATTATTTATCACTGTTACATTAGATATGAATGAATGTTATATATATTTACTGCAAATCATTCATAAAATATCATGTGTTACATTGTAGTCAATGTGGTGATATCAAATCACGAAAGATCACATTAACAGTCCCTTGTAAACGAGTGCATGTTTCACAACTTAGATAGATCTGAACAATCTATTGGTAAAGATTGATGTGTAAGGCTCAGATTGACTTGTCTTGATCAAGAGATTACACTAGTGCATTTGTTGCGTTGAAGCGGACCTACAAAGAGGATAAGTTATTCTGTATTGACTTATGAGATGAAAAGTTAGACCTCAATGATTGTATTTCTTAATCCCTGTCACTTAATAAGAATTTTATGTGATTAATAATTATTGCTTTGACTTATGAAGGGAAGAGAATCATTGCGACTTCAATATCTTATATCTTGAGCAATAATATTAATTATATGACGATTGCTAAATTAATACAGAGAATCATGTGCTTGGAGAGTCTTGTATGATTTGTCCCCTTGGTGGACTCAGAATCTTTATCATACCAAATCTTGCAAGTTGAATTAATTTTCCGGTATGAATAATAATGTTGAGATGTCCTTACTCCAAAGATAAAAATATTAATTAATATAAAGCTTTTCAGTGGCTTAATTAGTTAATGGACTAGATAATCTTAAACACGGGAAATAATAATCGGGAGTCATATTACCGTAATATGGGTTAAGATGAATAGTGCAATATTAATTATATAGTGGAATTAATTAATATTAATAGGCTGAATAATATTGTGGCTCAATATTGGAATTAAGAGCCCATTGGGAGGTCCATCTAATTCTTCTAAAGGCCTCTCAAGTAGTCAAATTAAAGTCCATTAAATGAAAAAGTGTTAAATATTTTTGTTGCATATTATTTCTAAATTTTCGAAAAAAATAAGGAGGAGAGAGAAAAAGATTTTCTTGGAAAGATTTTATGGAATAAGTATTCTTGGAGCACAAGTTTATCCCATAAATACAAGAAAAGTCAAAGATCTTATTTCTTCATTTATTTGGTGATATTGGACAAAAAATTTCGCCCCCCCTTGCGTCTATTTATAGGGGATGAATTTTTCATCCCCAACACAATTCCTTTCTTGAAAAAATTAGAAATCCACAAAGGTGGTGCAACAAAATATTTATTTTTCTTTGTTTATAATTGTTCATCGGAGAACCTCCCACCAAGGTTGTTGAACAAGGGCTTGAGAATAATTGAGAAGGACTTTCGGTTGGTAGCCAGATACTGATTCTGTCTGTCTCAAAACTGTCACTCCAACGGGTAAGTTTACGTAAACTCCTAGAAATTATGTATGCTAAGATTTTTACGTGTTTATTATTTGCAAGACGTTGTTGGCATGATTATTATATGAATTCACATAGTTTAATTTATCTTAGTAATAATCTGTGGTTTAAATTTGTGTTTAGGAGTTCATTCCGAATAGATCCTGGCATAATGTGGTGTGCTGTCGTAGGCACCTAAAAATGAATATAAATACCTTAGCTAATCCACTAATGTAGTAGGATAAGTAAGAGTCGATCCACAGGGAAAATAATTAATATGTTAATTGTACGAATTTATAGAGACAAACATGCAACACGAAAAGGGGGTGTTTTGGATTGATTTTCCTAAATACCTATTGAACAAAAATCAAATAACTAAAATAACAAATAAAATCAATTAATAAAAAGGCATTCCAATTCGCAGTTCATTCATCCCTTGTATTTTGACTTTCCTAATTAAACATATTGTTTGCTCTACTTTACTCTCAGACTAATGACCCTCAATAAACAACAAGCTCTGTTTATCGATTTTATCCCTTAATTTTATCAAATTGAAATAAGCTCTTAAATGAATCTTCTTAACTGAACAGTCTAGATACGATCTAAATTTAATCCAGCCAAAGCATTAGTCTCTGGGATAAAGGTCAAATAAATTCCCGAATACGCAAGCTCGATTCAAAAGAATTTAATTTGTTACCAACTGTCATATGCACGCAACAATTACGGATTACGCGATACGAACTAACAGACATGCAAGAATAAAATAATCTAGGTGATCAATCTAAATTAATTACTCAAACATGCAAGAATTTAAAACAAATGATATAAATAATCTGAGAATGAGAGTGTCACAAACGATATTAAATTTAACTAGTATTCATCAAAACAAAAGTTCAGAAATCCCCGGAATTGAAATTAACAAAAGTATCAAAACTCCCTGTCCGCGTAAGTCTTCAAGGTCCGCGCGTCTGCATCACTCCTAAGCTGCTGCCCAATTGCAGCTCTCCTCCTCCTTATTTCCGCTTCAGCCAATTTATATACTGGGTTATTCTCGTTTTAAAATCATGGGTAGGGGTGGCATACTGTACCGTACCGATCATACCATATATCGTACCGTAATTTACGGTATGTGAAAATTCATACCGTACCGTACCTAAAATTACGGTATGCTAAAATCACATACCGTATACCGAACTGAAATTTCGGTATACCGCACCGTACCGAAATTTTCGGTACATACTGAATTAACGGTATACCGTTTCATACCGAATTAACGATATACCGTCATACCTTGATTATTTATTTAAAAAACCTATATTTAATGAATAATAATCTCTTAACAACATATATTTGCCTTAAAGACTGATTTTTTAATTACGAGAACACTCAAAAAAATTCTACGAATTCTAATTTCCAGCTTGAATCAGGAAACCCACAGAGACAATTCAAAATAAAAGGATAAATTTACACACAAAAACTGCATCTCACTTCACCATTCCAGAACAGTCAATATCCAGGAACAATTAACATGCAATGCCCTTCAAATTATGGAGAACACACACACTAAAGTGTGAATCCTTCATAACCCCATCTGAACAAAAACACTAATAGTAAATACCCTTTCATAACCTCTAGGTTCGTTTTACTGTCTCAAATATTAATTAAATTAAAAAAATACAATATATTATATATTTTTCTAAATATGGTAAGGTATATATCCAATGTATCGGTATACCGAAAAAATATTTTAGATACCCAGATATATATATTCTAAGATATGGGACTTTTGAAAATTTATACTAGGACTTTTGAAAATTTTTATACGATTATACCATTAAAAATTTTCGGATTTAGACATACCTTACCGAAAATTCCGGTAAATTTAATATATTTTCAAAGATTGTAGTTCTAAGATATCTAAATTTTTTTGGTAAATTTTCCACCCTAATCATGGGCTTGGTTTAAAGACCTTTTCAGGTGGAAATTAAAATAACCAGCACTATTAATTAATTCATGGGCCTTGACTTCGGGGTTGATTCCATTATTATTCTGCTACATTAATACTGAGGCCCAAGTCTTGGGCCTTTTCTTCGTATTTGGCCCGATAACTTTTTGCACTTGCATGAAATCTCCACTCCAAATTAATACTCCATAAAAGACACCTAAATATATCCAAAAACAAAAGAATAGATCAAGTGTGAAATATCATTAAAACACATATAAGTACAATTAGTCATGCCATCTTAATACAAATGAGTCCAATAAATTGCACTCTAATCCATTAAAAATATGCATAATACACTACTTACCATAACGTATCCCAACAAATTTTGGCGTTGGTAAGGAAGATGATATTTTTTTATTAATAATTTTATTGTTTGATATAGGCTGAAAATATATAATTTGATGTTTATTTGAAATGAAATGTTTAGGGGGGGTGTTTAATGTGTTGGATCTATTATTTAATTTACTATTTTATTTTATGAATTACACACTTGGTAAGTCACATATGCAGAAAAAGTTAACTCGACAACTTCCAGCGAAAATTAGGGGGTGTCCAACACGCGACTCATACGACGTCTTTTTTTTTTAGGTAGATCTTCGACTGGGATAAAATTAGAAACAAATTGAATAAATATGAGACTAAATTGAAATTTTTTATAATTATGGGACGATTTTGATTTTAATATATATCCCTATTAATATTTTATTATTTAGATAAAATATTTTTTAGGAAATCAAAATTATAAAAGTTATAATTTTTTAAAAATATTATAAGGACATTTTAGTAATTTTATATATATTTATTTTAAAAAATTAATAATTTGTTCATGGAGAAACTATATCGTTTAGGGATAAATTAGATGATGTGTCAATATTTTATTGCTTTCCTGGCGTTAGGAAGGACAAACATCCTTGTCTGACGATTGAAAAGCCAAAGATAAATATGTTCCATAAAATGATGAAGTAAATTGTGTCAAACCCCCATGTGATTTGAAAATCGGCGTCAACCTTCATGTGCTTTAAAAATTGTGTGAAATCCCCTTGTGATTTTATAAATATGGTGTGAAATTCCCATTTTTGTTGATATGATGTAAAGTGTATTACACACTCGTTTTTTAATTTTTTTTCCCACCTTTTTGTTGGAAAATGACATAATTACTCTCCATTGACTATATATTAGAGGGTTTTGACGTCAAACCTTCATATTTTTACAATTTAATTTTTTTATATAATTATTTAATTGTAAAAATATTAAGACTTGACACCAAAATCACCTTTAATATAGTTAATTGAGGGTCATTCTATTATTTTTTAATAAAAAAAGGTGAAAAAAATAACATTAAAAAACGAGCGTGTAATACATTTTTCATTATCTCAATAAAAATAGAGATTTTACGTCATATTAAAAAATTACAAGGGAGTTTCGCGTTATATTTATTAAATCACATGAGGTTTCACACAAATTTTAAAGTGCATGAAAGTTTGACATCCATATGACGCACTATTATATTTAACTAATGGGCTTCCAAATTTCTATCGTATTTAATTATATATATGGACACACTAACACATTCATACATATTATATATACTTGTAGCGGACCCATGAGCTTGCACTACTCGCTAGGAGTAAGGCATTTTCAATTCTTATTTATAGAATGACAATTAACTCCAATTTACCGCGTGATCTATGAATTAGGGTTCAAGCACAATATGAATCCTCTCTCTCTCTCCATTGAACGCATAAACAATTGCTAAAATTTGACGCACCTAGGGGCACAATGTGGTAAGGTTTTGTTGTAACATGAGGAGAAATTTCACGATAATATAGATTCGAATCCCGCGTAGAATAAATTCTCTTTCAAATATTATGTAGACTTGTCCCATGGAATAAATTTATGTTCTCACAGATATTTGCTACTCCAACACATCCCTCAATTTATAACCTACCCAGCCGAGGGGCCGATCATTAATACGGGAAGGAAATTGTCATTCCCATCTATTATTATTATTTATTATTATTATTATTATAAAATTACTATTTAGTGGGAATTAAATGGTAAAGTAATGATATTTGTGTAAATAAAATAAAATAAAGTTGTCTTTAGTATGAAAAAGGTAATAGAGTGGGCCTCATGTGCACCCGAGTGAACTGTGTACTCATAGTGCATTTTAGAAGCGTGCAACTTTACAAAATAGAAACGTGCAACTATTTCAAATATAAGCATGCAACAATATTTCCATATTAACAATTGCATTTTTTTTGTGTAACTTTTCAGCATAATATGTTGCACGCTTTTAAAATGCACTATGAGTGCACAGTGATATCGAAGGCCAACTTGGTTGGAGGTAATCGAAGGAAGGAAACATTCTCATTAATATTACTTGATAATTTTTATACACCGTAATGAGGGAGTGTTTGCAAAAAAATATCCATTTGAAGAAGTGATTAAAATTAGTGATTATATGAAAATTGATTAATAATAAAAGCTAATAGTGTTTGTATAAAAATTCAAAGAAAAGTTGTTAGTGTTTGCAAAAAAAATTAATAATATTTAAAAAAATGTTCATAAGTTACTAAAGACATCATCTTTCACCTTTTAGTTTATAGTTTTTAAGAGCTTATTTAATATAATAAAAGAGAATAAAACACTCAAAATTATTTATGCACATGATTCTAGATGATTATAATCATTTTTAATTTCTCACAAACACCACCTGAGAATATAAATAAGTAATTTATTACTCTACTTACTCAACCCTACACAAAAAATACCCATTGTTGATTTTATAAATAAATAATAACAATACAATCAATAACTTTGTTATGATCAAGGGTGTAGAAGTCGAAAATCGATAGTCGGACGGATATGGATTGCCTAGCACCTAGGCCGTCTAGAAGGGGACTAGTCGGGGACTAGTCGGTTCGGTTTTCTTTTATTTTTTTCATCTAAATGGGTTTTATTTACTACTTATCGAAATATTATAACAAAATTACACTCAAAATTAATTAACAAATTCATTATACAACCGCCTAAATCTAGATAACAATTGAAACATCATTTCTTATATATATTATCCATTATAGAGTACAAGAAAATTAATTTAACATAAAAAACTAAACAAATTTGTGTTTTTGAATTTTAGTGTAGTGAAAATTATCATTTTTTGTCTTATCATCAATTTATTCAAAGAACAAAGTCTCTCATTATCAAATAATTTCTTAGTGACACCTAGCTCCTGACTTAGCCGTCTAGCTCCCGACTTAGTCGTCTAAGCAAAATCGGGTCGGCCGACGACCGCCTAGCGCCTAGGCGGGGACTATTCGGGACTTTTACATCACTGGTAATGATTGACTCATCAATAATATTTATTACCATTATCATTCTCAACTCATAAACAATCGGACCCTGAGATGTTTGAAGAATATAAATTAAGGAGAAAAATTATTTTATTACTATTTCAATAATGTTCAATTAAATTTGGAACAAACTTTTTTATTATGAGACACACTTGCATGAGACGGTCTCACGGTGAGATGGAGCATAAGTTGAGCATTGACACTTCAACACTTTGGGAGGAGTGGATGTGATTTGTGCTAAATTGTACATCGTCTCATGTATAAGACCGTCTCATATGAGTATTTATCATTTATTAAATGTTTAAATAAGAGTTGGGCGAATGGTGAAACTTTGAGCAATAAATTATGTCGACATAAGGACCACAACTTATAAAACTTTACCCAAAATCAGACACCATCCAAAACAAAATGTTGCATACACACCTGAAAAGCAGCTCTGTTTCCTTCCAAAAAAATCACAGTCCGAAGAAACAGAGCATCAGATTGCAAAAAAGGCAAATTCAAAAGTAGCCTTATTTCGATTCTTTAAAACATCAAAATGTACTATGATAAAAAATTGAAATGTCGGACAAGATAAATGAAAATCTATTAAAAATTGAAGTTGGTCACATGAACAAATTTTATAGTATGAAATTAAATTATTTAAACCATTTTATTCATTTTAATATATTTTTTTATTTTACTAAACTTGATATTATACCTTCACACACCCATTAATTAAAAATCGTAATACCTTCACACACCCATTAATTAAAAATCAGTTCTATGGCATGAAACTTGTTCACTGCCGAGTTTGCCTAAAAGTTGTCACTTACCCATAAAACTGATTTACATTTTTATTTCTACTTAATGGAATAATTCTATGAGAGTCATACTACTCATGATTCATCCACAATATTCCAGAATCAGAAAGTCGTAACAGCTCGTGAAAAAAGGAACCAACACCTTTAGCAAAAAAAAGAAACATGAGAATGTAATTTTTAAAAGCATTCATCAGGGTAACCATTTACGACATGTACTATAACTTTTATCAAATTTGCAACAGTATAATTTTTTTATCCGACTGCAGCTTATAATATACAAAATTGCACCGTTTGCAAATTGATAAATAAAATTGTAATTGATATTAACCATATAATTTAATAAAAAACCACATGAAGAGAACCAAGCTTCTAGGAATACTGCTTCATCATCAAAACTTTCATTGAAATCACTCTTGCCAATTCATAATCCGAATTCAGATATACACTTAAACACTCATTCTCAAATCTCAATAATAATCATACAACAATATTACACCATTTAATCTATACCAAAAAACAAACAACCAACATTACTCATCCACAAAAACACACATATAAAATATATAACACTCCAATAGATCCATCACCTATACCCATAAACCATCAAGGAATACCTTTCCTTGATCCACCTAATACTCTTCTTAAGAGACCCCTTCACTTTACCTTCAACCGTGTACGCCTTGTAGCTCGCAACTCTCTTCTTCCTCTGCACCTCCGGATCACTAAAGCTCCAGCTCTTCGACACCGCCCCATTCGCCGACTTCCCTTTCTTGAACTTCCACTGCTCTCCGCCGCCGGCGACCACGATGTCGAGCTGGCCGCCGCCGGTGGAAGAGGAGGCGTAGGAGGCGCTGTAGCATCGCAGATCTTGCATACCACTTGAGTTTGAGTGAACGGTATTGTTGACTTCCATTGATCTTGACTTGGATCTCAGATCCTCCATTTTTATTTATTTGCAGAAAAAGGAGAAAAATCAGAGGGTTGTTATGTGGAGGAGGTGCAGATACATGTGGTTTTGGGAGGAGTACAACTTTGTTTCGCTGTTGATATTTATCGGATGCAGCACCTGGTCAATATTATTTTTTCTTTTCATTTTCTTTTTATTCCTAACTTTACTTGCATTTTGAATTTTGATCCCTCTTGCCAGTTGCAACATGGTTAGAAAATGAGCGAGACTCATGTATGTCTCATAGTTCATTTTAAAATTGTACTAACTTGTTTTATTAAAAAATGTAATTTATTATAATAAATATTGTAATTATTTTTTTAATCAATAGTTGTACAGTTCAGTGTAAATAAGTTTCACTTTTCAGTATAACAAGTTGCACAATTTTAAAATGAACTATAAGTGCACCATGCACCTGGATGCATACAAGACGTAGCCTTAGTAAATTTAAGCATGTCTTTTCTGAAACTAGTTCATAATGTAAAGTTTACATTACTTCATAAAATTAATATCATACTGTACATTTATCGATTAGTAACATTACATTTACAAATTGAGATTATAAGCATTAAATACTATATAAATATTTATTTTTAAAAGTACTATTATCATTTTATATGTTAATGGTATCAATTTTATAGTATTAACAAATTTCACAGGAGAGTTTGTGTTTGACCTATTACTTCTCTAGTCACGGTAAGAAAATAGAGAATTGTCATTGGAATATTTTAATATGCCTACGGAATTTTCAACATAAATAATTTTATCCTTAAATAATAAAGCCTACGGCTCGTCTACAAAATTTTCTAATCATAGACATTTTCATTCATAGGTAAATTTTTTAAAAAAAATGTAATTCATAGATAAATTAATTTGTTTGTAGTTCATTTCTAAACTACAAATGTAATCGATAAATATATAAAAGTAGAAGTTTGTCAAATTTTGAAGAATACATATTTGAGCAAGTTTGGGTACACTTACTTTATGGGAAGGGGTTAACTTCATTTTTTACCAAGGAGAGTGACTTAATATCAAATCAATGAAATTATTTTTTTTCGTTCTTTACATCTTACTTTTCACCTACATTTTTTAAGTTTGATAATTTTTATTACAAATGTATTTTTAACACATTAATTCTCAAATTAATCGTGTTTTTACGATCTTTAATTTGACATAAATATAGTTCAAATTCATACTTAAAATATGAATTTTAATGTTTTAAAATATTTATAATTATGTGATTGTATGAGTTTTTATTTTTTTTTAAAATCTTATTACCATCTAAAACAATTTGGATGTGTTATTAGTTGAATAGTTAATTAAAAATATATATATTTAATTTTTTAATACTGAGATACACATGTATTATTTCATAAAACTTATATATTAATAAAAATAAATTAATAAATAACAATATGTACATTAACATAATATATTTAATTTAAATTTATCTCATAATTAATTTCACGTTGAAATTTGTTAATATTCAATCCGTGCATCGCACATGAGAAATTCTAGTTGCCTACAGAAATGTAAATTATCTAGCAAATTATTTGTGTATATAATTTATTTGCATACGAAAATTATAAATGTGTAAACATTTTGTTTATAGGTAATTTATATGTTTATAAAAATTTTAAAAATTAGTGAGCAAATTGTAAGCAATTCTCACTATTTAAGAATCAAATTATTTTTTTTTTTTTAAAAAAATTATAGTTATTTAGAAAATTCTATGGGCAAATCTTAATTTTTTTTGCCGTGGTGAATGTGTGATAATTGTTAAATAAAAAATAAAAATTGCCAAGCAGTGTTAAATAAAATTGATGGTTAAACCTCAAAATATGTAAAGATTTATGAGGTGGTTTGGTGAGTATTATGACACTCTTATGCAAGAGATGCATGCAAGGTTCAAATATCTCTATTGTTTTATGAGGTGGTTTGGTGAGTATTATGACACTCTTGATATTGCCACACATATAAACATTAACTTCATAATTAATTAGAGAGACACTTGGCAATTGATTCTTAATAAGTCCACATGTGCCAATTAATTAAACACACTAAAATCGGCACATAAGTAAAATAAACTCCTTATTGCTAATATAGGGAGATCTATATATCTCATTTTATTCATTCATAAAAATTCATTTTTTCATTAATTAGTATATTAAAAGACTCTGTATCCTTATTATTTGTATAGACAACAAGTAATATTTATCCTCTTCACAAGAATATTAATACTCCCTCCTATATTTTTTAGAGTCATTATGTATTTTTTTAAAATAAATTAAGATTTTTTTATATCAAAATTAACCTTAATTAATACTCCACCCGTTCCAACATTACTTGAACACTTTCCTTATTTGGACGTCCCAACATTATTTGAACACTCCCAAAATGGAAACAAATATAATATTGATACACTCACAATACCTTTATTTTATTCCACTAAAACCCATTAAAACAAACTTTACTTGATTTGCGTGTCATTTCTAGTGTTCAAGTCATCTTGGGATGGAGGGAGTAATAATTAAATATTCTTAACAATTATTACTATTGGGTAAGAAAATTATTCACATATATGACACATTTGTAGAAATTTTAAATTTTAAATGATCGTTTTAATTAGGGGTATATATGAGATAATGGAGGGAGAAAATGTCAGAACGACATTCATTATACAAATGTTAATTAGCTAAAATAACATATAAAAATAATTGGAGGGAGTATTATTTATTAGGAGAATTTTTGGAAGCCAAATGTAAATTTGTATTGGCAGTTAAATATGAAAAACCATTTGGATAAAATGAGATCCTTAATAAGGAACAAATGTAGCACTTGTTGGAGAAATTGATTTAGAACCAAAAAAATAAATAATAAATTGGTAACTAATAAGAGGGTTGGGATTTGGCCAATTAAATGATGACATAAAGTTTAATTTTTAAAACTTACACGTCATAGGGTTGACGTACCCTCAGAGTGGATGATTGTATTATATTTATAATCTCAAAAAATTTGATGATCTAATACGCGAAATTGAAATGTTAAGAGCCACTTTGTCGATTAAAGTGTTAGGAAATTTGGGAATTAAGTTAGGCAATAATTATGCCACGTTCAAATTTTAATGGACAAAGAGTAATTATATCGACCATACATATGCGCCACCCACCCATCCAACTGCCCTCTTATACCGTGGCCTTAGAATTGGACTTTGGTCACGACTTGGGCAAATTTGGGTCTTGGGCTTTGTAAGTTCACTGCTCATTTTGGAGCAAATAAAATGGGTTTGGCCCAAGTGGATAAATAACATTTAAAATATAGAAGTCCAATTGGATTAGGTTCAACTCAATGAAATTGTTCAGCTCAGGAGAGCTGATTGTTTGAAATTTGAATTACACGAATCTAAACGTTCGGTATTCCAAATTCATTGGCGTTTCAAAAGAGGTATAACTCTTGAGTTGTTACATGGTCACCTTAATTCTGGTCAGTCCTCACTTGAAACGACATTAACTGTCATTATGACAAATTAAATTCAGTAGGCTCCTCACCTGGTGAAAAACTCTTATAAATAGAACAATGCTTTGGTGTTGTAGAACACTTGAAAAAAAATTGTATAGAGAAACATATAGAACCAGGAATAAAGTCATGAACAATAATGTGTTACTATATGAATATCCATGTGATACTACATGAACAAGTATGTATTACAACAAGTAGTATGTACTAGTTTATATAGTAATGCATCAAGGTTTATAAGGTAGCATCATTACAAAACCGGTACAGAACGGGGAGAAAGTACCCAGATTCAAAGAGATGAAGAACAATGGTAGAAAACACGGGAAAAAAATACCAAATTTGAGGAACAAAATGATTTAAAAAAATAGGAAGATATAATATAAAATTTGAGAAGAAAGAAAATGAGAACGTGAGAGAGAAGGAAAAATCAGAAACCACCATGAAAGAGGAAGAGGAAGACAATTCTGCATTGAGAAAAAACCATTATTTGATATTGTGAGTGTAACGAATCTTGTGAATTTAATATAAAAAACATAAAAATGCTTTACAAGTTGAATTTTTTTTAATTGAAATTTAGGGAATTGCGGGTTACAATATCAAGTTTATTTCTCCTCTGATTCTTCTCTTTGAACGTTAACCTTGACTTGTGGAGAAATCCTCGTCTTGGTCTTGCTTGGGGTTGAATTTTGGGATTCGTAATCCAAGGGCAGGATGCCTTGTTTTGGATCAAACGTTATCTTTGAAGACTTTCTGAACGAACACGTTCAAATTTGATGAAGAATGTTTTTGAGTCTTCTAGTTAGCCTTTGAGTATTCAAGAATGCCTTTAAGAAAAAAACGCTAATCGGAGGGGTTTGGAGCCTTATCTTGAATCAAATGTTGCTTCTGGAAGATTTTCACGAAGAACGCCTTTGAAACTTCTTTGTATCTTCAAGAATCTCTTCAAATCTTCAAGAGTTGAACGAAGAACACCTTTGAAGAAACGCCGAGTGTGAGGGGTTTGAACCTGCATCTTGGAATGCCTTTGATTCTTCAAGAATGCTTCGAGATTGCTGGAGTCGTCTTAACTCTCCTCGTCTTTGCTTGAATGTTGAGTTTTGTGTTGTGTGAGAAGTGAATGGGATGGACCCCTATTTATAGGATGAGGGTGTCAAACCTTTCTTCTTCATGCTTCCCCATGGCAGCTCTTGGTTGGTTGGATTAATTTGATTGGCAAATTTAATGCAAATCAATCAATTTTATTATTTTTTTCATTAATTCTCTTATATTTCGACGAAATATTAGCCTGATCCGCCAAATACGAGTATCTGGGTGCACGTAAAATTTGATTGACCTGTACTATGTGTATTAAATATCAATATTTACTTATTAGTTTGAGAATTAATTTAATTAAATTCTCAATATATAAATAGTCAATTTTATTTGATATTTATATATAATTTGTACACGTCACGTGAGAAAATACTGTTGGGGAATTAATTCTCCGGATCTATTTGGGATGAATATTTAAATACAAATTTAATTCTAACAATTATTACTAGCATGAATTAATCATATATTAATTCAAATAATAATCCAACAACAAATCATGCATATAAACAAGTCACATAAATCCTACGCATGCAGAATTGTTAGGAGTTTACGTGAACTAACCAATCGGAGTGACAACCGTTGAGAAGATAGATACCCGTTCACACAAACAAACCCAAACAGTCTTCTCAAGTATTCCCTCGTCCTCGTTCAATGATCTGGTGGTAGGATGCTCATGAACAATTTAACAAAAGGGAAAAATAAAATTATGTTGCACCACTTTTGTGGATTTGGGGGGGTGGACGAAAATTTAGGTCAATTGGGCCATTGGGAAATTTCCTTGCTTCTTCTCCAAGAAACAATCTTGAATATATTCAATATATTCTATTTCCCAAAATATCTCCGAACAAAATCTTCTCCTCCTTATTATTATGGGATTTTCGAAAATTACTTAATAAATAACCAAGTGGGAGATTTCTTGAATTTAATGAGATAATCTTGTATTCCAAGAATACTTAACTTCATTCCAAAACAAAATTTAAAGAAAATCTTTCTTCCTCTTTTATTTATTATTTTTGAAAAATATAGAAAAAATAGACAATAATAATTTATTTTATTTTAAACACATTTTTCAGTTATTGGACTTTATCTTTGGGCTACTTGAGGGGCCTTTAGGAGAATTAAGATTGAACCTTTCAATGGATTTTGAATTATCAATATTGAGCCACAATATTATTCAAGCCCATAAATATTAATTAATCCCACTATATAATTAATATTGCACTATTCATCTTAACCCATATTACTTTTAATATGGCTTCCGGTTATTATTTCCCGTGTTTTAGATTATCCAGTCCATTAATTAATTCAAGCCACTAAAAAACTTTATTTTAATTAATATCTTTTTTCTTGGTTCAGGAATGGCTCAACATTATTATCCATACCGGAAACTAATTCTACTTGCAAGATTTAGTATGATAAAGCTTCTGAGCCTCCCAAGGGGACAAATCAAGCAAGACGTACTTGCACACGATTCTCCGTATTAAATCTTAGCAATCGTCATGTAACTAATAATATTGCCTAAGATATAAAGTATTGAATCTCATTGATTCTCTACCCATCATAAGTTAAAGCAATAATTATTAATTCCACACGATCCTATTTAAGGGACGAAGATTAAGAAAAAACTAACCACTGAGGTCTAATTCTTCTATATTCAGTACTGAAGAATTTATCCTCTGTAGGTCCTATTCAGCGCATCATAATGCACTAGTGCAATCTCTTGGTCAAGACAAGCCAATCTGAGCCTTGCACTTCAACCTTTCACGATGGATTGTTCATTTCCATCTGGGTTGTGAATTCTGTACTTTTGGTTACAAGGACTGTTAATTTAATCTTATGTGATATGGTATCACTAAATTAACTACAATATAACACGTACTATTTATTGAACAATTATGCAGTAAATATATGTAACATTCAATGATATTTTAAGCAACAATGATAAATAATTTATTTAAGCAAATAAAACAGAAATTCAGTTTGGTTATACAAAGTAAAAGCATACTTTCCAGTATAACCCCAACCATCTCCCACTTATACTCAAAGTCCGCTTTTAAGTATACTACAACATGTCTCGTGTCATTCTACGTGACATCTAATGTCACCTACACGAACATAATAATATCTCTCCCACTTATACTTAAAGCAGATTGACAATGCTCTTGACACCCATTCCTTCCACATGTCTCTCGAATGTATTCTGAGGCAGACCTTTTGTGAATGGATCTGCTAGGTTGTCCTCTGATGCGATCTTTGCCACCTCTATATCTTCTCTCTTAACGATTTCTCGTATATGATGGTATTTTCTTTTAATGTGTTTGCTAGCCTTGTGGGCTCTTGGTTCCCTTGAATTTGCAACTGCTTCGGCATTATCACAGTAGACCGTGATGGTGCTGGGCAAATCCGGAACTACGTCCAAGTTCACTAGGAAGTTCTTGAGCTAAACCGCTTCCTTCGCCGCTTCACAAGCAGCTACATATTCGGCTTCCATGGTAGAATCTGTGATGCATTTCTGCTTAACGCTTCTCCATGTCATGGCTCCTTCCCCATGCAAAACACACTACCCGAGGTAAATTTTTTGGAATCTAAGTCTGATTGGAAATCCGAGTCTGTGTAACTGATGGGGATCAGATTGTCTGACTGATAAACCAACATACTATCCCGAGTTCTTTTTAGATACTTCAGAATGGTTTTAACAACAGTCCAATGTTCTTTCCCCGGATTACTCTGATATCTTACTACCATACCAACGGCAAAGCAGATATCTAGCTTCGTGCATAATATTGCATACATAAGGCTTCCGATAGCCGAAACATAAGGAATGCCTTTCATGTCATCTATCTCCTTTTGTGTCTTAGGGCACATTTCCTTGGATAGTTGGATTCCATGTCTGAAGGGTACAAAACCTTTCTTGGAATCCTTCATGCGGAATCGCTTCAAGACAGTATCTATATATGAAGCTTGTGATAAGCCTATCATCCATTTCTTACGATCTCGAGTGATCTTGATCCCAAGGATGTGACCGACTTCCCCTAAGTCCTTCATATCAAACTGTTTTGACAGCCATGCCCTTACGTCCGATAACACCTTTACATCATCTCCGATGAGCAGAATGTTGACACGCTTTTTATACACACAACTCTCGTATTCATTTTGATCAAACCCGTAAGACTTTATAACTTGATCAAAACATTGGTTCCAAGCACAGGATGCTTGCTTTAGTCCGTAAATGGACTTCTTGAGCTTGCAAAATAGATGTTCTTGGCCTTTTTCAACGAAGACTTCGGGTTGTTGCATATAGATTTCTTCCTCAAGACTTCCGTTAAGGAAAGCTGTCTTGACATCCATTTGCCAGATCTCGAAATAGAGAGGCACAACTATCGACAAGAGAATGCGGATGAACTTAAGCATGGCTACAGGCAAAAAAATTTCCTCATAATCGATCCCTTCTTTCTGAGTGTAACTGTTTTCCACAAGTCTAGCTTTGAAGGTCTCTACCATCCCGTCCAATCCTCTTTTCCTCTTGTATACCCATTTGCATCCAATGAGTTTGACCCCATTAAGTGGTTTGACTAGCTCCCACACCTTATTGTGATCCATAGAACCTATCTCAGCTTAAATTGCTATTTGCCAAGAATCCACATCTTTGTCTTGGATTGCCTCATTGTACGTCCATGGGTCTGATTCATGTTCATAGGGGACCAAGTCAGATGAATCTCCTATTCCCATGAATCTCTCGGGTTGTCTAACAACCCTCCCACTACGACGAGGCTCCATTGTGTAAATGTGTCGTTTGGTATATCAACTTGTACAGTTGGCATTGCGGTAAGCCCTCTTAGCTCATCTAAGGTAATCTCACTTCTAGGCTTTTTATCGTTCATATAGTATTCCTCCAAAAATTTAAAGTGCGTACTGATTACCACTTTTTGATCTTCGAAACCATAGAATGGTCACCCTTTCGTTCCCTCGGGGTATCCTATAAACAACCTTAATTCTGATCGTGGATCCAATTTACCGGCTTCCATGTCCAACACGTATGCCAGACACCCCCAGATCTTCATGTGTCTTAAACTGAGCTTGCGCCCGGTCCACAACTCTTTAGGGGTTTGGGGAACCGATTTGGATGACACTAGGTTCAAAATGTAAGCCGCTGTTTCCAAGGCGTGACCCTAAAATGATTTGGGTAGATCCGCATAACTCATCATTGATCTGACCATTTTTAAAAGAGTTCTGTTTCTTCGTTCTGCAACCCCGTTTTGTTGAGGGGTTCCGGGTGCAGTCAACTGGGATACAATCCCTTCATCTGACAAGTAGTTCAAAAATTCATCGCTGATGTATTCGCCTCCACGATCAGATCGTAGAGACTTGATATGTTTTTCCTTATAATTCTCTGCTTGAAGCTTAAATTCTTTAAATTTATCAAAGGTCTCAGATTTATGCTTCATAAGGTAAATGTATCCATATCTTGAGTAATCATCGATAAAAGTAACTAAATACTCATAACCTCCTCTTGCTTTGATTGACATTGGGCCACATACGTCAGGTGAACGATTTCTAACACTTCTTTGGCTCTATTCCCCTTTGATCCAAATGCCCTCTTGGTCATTTTACCTCCAAACACGATTCGCATGTTGGAAATGGTTCAACCCGGAGTGACTCCAATGAACCATCTTGAACCAACCTTTGGATCCTCTTTGGATTAATATGACCTAGTCTCGGATGCCACAGAAGTGTTTCGTTCACATCTGATGAACGTTTTCTCTTATTCGAAACAATCGATGTGTTATAGGATGCATTTCGTGAGTGGTGTGCACAGTTAATTGTGTAGAGATTATTCGACAACGTTCCATGACAGATAAACTCATTATTTAGAGGAATGGTAACAAGTTTATTAAAAGTAACCGAATATCCATCAAGAAAAAGTTTAGAAACCGAAATTAAATTCTTTCTAAAACTAGGAACGTAAAGAACATCTCTTAAAATTAAAACTTTGCCTTCAAAAGACAACTGCACTTCTCCCACTTCTTCAGCCGCCACTCTCGTAGCACCGCCCAGTGTGATGAGGATCTCACTCCCACTAAGTTGCCGGGTCCGCTTGAACCCCTGTAAAATGAAACAAACATGATCAGTGGATCCCGTATCCACTACCCATAAATGGGAAGCATACGCCGCCAAACAAGTTTCAACAACTAGTGCATAAGAGTTACCTTTTTTTTCCATTCCACTTGGATTTGGAACAGGCTGGCCTCCAATGTCCTTTCTCACCACAGTTAAAAATTTTCTCCTTAGCTGACTTCTTCACTCCTCCATCTCCCTTTACCTTTTCTTTGCCCTTGGCAACGCTTGAGTTCACTTGCTTTTGGCCTCTTGTCCTCTTCTTGTTCTTACCACCCCTTGGCCTAGAAGAAGAAGAAGGATTGTTTGCCACCAAGGCTTGGCTCTGTTGCCCCAATATCGCCTCTGCCGAGACCAAAGCTTGCAACAGATCAGGCAACGTGAACTTCTGATTGTTCATTTGGTAGATCAGGATGAACTGTTCAAAACTCTTCGGCAGAGAGTGGAGTATGAAATCGATTTGGGTCTCGATATCATATTCAACACCAAGTACCTCAAGCTTATTGAGGTGAGCCATCATCTGGAGAACGTGCTCCCTCACGGGTGTTCCCTCCACAATTTTCTTTGAGAGCATGTCTTTCATGGTGATCTAACGAGCCACACACTTGTGATGTTGGAACATCGCTTTAAGACTTGTCATGATGTGTGCAGCAGTTTCAAAATGTTGATGCTGATGTTGCAACACATCTGACATAGAAGCCAACATGGTGCACTTAGCCATCTCATTTGAACGCTTCCAGACAGCATAATCTTTCTTATCCGTTTTCGTGGACTCATCAGTTGACTTTTTGGATTTTGGGACAGTAAGAACCCAATTGTGATGTTGTGCACTAAGGACAATAGTAAATTTTCTACTCTAATCAATGAAGTTTTCACAAGTAAGCAAATTGTCTTTAAGTATATTAAACAGTGGATTAAAAGGTTGCGACATGCTGAACTGAAATAAATAACGATTGTATAAGCACAAAATTATCACATAATTCGACCACTTGATTAATATTAAAATATCAAAAAAATATGAACATGCATCAGCCAACATCTCAAAAAAGTTTAAATAAGTCACGTGGGGTGAGTCATTATTTAAACACATTCAAGCAAGTTACAAACAAGAAAACAGTTACAAACCTTTAATGTCCAAATTAATAGTTTGCTCCCACTTGACCAATATAAACTTGACAGGGACTTCGGAGAAGTATATGCATATCAATTTTATACCTAAGTAATAACCATGATTAAATACAGAATTATTATTTCGTTTGAACGAGCCTCGTGGGAAGGGTCATCGTCGCCACTAATAATAATCCACAATCATCCTATGGAATTTATTCACGTGAAGGCTATCTTTTGGCCATCCCGTGGGGAGAATTTCTCCAAAAGAATTCACAAATAAATATATCATGGAGGTCAAAATTAATTCAATTTTATTATTTGGAATAATTAATTATTTTAAACATACTTAGTAATTTTCGAGTGAGATTTTTCAAAACAATTTCTCATGCATCGCATATTCAAAGAAATTAAATAAGCACGAAAAAATAAAGCAAACATCAAAATAAAAAATTAAACACATTGGGCACATATATCCAATTGTCATGGTTAATTGTTTTCATGCCTTGAACTTGAGAAATCGTCTTCATGGCCTTCATCGTTCGTCTCGAAAAACTCTCATTCGATCGTCTCAGAAAAATAATTTTGCCACGTCAAGCCACGTCTCGTGCATCGACTAGCTCACGGGTCAGGATGCACGCCTTGCATTCCGCCCGGCCGTGTCGAATGGCGCCCGTGCGACGCACGCTGCCTGCGCCCGGTTCCGGATCCGCCTTTAATTCTTCGTTTCCGTCTTCGTTCCCGATCCAATTACAATATATTTACAAAAATTAAATAAACCTAGATCTAGACTTGTCTATTACATTGAACGAATCAAACAAATCCTAATCTACTCGTGAATTTTCTCACGAGGCAAAACGAATTCGAACGAATCGAATTAAAAAACCACAATTATATGCATGCATAATTAAACATTCATCAAATACCATGACAATTGGATACCTGCAAAAAAGATCTAACAATTCTACTATCCAATTTCAAATTTAATGAAAATGAATTAAATTACAATTTAAAATTCAGAGCCTGAAACCAAAGCGCTGTTACCAGTTGTTGGGGAATTAATTGTTTGGATCTATTCGGGATGAATATTTAAATACAAATTTAATTCTAACAATTATTACTAGCATGAATTAATCCTATATTAATTCAAATAATAATCCAACAACAAATCATGCATATAAACATGTCACATAAATCCTACGCATGAGGAGTTGCTAGGAGTTTACGTGAACTAACCTCTTGGAGTGACAACCATTGAGAAGATGGATACCCATTCACACGAATAAATCCAAAGAGCCTTCACAAGTAGTCCCTCGTCCTCGTTCAATGATCCGGTGGTAGGATGCTCATGAACAATTTAAAAAAAGGGAAAAATAAAATTAATGTGCACCACCTTTGTGGATTTCTAATTTTTCCCGCACATGGAATTGCACTGGGGATGAAAAATTCATCCCCTATTTATAATGGAGGGGGGGATGAAATTTAGGTCAATTTGGCCATCGAGAAATTTCCTTGCTTCTTTTCCAAGAAACAATCTTGAATATATCCAATATATTCTATTTCCCAAAATATCTCCCAACAAAATCTTCTCCTCATTATTATGGGATTTTCGAAAATTACTTAATAAATACCAAGTGGGAGATTTCTTGAATTTAATGAGATAATCTTGTATACCAAGAATACTTATCTTCACTCCATAACAAAATTCAAAGAAAATATTTCTCCCTCTTTTACTTATTACTTTCGATTATTATTGTCCCGTGTTTAAGATTATCCATACCGAAAATCAATTCCACTTGCAAGATTTAATATGATAAAGCTTCTGAGCCTCCCAAGGGGACAAATCAAGCAAGACGTACTTGCACGCGATTCTCCGTATTAAATCTTAGCAATCGTCATGTAACTAATAATATTGCCCAAGATATAAAATATTGAATCTCATTGATTCTCTACCCATCATAAGTCAAAGCAATAATTATTAATTCCACACGATCCTATTTAAGGGACGGAGATTAAGAAATAACTAACCACTGAGGTCTAATTCTTCTATATTAAGTATTGAAGAATTTATCCTCCTGTAGGTCCTATTCAGCGCATCATAATACACTAGTGCAACCTGTTAGTCAAGACAAGTCAATCTGAGCCTTGCACTTCAACCTTTCACGATGAATTGTTCATTTCCATCTGAGTTGTGAATTCTGTACTTTTGGTTACAAGAGACTTTTAATTTAATCTTATGTGATCACTAAATTTTGTATCACTAAATTAACTACAATGTAACACATACTATTTATTGAACAATTATGCAATAAATATATGTAACATTCAATGATATTTAAAAAAACGGTGATAAATAATTTATTTCAGCAAATAAGACAGAAATTCAGTTTGGTTATACAAAGTAAAAACATATTTTTCAGTATAACCCCAACAAATACAGGTTGAATAGATAATATTACACGAATCTTATATATGTGCAGTATTGTATATGAGTGTATGCGTTTAGTTAATATATGAAAACTTAAGATATAATTTGAAAAGTAATTCGAAGTAAAAATATTTATTTTTTTTAGTAAATTTATTCAAAAATATTTTAAGTTAATATCAATTAAATATAAACTATTTAACATAAAAAAGTAAAAGTACTTTAAAAAACTATCCCTAAAATTACACTATTAAAAATTATAAAATATAATTTGAAAATTAATTTAAATAAATATTTAATTCTAAAATTATTAAATATTTAAAACATAACTTTTTTATTATATTTAAATTCTTATATAACAATAAAAAACTTAAAAATTGTTTAATATTTTTATAATAAATTATTATAATTTTAAAAACAATTACTACCTCCGTCCCGGAAAAACGTGCACACCTATTTTATTATCAAGTTTTTGTGAGCGAGTTGTTTATTAGTATTTCAAATGATAAAATAATTTTTAAAGAGGGGTATTATAGATCTACCTCTCATGTATTGCATGCATCTTTAAAAATTATTTTATCATTTCAAATACTAATAAAAAATTTGCTCGTAAAAACACGTGAAAACAGTAAACGTGCACGTTTCTTTGGGGCGGAGGGAGTATTTTTTAAGTAACAATTAAAATAAAAATATTTATAATTAAATAAATTAAATTCTCATAATAAACAACATAATCAATAAAATTATTATGGCAAATACTTTGTGCATTAGTTGCATGGATATAAGATTCGTGCAACTGGATTAGCCCGCTCCAATTAACTAATGCATATCTTTTTTCTTCTTACTTTACACGTCTTTTGACCCTTTTTTTCCCCAAATTGAGGATTTGAATGTTTTTATGAAAGAATTAAGCCCTGAAAACACAGATTTGAATAAGCAGTTGGATAAAGCGCAGACAAAAAATTCAGAGGTTGTGATTGTAGTGGCGCGAGCGGTGAATCTTAAAACTGAGAGAAAATGGAGGCTAGGACTTATGCCTATTGTGGTGGGGAGGCATCTATTTGTTTGGTTTCCCAAGGAATTGATGCAGCTTCTAGAAGCTTTTGAGGGGTTGGTGGAGACAAAAGAGGAAAATGACAAGACAATGAAGACGATTATGGTCTCATAAATAATTGGAGTAGTTGCTTCAAGGTATATGCAAGGTTAGGGGTGACCAAAAAATTTAAAAACTACCTAAACCGACTAAATCAAACCTCATTGCACCGTTTTTGATATTTTTTTAAATTAACGGCAATTTTAAAAAATGCTTCAAACCTTACCTCTGCAACAATGCAATTTTAATTTTAAGTTGATAACCGCACTGAATGCACCGTTATTTTATATATAATTACATGTATTAATATTTGTTGGTCCCGGTGAGAACGAGTGCGTGTATGGGGGAATACACGTGTTGATGATTTTAAAACTTTTTTCGACGAATTTGGGTCCGAAGATGAGAAGGGAGATCGCTAAAGTCAAAGTTCATCGAGGCAGTGATCCCGAAGTAGCTTTCGAGATACCTCGAGATAATCAAATCGAGTCCCGAAGTGTCAGAGATCCTGAGTTGCTTGGATCGATAACTAACTTACTGAATCCTCGGATGAGAGTTCGGTTTGGTAACTATCTCTGTTTAGCTACCATTCGTCTTGAATGGTTGGCCCTTAGATTATACTCGTTTTAAGCTTTGTTTGAAAACCTTCCCTTATGAAATAGTGATTTATTGAATTTATGCAAATTGGATTGATTCCATTGAAAAAGTATGCTTTCAAAATCAAGTTGATGCTAAAAGAAGCTTATAGTGGTTCGGAGACTCAAGCTCCTATCCTTCTTGAGAAATCAATCGATAAAAGTTTACTAACTAAAGTTTTCGAAACTAACTTGGAAGTTTTACGACTACCTCCGTAGTTTACTTACTCAATCACACACAAGCTTTCGGACTATTTAAAACTAACTTCTTCTCTAAACTCCGTGGTTTACTAACTCTTTACAACTCTACTCACCAACAAACACACTCCAACTACCTTCTCAAGGTTTGGGGTTTCTTTGGTTGGTTTCCAACTAGGATGAGATATCCTTTACAATAAAAGCACAATGCAAAGGGTTAGGATATCTCGACTAAGCTTTTGGATAAATCTTATCAAGCTAGGCTCAAGAAAGTGAGCTCTCTTCAATATAAAAAGCACTTGGGAAATTCAAGGTATTTTGAGTGCTTTAAACAAGAATAAGTTTGAGCTCTTGTTTACATTATAAATTTCCCGTAACCTTACTATGTAGAGGGTCACCCGGTATTTATAGGCATACACAAGGTCACTCTTGAAAACTAATTGGAGAGATAGCCGTGAGTTCCCTCTTATGGTGTGAAAACGGCTATATTTAGAGTTTGAAACTCCCTAACACGTTTTAGGCAATAGCCTTTCATGTAGCCGGTCTTCACTTTTTTGCGATCATGGAACTTTTGTACATCGACATCTTTTTTTTTGACTTGTCCTTTGTCATTGTTGTCGATGTCATCTTCCTCTTTTTGACTTTTGTCTTGATTAGGGTAGACACCTTTAACGGCTCTTTTGATTACAAACTCGAGTTTTATAAAAACCTTAACAATACCGACTTAGTTCCTTTTATCCCGCATTTTTTCTCTCATTTTGCATCCTTCGGATAGATATATTGATTGCCTCGGAACATTCAGTTCATATGAAGCATTCATATATTCTATGAGTCTTGATAATTCTTTTGTTTTTAGTATTCTTGATCTTGAGATACTCGATCTTGATCTTGTGTCTTGTGAGTCTTACGAGTCTTGAGTCTTCGAGTCTTGATTTATCTTATTTGTTTATCTTGAGTCTTCATCTTTGAGTCTTGATCTCTCGATTTCAACATCGAGTCTTGAGACTATTCGAAACTATATCACGACTTATACATTTCTTCGATAACATCCTCAATACTCTAAAACCGAATCGACTAACTATCAAGAGCATTCTTGAACATGTCATACTCGGGGGTTTTGGGATCTTAATCAAAATCATATAATCTTTTTTTAAATTCATCTCCCAACAATTTCCCTTTTTGATGATGCCAAAACCTATCTTGTTACAAGTATATAACGTATTCTCGGGTTTAGGTTTTATCTATTACAAGATTGGTTAAGTCCCAACAGTTTCTGAATCGGAGAATCTAAAAAAAAAACTTGAGAGAGTCTCCCAAGAATTTCATCACCAAACAATCAAGAATCGGGCATATCAAAAGACATGTAAAATAAGATAATGAGGTATTATCTTTTGAGCATAATGATAAATCTTCATTGATGATGAGTGTAGCTTTACAGATAAATGAATTTATCAAACAAAAATAAAAAGACAAACATTTGAAGAAACACAAAATCTTCGAGTCTTGAGTTTTTTAGTCTTGATTTGGCTCTTCGGTCTTCGCTTCTGTTATTTTCATTTTCGATTTCATCATTGGGCACTTCCGGATCAAACATTCGAAGAATCTCTTCTTCAAACTCATTTATTTCCCGATGATGTCCGGATTTGTTTTCGATTAGTCCCCATCGACCAGTCTTGAGCAATTTCTTGCGTAATGGCCTTTTCATTTACCAAGCCATTACCAAGTTTTCGGAGGAGGATAGGAATATGGAGGGGCTACTATCGTACTCCACCTTCATCCGCAAGGTTAATCCAACTTTGTAGATACTTTGGATAAAAGGTGAGAAGATGTTCAATGAAGGCTTCGTTCGATGAGAGCCTTCCTTCTCCATTCCCTAAGAACATCAAAATTGAACGAAGGTTCTCTTCACTTCTTCCCACATGTCGTTGAGTTTAATGGGCATCCATTTATCAACATGGGGCCACTTCAACGCTTTCGATGTGGAAGTCACTCCGCCGTTTTCCTTTTCTATCTCTTTTCGATCACGAAGTTCCGAGAGGCAAGCGGTAGCTTTCTTAGCTTGTTCTTTTTTGGAGTGTCATGAGCCTCTCTAGAGTTGAAGACTTTCTTCGAGGTTGAGACTCGAGATTCTTCCGCATTTTCCTTAATCGGTTTGACGGGTTGGCTTAAAAGCTTTGACCCTTACAGGTTTCATGGCGATTCTTGCTTGTTCCAACCTTAGTTCTAACACTCGGTTTCTCTCTTGCAACCTCAAGCTTGGTTTCTTTCAGAACTTCGAATCAGGCTTCTCTACTTGAGCAAATTTTAACTTTCAAGAATCGACTTCTTTAAAGGCTTGGGCTAAATTGTACATTTCAAACATCTTTTCGAGCTTTCTTTTTCCAAAAATGCCATGAACTTGAGGTTGACCTTCCCTTTCCCCCCTTGGCACCGTAGTTTGGAAGATTTCGGAGAGATGTGTCCATATGATCTTTGTTCTTTGCTCAACATGGATCTCTCCTGCTAGTTGATCTTGCTCATCTTCCATTCTTCTAATGTGGTTCTTAATGTTCTTCGAAATGTTCCGAGAGTGCATCTTTAAGCATCTTGTCAACCGAGCTCATTTCCTCAACGATATAGATTTGATCCGCACCTCATATTTCTCACATCGGTTTCACCTCCAGCAATCAATCGACTCGGGTGCTTTTGTTTCATTTCATCACTTATCTCTGCATTGACTCCTCCAAACTTTTCTTTTAGCTTTTTTCTTCCATGGATTGGTCGAGTGTTTTGTATGCGCACCGATTCTCAAGAATGGCTAAGTCCTTCCGGTGTCGAGCTTGATTGGCCAATGTTTCTTCCATCCGAGCAAATTTTGATTGCCATTGGCTCAATCTTCTCAAGTTTCTCCATTACGGGAGTGAGATCAATCTGGAAGTTTTTCGTCTTTGTTTGATCAGCTTCATCCTCGAGCTCTAGCCTCCAATTGAGCCTCAATCTTTTTATCGGACATTTTGGAATTAAAGATAGTACTTTGTTAATCCGCATCATTATCAATAGTGCAAAAGGTACTGAAAAGTCTTAAATCCGAGGTTGATCAAAGCAGGAAGTCTCTATTTGTTTGAGACCGATCCTCGGCTTCTCCCTGTTGGTCCCCATCTCCATCTTTGGATTTGTCTCCTTTTGCTCGGGGCATCAAATAACGAGCTTTCATCAAAATCGGAATTTTTCAATCGAGCTTTGTCATGTGAACCACGAGAATTATCTCATTCCACGGTCTTCCCCTGAATGTAGCAATATCAAGCATGCTTCGATTGAGGATATACTTCGTCGTTTTCGAAGAATATATAATATTCGGTATTAAGATGAACCGTTCCCCTTGCTCCTCCATTCGCCTTCTTGGCCCTCGCCTTTCTTCCATCTCGGGCTCTTTCAAAAAGGATCAAAGCGGGAGGTCAATCGGAGCTCATCGAGTACAAAGCTTTGCATTTCCTCGGTTTAAAGTGGGTTACGAGACCTGAAAGTTTGGCATTTCCTCGGTATGAGTAAAACGGTTTTGAGCTGCACATCTTGGATCGATTATTTAAACACGAGGTTCGAGCTCCTTTAAAATACGAGAAATTTTATCCGACCGGAAGTGATTCTCCAAACACCTAGAAGAAGACACTTCCTCCCGATTGTCCTTGAGATAACTTCGAGCCAAGACTTGTAATGGTGAACTTTGAATAGTTTTCGGGTTTGGGGTGAGACTGCGCTTTGGGCGAGGTTCTTCTGCCTCAACAAATTTTTGCCTCCCAAGGTTTGTTGGAGAAGGTGATTCTACCTTCTTTCTCTTTTCCCTCGAATTCTTCTTTACATGGGTTTGAAAGAATTTTGGATTTAGGGAATGGGGTTGAGTTGGCGAAGATAACATCTCCAAAATATAAGGCAATTTGGTGGCATGGTGGATCTTGCCTTTCATTGTGATTTCCCCATTGAATTCTTTTTATGATCTTGGCTTTGCACCATCCGGACTAAAATTTCGTTGAAGTCGGTGGTGGGAGATGCCTCGATCGCCGCCATCGATCCCGAGCCGGGGTACTTATCTCGCTCAAAACTCCCCAAGAAGACTCATGGCGCTCTTGCTCATAATTATATTGTGGCTTTATCTTGTTCAAAGTTGAATTTCGGCAATCCTATCTAGGTACTCTGCTCTCTTCCGACATATACATCGCAGATCCTCTCTCTATCACATAGCTCAAACACATCATTGATTTTTTGAATAATGCATTCCTCTCAAAAACGTATTTTGATGAGTGATCTAGATGAAATCTGATGTCGAAGAGTGCATACAATCTTCTTCATCATTTTTCAAATTGCGGATGAATTCGATTACCTCCTTTGCGAAAGTGCAACTTGCGACTAGATGGGTGAGTTTGGCGATCGGATCATATTTACGGCTTTGAGTTGGTTGAGCTCTCAAGTGGGACAATGAACTCGTACCATGGCTTATTGGTTATGACCAATCTATTACCCGGTTGGAGCCATTTTAGAATGTGATTGAAGAATTTGAAGCTTTAGGGTTTTGCGATTTCGGGCAAAAGGGATTTTAGTTCTGAGTATTTGGGAACGAAGGGTTTGATAAAATTTTGGCTTGAATGGCTTGAAGAGGTATAGATAGCTTTGAGATCGTGGGGGAATCGTGTAGGTTAGGTGAAAATAGCGGTTGAGATTAATCTCCGATTAATCGAATTATATGAACAAACGATCTCGAAAATAAACGCCAAAATATCCTCGTGGGTCAATAATGTGGCAGAGCATTAAACATATCTTCTTGAAATTTAAAACGCCCCAAAACATTCCTCGGTGTTTTGTATTTATTGCAAATGATTATTGAAGTTTTATTTAAGCAATAAATGGCTCACATGAGTCATTACTTCTTGACTAATTTCCTTCTATCGGTCTTAATAATCGACCTTGATAAAATGTCTTGAATAATCTTGAAATCGGAAAGGTTCAAAGATATTCTTGAAATCGCCTATCGAAGAATCTGAAGTTTCTTGAGACTCGATTCGGTATTTCATTTTATCGAAAAGAGAATTTCAGAAAGCTTCATGTATCACGAAAATCTTCAATTTTTAGATTTACTCTATACACTGTTCTAACATCCATAATTCATTTGAAAACGAAATCTTGAAAACCAAAGGTTTAGTCAAGATATAGCTCTTTTGCCTATCGGTATGAATTTTCTCCATCCTTATGTCCTTTTTTCGACATGATCTCGATGAAGTGATGTCCGATATCCACATGCTTGCATCACGGTGTGCAATTTGATTTTGTGAAATAGCAATGGCACTATTATTGTCACAAAATATTGGTACTTCATTGCCACAACTTTATAATCCCTTAATTGTTTATGAGCCAAAGAATCGAGCACGCCAGACTTCCTGAAAACCATGTATTAAAAAAGAGTTTGGTTGCTCGAGGTCATTTTTTGAAAACCAAGATATCGGTTTGCTTCCTAGAAATTGACAAGTTCTGTTGTGTCAGTGCGCAACCTCCATAGTCGACATCCGAAGTAACCGGTTAATTCAAGGTTATCATCATTTGGATACCATAATCCTCTATTCTTTTGTGCCCTTAAGATATCTCATTATCTTTTTAGCGACCTCCATGTGACTAGTCTTAGGATTACTTGGTATCTTGCACATATCCCAACAAAGAAATGTTATATCCGCCTAAACGTGAGATAGAGCAATGATCCAATGATTCCTCTATAATCGGTATGATTTCTTGATTTGCCTACGAATCGGGATCCGCTTCTTGTAGTTAGTATTCATAGGAATCCTAACTGCATTGCAATTTTATACACCATATTTGGCAATCGGATCTACGGTGTACTTTGCACGGTTGATGAATATTCCTTCCTTTGATTGTTTCACTTGAAGACCTAGAAAGAAATTCATCTCTCCCATCATTGACATCTCAAACTTGCCTTTCATCGGTGTTGAAAACTTTTCACACGGTGATGGTTTGGAGATCCAAAATGATGTCATCAACATATATCCGAACCATTAAGATATCTTTCCCATCCTCTATCCCAACAGAGTTCTATCAGCGGTTCCTTTGACAAAACCATGGTCGATGAAGAAACCGAGAAAGAGTATCATACCATTGGATGCTTGCTTGAGACCATACAAGGCTTTTCCCGAGCACGTAAAATTCTGTTTGAACCGAGGAGGTTGTTCCACATAAACCTCTTCTTTTTAATGAAAATGCACTTTTCACATCCATTTGAAGACCGTGAACTTCATGTTTAAAGATATGCAAGAAACAATCGATGGCTTCTAGTCTTGCAAGCGGTGCAAAGGTTTCATCATAATCCAAGCCTTCTTCTTGGGAATAACCTTGTGCAACTAGCCTTGCCTTGTTTCTTACAATGTTGTTGTTTTCATCTCTTTTATTCTTGAAAACCCACTTGGTTCCAATGACATTGTGCCTTTCAGTCTATCTACCAACTCCCATACTTCATTCCTTGAGAATTGATTCATTTCATCTTGCATTTAAATAATCAATACAAATCTTGTAGAGCTTCACCAATCTCTGCGAGTTCTTTCTCCGATAGGGAAGCGAGAAATAGTGCACTTTCACCATGGAACCTTCTTGTCTTAACACCTTGGGTTAGATCACCCACAATCGACTTGTAGGATGACTATCTAACCATTTCCTTCTTGATGTTCCCCCTTCAATAGTATCCTCAACATTTGAAATGTTAGGTTAGGGTTATATCGAGAAACTTCGGGAACAAAGTAAAAGGAGAAAGTGAATCATCTTCCTCGGGGAAATTTATTAGGACAAATCGAGACATTTGTTCCCCTTTGGTTGATAGATTCGAATTTGCCTCATTTGTGATACATCTTCATTGGCATCACATACACGAAAATCATTTGTTTACCTTTGGTCTTTGGTTTTCTGAGTCTCACCATCGATTTCCATTGAACTTCTTTTCTCGAGTCCGAGTCACCCAATCGTAGATTGGATCGAAATCCTTGCCAGTCGAAAGATGATTTTCTTTTTGTTGTTTCAGCTTAATGGTGATCATCTTAGTCGGTTCATGCATCATGTTCTGTTTCTTCCGAACACAAATAGTTTTTCATCAAAAACAACATGAGGTGTTTCCTCCACAATAAAGTGGGTTGTAAACTCTTTTTATCGACTTGGAATATCCTAAGAATATTCCTTCATCAACTTTACTATCAAAAGTTTTCAACCGATCTTTACCATTATTGTGTATGAAACACTTGCAACCAAAACACGAAAAGAAAAAACAAGAGGCTTCCTTTCATTCCAAAGCTCATAAGGTGTTTTGCCTTGACTCTTAGTCAAGATGGAACGTGAGTAATGCGGTGTTTTCAAAACCCTAAAATCTTTTTAAAAATTTATCATTGTCCTTGGGAACTTCTTTTCGAGTCCTGTTCCTTCTTTCAAAGAACACCATTTTGTTGAGGGGTCCTTGCGGTGATGTTTCATGAGAAATTCCATTTCTTTACAATAATCGATATAATATGATTTATAAATTGAGTTCCTTTTGTCGATCGATTTTGACCACACTCGATTCTTCTGGCCATTGAGCCTTTTCAAGTATTTTTTATCTCGAGTCTCTTTCTTACTAAGTAAGAATATGACCCAAGTATATCTCGAAGTCATCAACTACTTCGCCATTTGTGCTCTCCACGGTGTTATAGGACCAAAAGATCCATATGAAGTAATGGCGAAGTATTCTTTTCAAGAGAAACCTCAACTTTACTTTTAAATGATGCTTTTATCTGTTTTCATTTTTTCGCACGCATCACAAATATGTTCTTCTTGAACACTTCGTTAGGTAACCCTCTCACAAGAGCTAATCTTGCAAGCTTGTTCGGGGTTTTGAAATTTAGGTGATTCATTCTTTTTATGCCATAACCAATCGGTATCCGTGGAACTTTTAGCAACTAAACATGTATCTTTAGGAGTTGAACTCCAATCAAAGAAGATACACATTCCTTTTTCTTGTACCAATCGATGTAATTTCGTGATGTATCATCTTTCACAAAACATAAGTTCTTAGAGAACTCAACATTAAAACCTTTATCACAAATTGGCTAATTGAAAGCGGGTTATGCTTCAAAATACATATGAAACACCATGGATATGAATCGAGTCGATTTCCAAAGTTCCATATCCTTGATTATCCCTTGGAGTTATCTCCAAAAGTGATCTATGGGCCTCTATGTTCAACATAGTCTCGAGTAACTTCTTGTAAGTCATATGTCTTGAACATCATTTGTCAAGATACCATATATCAGGTTTTTTTTTCCTTTCATCGATTGCCATGTGATCTTTAGTCGGGTTTAGTGCCCTTGTTTTTTCCCTGAAAAACAAATTAATTCTTAGGTACCCAATTTGTGTAGGGTCCTACAAGGTTAGATGTACCTTCGGAATCCAAATCGCCTCGACAACTCTCATTACTTTAGAGTGGCCGATTCGTCAGTAAACATCAACATATACATCCACTATTCGGGGTGCCTTAGCGTTTTTACGTATATGTGTGCTAGCTTTAGCTTGAACATGTGCCTTTGAATTCTTCTTTGGTTCGGGCCTTCATTAGGATCTTAGGCTTTTGTGCATCCGGTCTAAATCTTTGTTGGTTCGGGTTCGGATAACCTTTACCTTTAGGCAAGTAAGGTTTAGGTTATCATGTCTTGAAATCTGGGTTTTCAACATCTTGAGGACTTGGTCTCTTATTGAGAATATCTCCATTTGAGTGTTTCTCTTCGAAGATTCCTCCGATGGTTCAATGTAGATCCTTTCAAGTTTGCATTCTTAGCTTTGAGGCTTTGAAAATTCGAAATTTTCTATTGCTTTCGTTTTCTAGCCTTCACCGAGGTTTGGGCTTTCTAACCCGATCATTGGGTTTCTTTGAAACCATAGGTCCTTTTCCTTATCTACAACCTTGGGCATTACTTCGGTTTGAAGTGTAGGTGCTTACTTGGTTTTACAAAGATTGTCTTCTTTGCTACATGATCAAAGATTCGGATGACCTTGTGAGGTTCCCCACGGAATAAATCCAATCCAGATTTTATAGTCACAGATCTCTGGTAACTCTGAATTTCATCTATTACTTTAGATGCATTATTCAATAGAGTTAACTTCTTCTGTGCACTATCCTCACAGTTCTGTAGAGTTTCATGCTTCTCAGAGAGGTCATTGAACTTAGTTACGATTAGTTTGAGTTTCTCAACGTGGATTTCTCTAGCTTTTCAGTTAGGGTCTCTATCAACTTCTCTTTCTCTGAGAGTTGTACTTTTAGAACATCTAGTTCATCAGTAGCTCCCATAAATTGAGAAGTGATTTCAGTTTTGCTAGAGTCTTTCCATTTTAGATTTTCAAACATTGATTCCTTATTACGCTCTTGAGTTTTATTTAGCGATCCTTGCAAAAAAACAAATAGTCCTTCATCGATTCTCAAAAAAAGAATCCATCGGTCAATGTTTTCGGTGGAACTTGAAAACTCTTGTGCTAATGTAGGAGCAACTAAGCGAAGAGTTTACCTCCTCAATGGCCAAAGGACAGATATGTCATCACTTTTTCTTTTTCGAGAATATCTCATCTGAAGAGCTAGATTCCTCCTCGAATGTTCTTTTTTACGCAACCATGGCCTTTGAGAACACGGTCTCTTTTAGCTTGTCTTTCTCTTCTCTTACTCAACTACGGACAATATTTTGAACAATTATAACATCTGTTGGCATCATCAATCATTTTCTTCTTTAGACTTGGAACGGATGAAGATCCTTCAACTTTCGAGGTCCTTCTTCTTTCGGTTGATCTGTCCTCGGTTTCTTACGGTACTGTTGTTTCTAAAAAGCTTTTGTATTTTCCAAATCTACTATTAAGTAAAATCAAACCTCCTTGCCATCGGTCTTAGCTTTTCCTCAAGCTCATCATGATGTTTGGCGTCGGGGGTTCTCGACCTTTTAGTTTTACTGGTTTTATCTTTTGCTTTTAAAAACATTTTTACTTGATGAAGAATCATCTTTCTTTGTCGGCCTTTTTGGATTTCTTATCAATTACAAATTCATAGGCTTTCGATTCGAGATAAGACTTGTTGGTATGGCATTGAGCTAATGTTCTTGGTGTTTTCAATATGCGCATGAATAATTTTTTAGAAAGATCTAAGAATTTTAAACTTCTCTTTGTGGATATTTCTTTCCAAGTGCATTTAGAATTCATGATCTTTAGTTTATTTTTTTATTGATTCACCATCAATTTCAAAACCGGTCAAACTTTCCAATTCAAAAATATTTTAAGTTAATATCTCTTTAGCAATATTACGGTGAGAGATCATTCCCATCACACCATATGTTGGTAAACAAGACGTTTTAACCGGTGCATATAAAAGCGAGGGATTTCCAATTTTTAAACTTATAAAAATGACAAGTATAAACATAAAGCGATAAACAACACAAAAATATATAGTGGTTGGAAACCCTATCCTACAAGCTCTCCTCTCTAGGGAAATTCCTTCAAAACTTATTCCGGGATTAAAATATAATTTGGACTTAAATTCGGGTTCGCCTCGGGACTTATCAAATAATGTTTATTTAACGGGACTTATCAAATTTTTAAATACCTCACTTCACCCTTTGGGTTTTGGTTTTTGGTGTTTTCCAACTATGGTAATTTTCCCTTACAATGGTTTAGCCTTATATTGGGAAAAATCTCTTTTATACATCGTGGGTTTTAATTGGGTTCTAGAACACTCTTTGAATATAAAAACGTGTTAAGGGGGGAAAAGCATTGTTTTATCTTTTAATGATAATTATTTTAGTGTGGATTTGAATGTTACCGTTGGAGAGAGAGTTGCATTCAAAATTTTTAAAAACAATTAGACTTTTCGGTGATTGTCTTCCTTTTTGGTCCACGTCCACCTATTTTGCATCGGAACATTGGGATATCTTGAGCATTGTTTATTAGTCTTGATATTTCACGAGTCTTGGGTTCTTTAAATGATAAAATAATTTTAAAGAACTAACTTTGTTCTATATCTGTATTATAATATCCGAACACTCTAAAAACCGAATCGACTTATCTATCAAGATTATCCCGAACATGTCATCTTTTTGGGATCTAATCAAAATCCTCTTTTTAAATTCATTTTACTATATAGTGTGTCTTTTTGCCATGTAGTCTAGATTGACTAACTTCCTCTCCTCGGGAGTTAGTTGGTCATAAAAATTCTTCTCTAGGGTCAAACGTAATGCAGGATTCACCACATGAAATTTGAATGGTCCTTGAGAAACCACTTTCCAATCTCGCTCATGTTTGGAATCTGAGATGCACTGCATTCTCGGTCTCCATAGATCATAGGAGAACATGGGAAGTTTTTAGAAGACATTTTTCCGATCTTTTTGAAAAAAACAATTTAAAATAAAATAGACCACAAGTATTTTTGAAAATAATTAAAGTTGAAATTAAATACCTCTTGTTGGTAATGAGAAAACGTGTACATAATCGATTGATTTTAAAACTTTTTTTTTTATTATGGGTGGAAAATCACGAAGATTAGGTTTGTGCATTCAAGTTGTGATGGATATAAGATTCAGATAATCTAATTTGAGTCCCGAGTGTCAGAGATCCCGAGTTGCTTGGATCGGATAACTAACTTAACTAATCCTCGGATGAGAGTTCGGTTTTTCTTCTTCTGTTCTAAATTTACTCGGTCGTCTTGGAATGGTTGGCCCTTAGATTATACTTTTTTTAAGCTTTTTTTAAACCTTCCCCTTATAAATTGTGAATCACTTATGGATTGGAATGTTTGAAAAGTATGCTTTCAAAATCAAGTTGATGCAACAATTAAAACACGAGATTTGAATAAAGAACAGTTTTATAAGACTCAAGCTCCTACATCCACTCTCCCCGACTCTTGGAGAAATTCACTATCAAAAAAGTTTACTTACTCAACTTCAGAGGACTACTCCACGTAGTTTACTTACTCAACCCGACCTTGAGTTTTTACCTCAGTAGTTTACTTACTCAATCACACAAAGCTTTCGGACTAAAACTAACTTCTTCTCTAGAGTTTTCGACTACCCGCGTAGTTTACTAAGAGAAAACTCACCAACAAAACACTCCAACTAGGAGGGTTTGGGGTTTCTTGGTTGGTTTCAACTAGGATGAGATATCCTTTACAATAAAGCACAATGCAAAGGGTTAGGATATCTATTTAAGCTTTGGATAAATCTTATCAAGCTAGGATGAAAGTGAGCTCTCTTCAATATAAAAGCTTTGGGAAATTCAAGGGGTGCTTTAACTTTTGCAAGAATAAGTTTGAGTATAAACATAACCTTACTAAGAGGGTCACCAAGATTATTTATAGGCATACACCAAGGTCACTCTTGAAAAGACGATTATGGTGTGTCTCTATATTTAAGTTTGAAAATTGAGTAGCCGGTCTTCACTTTTGCGATCTGGAACTTTATATGACATCAAGGTTAGGGTGCAAGTGTCATCTTCCTCAAAAATTTAATTGGCTCTTTTTGATTACAAACTCGAGTTTGATAAAACCTTAACAATACTTAAAGTTCCGCATTTGAATGTCTTGGCAATATCTAACTTTCTAAATCGCGTTTCTCTCATTGCATCGCCGGATAGATATATTGATCGGAACATTCGAGTTTTTGAGCAATTAACGAGTCTTCAATAATTCTTGTGCTTTTTAAACTCGGTCTTGATCTTGTGTCTTGAGTCAAACCTTGATCTCTCGGGTTTCATCTTGAGTCTCTGCAACAAACTATATCAATTTTAATTTTAATTTTGATAAATCCCGAATACTCACTGAATCAAGCACCGTTATTTTGGGATATCAAAATAATAATCTTTTATTAAATTATTAATATTAGTGTGTGTCTATATATATTCTAGTAGGTAATAAATATATTAATGTAAGTGCCTTGTGGCCTTAGGAATTAAACAGTCGGCCCATCTCAAACTTTTGGTCTTGGACTAAGTAACCTGATTCCACCCACCCCATTTCGCATTCTGTAATCAACAATAATACTCTCTTCCAATTTTTTTATCCCAGTAAAATAAAAAGCCAAAAATCCTAGCCCCCCTCTTTCCCGTGTCCACTTTTCTCTCATCTCATGGTCTAAGACATTCAGTTCTCACACCGTCATTCGTTTCTTTCATCTCGATTGCTTTGTTTAAGCCATGATTAAGGACAATTTTTGTTCTATTTTGGGAATTGCTAATCAGGTATTTATCTCATCTCTTTCTTGCTTAATTATTTGGGCTTGTGCCCGTTAATCTTGCTGGGTGGTTAAATGCATGATTAGTTGGAAGAAATTGGTGCTGAATTCACGTTTAGGGATAATTTTCTTGATTAATTTTTTGTTGGTGGTGTTTCCTCTTTCCATGTGTAGTGACTGCATATATCTAGAGTTTATGATTTTGGTTTATGTTGGTCAGAGTTATTTGACTTTATAGTATATTGTATCTTGAAAATAGTGGGACATAATTGAATAAATTGTTTCACTATATGTTTTTTTAATTAGTAGAGACTAGAGAGTTTTTTTTTTTTTTGACAGGGAGACTAGAGAGTTAAATGTTGAAGCTTTATGTGTTGTTGATTTCAAATATCATGTTACTTATAACTCACCATTTATATTTTACATGTTGGTTGCTTTTGTTGAATCTATTTATGGATTTCCAACATTCTTCTATGGATGTTTCAGATGCGGGTAATGCAAAAGAACCCACAACTCCAACTAATGAACAATTGCACAATGTTAATCCATGTCATGGTATAATTTTTCTTGACCATATCAATTCTAGTGACGGAAATATTGTGAAAGAAGTGAACAAAACATCAAAAAATAAACCACCCGTCCCATCGGAAAAAAGATAAAGAAAAACAACCATTTCAATTGATATAATTAAGAACTAATGTCCTAAGTTTGTTCAGAAATATGAGGTAATTTTACTAGAATTGAAGATTCTGATCCACCTAGAGCTACATGTGATTATTGTGTTACAAGCTATGCTGCTCATCCTAAAGCAAATGGTACCACTAGTTTGTGGGCACATTTAGATACTTTATGTAAGAAGTAATCATACAAAAAAGGATATGACACAAAATACCTTGCATGGTTTTAAGATTTTGAGTGAAAATCTAAAAGGAGAGGCCCTTAATTATGGAGAACTTAGGAGACTCCTTGTTGAAATTATTATAATTGATGGATTTCCTTTTAGATTTGTGGAGAGAAATAGATTTAAAGGTTTGGTTAAGGGTTTTGATCATAGATTTCAAGTACCATCTAGGCAAATTGTTCTAGAGATTGCTTGAAAAAATTTCTTGAAGATAAAAGAAAATTAAAAATGATTTTAAAGAGTCAAAGAGTGTGCCTAACTACTGACACATGACTTCAGTGCAAAACTTAAATTACATGTTTCTTACTACATATTGGATACCTTGCGATTGGAAATTGAAAAAGAATCATAAACTTTGTATTGTTGAGAACCATAAAGGGGAAACAATAACAAAACAATTGGAATAATGCTTGCTTGAATGGGGTATTGAATTTTTTTTATATTTTTTTTCACAATCACAGTTGAAAATGTTAGCTCTAATGACAAGGCAATCAATCATTTGAATTAAAAAAAATGCAAGTGAAAAGATGTAATCTTGAATAATGATTACTTACATGTAAGATGATCTACTCATGCAGTCAATTTGACTGTCAAAGAAGGATTAGAAAAGCAAAATGATGTTATATTGCGGGTCAGAAATGCTTTTGAGTATGTGAGGTCTTCTCCAGCTAGGCTAAAGGCTTTTAGAGAGTGTGTCGAAAAAGAAAAAGTTACTTTTAAAAGTCTTGTTTGTTTAGATGTTGGAATTCAACTTATATGATGCTTGAAGCTGCTGAAAATTTTGAAAAAACATTTGAGAGATTAGGGATGAAGATAAAAAATTCATAGATTACTTTGATTGAAATTAATCCAGATGAAGACAATTAACAAAAGCAAAGAAAAATAAGATTATAGGGCCTCCCAAAGATGTGGATTGGAATAGTGCTAGAAACTTTATCAAGTTCTTGAAAATATTTATCATTGTTACTTTAAAGTTCTCGGGCTCATCATATATCACTTCAAATGTATATATATTTTTTTGTGAACTTGCTACTATTTATATGGGTTTGTCTACTATGACCAGCAAAAGAGATTTCTCAATGTCTTCAATGAAAGTGAAATGCAATAAATATTGGGGAAATGTTGATAACATCAATATGATGTTGCTTGTTGCTATTATTTTAGACCTAAGATGCAAGTTGAAGTATGCCAATTTCTGTTTAAACACAATGTATGTAGATAATTTCCTTTCACTTAAAAGCGTGATAGACAAAGTGAGTGAAATATTGAACTAGTTGTATAAGCAATACGCTGATTGTGATGTTCCACAAATTGATAAGATGGGCAAGCAAGCTGATAGTAGCCATTGAAAATAGATGGCGATGATGATTTGAGCCTAATACCGTGAAAATAGATGGCGATGATGATTTGAGTATGATGTTATAATCTCAATTTGCTAAACATTTGGAAGAAGAGCACTGTGTTCATAGTAAATCTGAAATAACAAGATACTTGCTTGATGGTTGAAAAAAATCGAATAATTAATTTGACATCTTAACTTGGTAGAAAGTAAACATAATTAAATATCCGTTCTTTCGAAAATAAGCAACAAAGAAGAATGAAGAAATGGAAATTATACAATTTTTTATTTCAAATTTTGATGCTATTCAAGTATCTACTATTGCTTCTGAATCTGTTTTCAGTACAAGTGGTTGGGTAATTGATCCATTTAAAAGTTCTTTACCAACTAAAATGGTTGAGGCCCTTATATGTGCACAATATTGAACAATATAAGGATATCGAGAAAGATAAACATTTTTATATTTATTTTTCATTTATAAATTACAACAACTTACTCTTATATACTAATTTTTTAGATTTGAACATTAGTCATGACTGATGTCTTTCAAAGGTATGTGGCTTCACTATTCTTGAAGGTATGCAACTTCATTACTTTCTTTATTACTCTCAATTGTCATTTTAGTGTGCAGTTTTTAAGTAAGTAACTTTTGGATTTTAACTTATGGAAAATCTTGATATTCAAAGTCAGTGGTCGAAAGAACCACTGCTCTGATACCACTTGTAGGTCCCGAACGGGTTTTGTGAGGGTAGAAGTCTAGAGGGGAGGGGTGAATAGACTTCTAAAAATTTTGTGAGATCACTTGTGAATATGCAAGTATGCCTGATCAGAGTGCGTGTGTAACAGTACGGACTGATATCCGACTTACTGACAGCTTGGAAGTAGATCAGTTCGGCGTCTATCAGCTCAACTGTTTGTGCGGAAGATAAGTGAAAAACCAGTTTGTTCAAATCGGATTTTGAGTAATCTGTTTTAGACCAGATGACAAAGGTGTCAAACTGATCAGGTCAGTTGCTTGATGCAAATCTGATCCAAACTCAGAACATGCATGGAATATAAAGCATGTAGTGTTCTATAAGTGTAAAGCAGATAAATCACACAAGATTTATAGTGGTTTGGACAACTCGTCCAACGTCCACTCTTCCCTATCAACAGGGGCACTCACTTAACCAATCTAGACTTAGATTAATGTGTTAGTCCAACACTATACAACAGATCTTTTAAGAGTTCTCACTCAACAATCCCAGAAATCAGAAACTAGAAACCCTAGCCTGAAATCTTGCTAACAAACTTAATCTAACTTTGTGGGTTTGGGTATAAGTTTTGTATGTTCCAACAAGAATTCTATCCTAGTATTGAGTAGCCTAATGCTAGAGGATAAGAATTCTATGCTAAGAACTTTATGGGATGAACACTTAGATTAAATCTTGGGTTGTGTTCTTCGTGCGGAAATCTTGCTTGAGCTTTGAGATTTGTATAATTTCCGTAACCTTACTATGAAGGTTGATCCCATATGCATAGGCACGAAATCGAACTAGCCGTTGGAGAGCAATTTGAATTTCGGTCTATTTAAGGTAGGATTGCAGGCTTGATGAGACGTGCTTCAGAGGCGACATGGCCGAAAGTATGCAAACTTGTCCTTTCTAGCCATTGGACTCTGAAGCGCTAGCCCTGCATTTGTCAGTTCTGCACGTGCGTATCTTCTTCTCTTTGATTCACAAGTACACAAATTCGGCACTTGTTTTACTAACAAGATTGGCATTCTTCTTGTCCGATTGACTTTGGCCTGTATTAGGTAACTTGAAGTAGTCACCTGATGGATCTGACCAGATCAGATAAAGACTGATCTGTCTAATTGGTTTGAATCTTCTGATGTAAGTTGTCTTAGCACAACTTACTGATTCTTCTTGTGTTATCTGATGTAGGTCTTTTTGATCTTGTTGTCTTCTGATCTTCTGCTCTTCAGATCTTCTGATGTTCAATTCTTCTGATCTTCTGATCTTCTTAAAGACTTAACCTATACATATTGAGTTCCCCCTTAATATGTGACATATCTGTTACATCAGCTGTCTATACAACTCAGCTGGTCATCCTATGTGATATCTAAGTCATTAGTCAGCTAACAGTTCTGACTGATCCTATTACAATCTGTTTTGGGACTTCCATCGAAACTACAAATTTCCCAACAATTTCCCCATTTTTGATGGAACCAAAACAGTTAATCAGAAAAACAGATAACCAAAAAGTAAATGACAGAAATAGCACACAGTTCAGAAGACAATGAGAAATTGTCTTAGGATCAGAAAGATAGAGTATTTCATTAATGATGTGAAAGTTTACAAGTACAGAAATATCTATCAGCTGGTCCTAATCTAGTCTTCTGATCTGATGTCTTCACTATCTGAATCTCTGGAGCTCTTCTGGAATACCAAAGACTTTGTACATCCTCTGCATCAGAGCAGCCAGACGATCCTTCTCAATGATCCCTCCTATCTTGGCAAAATCATAATACAACTTCTTAAAGGCAATATGTTCGGTCTGAGAGGTGGCAAGATAGTTTCGAATGGGGGTGCCTCAGGAATTAAGTCCATCTTCTTGCCCTCTTTCATTGTGATCTCAAAAAATTCAGGATATTTGGTTTCCAGCCAATTTCTGAATTCATCATCGAATTCTCCTTGATCAGCAGCAATTGAAATCTTCTCCAAAATGTAGACATCACATAACCAGTCTCCTCGAATCTTGTCCCATTCTGGTATCAGATCGTTACGGGTAACTAGAATGTCTATCACTGGTGCAGGTAAGGCCCTTTCTTCCCAGACAAGGTCCTCAGCAATAACAACCTTCTTTCTTTGTCTTCTGACATATCTTGTGTCAAGACCTTTAGCTTCAGCCAGTTTATTCTTCTTGATGGCAGCATCGATCACACTCTGCCTGGCTTTCTGCTCTTCTTGCTGTACTGGGGTTATCTGAGACCTAGATCGTGTCTCAATCTGCCTCTGGGTCTGAGTAGGTACAATGGCTTGCTTGCCCTTGGCTTGTTCCTTCTTCTTGGCTTCCGCTTCAGCTGCTTTCTCTTCCTCTAGTAACTGCTTCGCCAGCTCAAGGCTCTTGGCCTGATCTTCAGATTCGTACCGTTTCTGAATGTTAGATAAGAAATCTTCAATCTTATCTACTATGGTAACAACATCAGATAAGATAGACGAATGTTCAGAAATGGCCTTCCTTGAGCTTCAATATCTTGCCCATGCTTTTCAATTATCTGATACATTTCAAGCAGTTCGGTATCAGGCACAACAACAGTTGGGACAATCTCTGACATGGCAGCAGTTGGTGTAGATGGAGTCGGCACGGATGTTCCAGCAATTGCCAGTGTAGTTATATGTATCTGGTTTTCTGCCTCCTCTTTCTCTTCCCCCTTTTTGGTTGCATAAAAAAGGTGTGTTAGCCTGAGGTTCAGCATTTCATCCTTGAGCTCCTCAACAGCTAATGGGTTATCTGCACTGTGGAAGATGTGGGTTCAGGGCCCAACAATCTGTTCAGACCATCTTCAATAAATTTCTTGGCCCTGAGGATTGATCCCTCAAATCACTTCCACTCGGCATCCAGACAAGTATCTGTCTTCTCCAGAGATGACCAGACACTTTCCAACAAAGTTCCCAGATCAGAGAGCATCGAGATTTATAGAGATACCTTCTCTGTCATTGGATCAATTCGCTTCATAACAGAGGTAGTAACTTTTCTACAGTAACTTGTCTATAGAGCATCGAGATCTATAGAGATACCTGCTCAGTATCTTGTCTACAGTAACTTTCCTCTCTGTATTAACTAGAGCTTGCTGCTCTTCTCTGAGTCTCTTCATCAGGTCAGTTGCCAATGTGTTGAATTGTGTTTCAACAACTGCCTTTACCCCATCTTGAATAGTCATCGAAAGGCGATTTAGGGTATCGACATTGATGGCAACAACCCTGCCAGATGTTGAAGCCTCTCCAGGTAGGATCACATCTGCAGCACCACTACCTGGTTCATCTGTAGCTTGCTCATATTCAGTATCATCGTGAGCCCAGTAAGCTTCCTCTTCTACCTGAGCAATGCCAAACCTCACATGAATCAACCATCTGATATCATCATCAGAAGCTAATTCAGCTTCACTGCTCACTCCAGCATTCTCCATGCATTTCATCTCCATATCCACAAAATACTCAGATCCAAGAGCTTCCATTAGGATAAAAAAACTCTTCAATACCCTTCAAACGGATATCCATCCAAAGGGCAATAATCTTTTCAGTAAGTACAGTTTGGACTTGTTTCACATCCTCAGTTGAACTCAGACTCTTCAATTTCTGAGATTGATCAACAAACACAATCTCCATTTGAGTCACTTTGGCCATTACTGGCTCTGCTTTCTTCAGTGCGTCCAGGATTAGAGTCAAATCAATCCCTGGAGTTTGTGCAGGTTGCTCTAATTGAGCCTCAGCCTGTATACCATAATCAACAAACTTAAAGATAGGTACGTCAGTAACTTTGGCATAAGAGATAATAGTGCCAAAAGGTACCTGAAGAGTTCTAACTTCAGTATGAGGGATCTGGGTATCAGCAGTTGTCTCCTGTTCAGTTTCATGTACATGTTCAAGCTCTTTCTCAGTATCTTTCTCAGCTTCTCGCTGGTCTTTACCACCTTGTGAATCTCCTTCACCTCCTTCATCCTTCGAACTTGGCTCACCAGCCTCAGTAGTTTTTCTTTCAACAATTTTCTTTTTGACCAGCTCATCAAACTCAACAACCTTAATCCTTAGTTTTGTCCTTCTGAATCCAGAGAACTCTGTTAATGCAGCAGTCTCAGAACTCCACCACTCCTCTCCTCTGAAGGAGGCAATAATTAGCATCTCTGGGAGTGATTGATTCAGGATGTAGACAGTTGTCCTGAGTCTGATAAATAAATCCTGAAGGTCAGGATATGCTGTTAGTTCAAGATATTTGTCCAGGACAAATCGTTCCCCCTTGCTTCGCCATTATGTTTCTTCAGCTTCTCCTTTCTGCAGGGTTGGAGAGTTTGGAAGTTCAGGAATAGTTAGATCAACTTGGATGAGTTGAAGATCTGAGGGGTCAAGAAAGGGTTCGTTTAAGAGAACATCAAGGTTCAGAAGTTTCTGAGCTTCTGTTTGTTCTGAGGTTTGAGCAGATGGGGCCTGAGATTGGCTTTCTTCAGAAATTTTCTCAGAGCCTTTGAAGATTTCTTGAGAAATCTTATCCGTTCAAAGTGAGGTCTCCAACACCTCAGAGAATACATTCTCTTCTTCAGAAGTTTCTTGTTCACCGATGTGTTTCACCACTTGAGCCAAAACTTGTAGAGGTGACTTCATCCTAACCTGAGCTCAGACTGAGTTTTCTGGGACTCTGCTCATAGGCTTCTTTCTCAGCGATCGTCTGAAGCCTTTTCCTTTTCTGAGGAGCCAGGGTTTTAGTCTTCATTTTCTCTCCAGTCTCCCTTTTTAATTTCAAAAGGGTTTTCCTCTTCCTTGCTTTTCTTCAACTGAGCTAGTCTCAGTAGCAGTCTGTCTTGTTCTCCTGGTCAGAGCAGGTTCAGGGGAAGGAATATCCTCCTCAGTTTCTTCTCCGACAGTTTCTTCCTAAGTTATCTCCTTCTGAGACTCAGTAGATTTCTCCTTCAGTTTTCTCTGGCCTTTCTGAGACCTCTGCCTGAACATGACTCGGTTTCTGGTAAAAGCATTAGACTTGGCAAACCTGTCTTTTTCCTTAATACAGGCTTCCAGAATGCATGCAATCTTTGTTGCATGCTGAATCTTGCCTTTGATGCTCACAACATCCTTATCCCATTTGATGTGTTTAACTTTATCACTAACAACATTGATCAAATATTGTAACCAGTTGAACTCTCTTGAGGGAAAATCCTCAATAGCAGCCATCAATCTCAACTTTGGCTTACTCACTTGCTCGTGACTACCAGCACCACTCATCAAGCACTTACTAACAATATCCAGAAGTACTTTATACTTAGGTTGTAGAAATTTCTTGTTCAAAGTGGCTTCAAACTTAATCGGACACACATAAATTCTATCTATGTTTTCTTGCTCCCTACCCGCTAGATACATCGTAGGGTCTTCCCCCTTACTACTTAACTAATAGACGACATTCAAATTATTAGGAATAATGTAAAGTTCCCTAACAAAATCAAACTCCATATGCCCTTTTTTCATATGAGTTACAGTAATTTTAGAACTTATGCAATTGTCCTTATCTAATTGCATATTTGTGACAAACTCGATTACCTCTTTAGGGTATTCTCCCTCCGGATGATTTCCAATTGGCAGAGTGAGCTTCGCTAACCGTAGCACGTGCAGGGCTTCTTCCTCATGCGGAGCATTTGTTGTTCCATCGAATGATACCACATGCTGGATTGTTGAATTCTGCAAGTTTTGTGAATACAGAGACGGCCATTGAATGTATTTTGAAGATTTGATGGTGCAGGGGATTTCTGGGAATTTTGAAGATAAAGATTTTGGAAAAAGTCGAGTAAAGTGCCTTCAAACGAGTGAGGAAGGGGTATATATATGGCTTTGAGAGAAATCTGATCCTTTAGATTAGATTAAAGACGGTTTGATCAACAGTTATAGAATAACCACGACTTTTTAGTAAGTAAATAGGTCAAAATATCAGCTCTTTGTTTATCAGTATGAATTTTCTCCATCTTGATATCTTTCTTCTCTACATGGTCTCTAATGAAGTGATGCCTGATATCCACATGTTTGCATCTGGTACGTAGAACAGGATTTTGTGAGATAGCAATTTCACTATTGTTATCACAAAATATAGGTACTTCATTGGCTATAATCTTATAATCCCTTAATTGTTGTCTGAGCCATAGTACTTGAGCACAACAACTTCCAGCAGCCATGTATTCAGCTTTAGTAGTGCTGGTTGCTACTGAGATCTGTTTCTTTGAAAACTATGATATTGTTGGTGTATACTGTAAATCAAACTTTTAGTCAACTTTTGTGGATGTATATTCAATTTCCTTATTATCTGAAATAAATGGTTTTTCACATTATTGCATTATTATAAATTGCTTATGTGTCTGCTATCTTATATTGTAGACAATGTGGTGGGTTTGTAGTCACACAGAAAATCACATCGTCAAGTTCCTTATAAGATATAAACATTATTCACAACTGAGATAGTTTTGGACATAACTATTGGTTTAAGTTGTATAATAAACTTGTTGGTGGCTTGTTTTGGCCATTAGTTTATACTAGTGCGCTATGTCGTATTGAATGGATCACAGATAAAACATGTTCTTCTATTCAGACTGTTATGAAGAACTAGAGGTCTTGGTGACTTTTATAATTCTCAACCCTAAGTGTGGTATTTAGATATGTGGGGTGCTATAGGTGAGAATCTTGGTAGATCTCTCATACTTCGTATTTTGGGTAGTGACATCGCTCGCATGATATCTATTTATTGTCATTGGGGCACTGTATCTTGGACATCTAGGATGATGACGTTCCCTTGAGGAAACTCATAAAGGATTGTCGTATTAAACACTGCAGGTGGATTTAATTAAAGCAGTCAGAAGCTTTAATAATTAATGGACGTGCGATATCTTTAACATGGGGAATTACAAAAGTCTAATAGAAGCCCTGATTCGATTAGGGATAGGACGGGAGTTCAACATTAATTCTCTAGTGGGATGAATTAATGTTCTCGGACCAAATAATGTTCTGGGCTGACCATAAGAGTATTTGGGTCCGTGAGAAGCCCAAACCCTATACCTTCTAATGGATCCCTAGTCTGGCCCACGAAACCTGAGGAGTATAAATAAAGGAGCCTGGTTTCGTCTAAAACCTTAAGCACACAAAATTTGAAAATGCAGCAGCCAGGCATTAGGGTTTTACAGAAATGAAATAGGAGGTACCCTCTCCACGTTCGATAGATTATTGTCCACTCGGCATTCGGACGAGGCTGGGAAACAGACTAGAAGATCTGTAGTGGAATCAACACCTCCATCTTCAAGGGTAACAGATTTAAACCTTGCTTTAGACGCATGTTTTAGGTTTTAATTTTAATACGTGTACGTTTGGTATCCAATAACGATTCTGGGTGACGGTCCGCCTTCACCGGCGTGATCCATAATATATCAGTTTACTTCCAATAAATTGATAAGTTCCTGAGGTGGACTTCTTGTCAATTCTACTGTTAGTGTTAGTGTCCTAGAGATAATCTAGTGTAAGGACATAATACTCGATGATATTCAGTTTGATTTAATATTATAGTTCATTTAATATTAATGTATGGCAATGCACTTGTTTGAATATTATGTTTGATTGTTTGCATTTATTCATTCAAGTGTTCCCATGAGTCATTGATTTCATTGAGGTTGTGAGAACTCATATGACTTAAGCATGATTCTCAAATAGCCCTGATCAAGGATAATCAAGAATGGGATATTGATGATGCAATGGAGATTGGTGTGCGATCTGCATCATACTCTTAGAAAGTGTAGTAAGATCTCACTTACTATGAGATACTACGTATCTCATGATGGATGCACAAATACCTTAGAGGATATTGGTATACCCATCCGAGAAACCGTTTGATGTATTTCCACTATATGTGTCTACGGGTGTCTCGATTAGTGGGAGTGATGCGATACTCGTTTGAATTGAGGTCAATACTCACGACATGTGTGGGATGATGAACTTTGAACATGACCGATGCTTGCACCCGTCTACGGGTAGATATGGCTTGAATTGGGTTCATCATGAAGTGCATGTGCGTGGTAGTTGAGCCAAAAATATGATTCATTCCTCAAAGTGGATTTTGAGAGAATACTCATCTTCTCGTCATAATTGGATCTAAGTCATCGGCCGATGCACGTCAACTTAGACTTTGTGGTTAAGTGTGACACACATGATCAATTAGTGATTAGAGATAAATTGATTAAGTTATTTGTATAGACACTTCATCATGTTCAAGACTTAATCGAGTATTCGCGAATGAAAGGAGGAAATCATAATAGCTGTTGGGAAATTTATAGTTTTGATGGAAGTTCCAAAATAGATTGTAATAGGACCAGTCAGACCTGTTAGCTGACTGATGAGGTAGATATCAGATTAGGATGACCAGCTGAATTGTATAGACAACTGAAGTAATCAGATAGGTCACATATTGAGGGGGAACTCAATGTGCAGAAGATCAGAAGATCAGATGATCAGAAGACCAGAAGGTCAGAAGTTGAAGAAGACCTACTTCAAAATAGGAAGAAGACGAGTCTGCAAAGTTATGCTAAGACAACCTGCAACAGAAGACTCAATCAGGTAGACTGATCAGCTTGGAATGATCAGGTCAGCTCAAATCTGGTGACCAACACGAAGAATGTCAACCTAAGTTGGTAAATCAAACACTGAATAAGTGTACTTGATAAACAATGAGAGAAAGAAATGTATGTACGGAGCTGACATTGCAGGACAAGGTGCATCAGAGTTAAACGACTAGAAAGGACAAGCTTGCATGCTTTCGGCCATGCCGCCTCTGCGCATATCAAATCGGACCTGCAAACCTACCTTAAATAGACCAAAATTTGAATTGCTCTCCAACGGCTAGTTCGATATTGTGCCTATATATATGGGATCAAACCTTCATAGTAAGGTTACAGAAATTATCATCAAGCTCAAGCACAAGCAATTTCCGCACAAAGAACACCAAATCGAAGATTTATTCTTAAGTGTTCATCCCTTAGTTCTTAGCCAGAATACTTATCCTCTAGCTTTAGGCTACTTAGAAGATAGGATAATATTCCAGTTGGAACAAAACAAATCTTATATCCAAACACTGTTAGGTTAAGTTTGTTATAGCAAGATTTCTATCTAGGGTTTCTAGATTCGATTTCTGGGATTGGTTGAGTGAGAACTCGTTAAATATCTGTTGGTTGTACTGTGTTGGACTAACACATTAAACTAAGTCCAGTTGGTTAAGTTGGTGCCCCTGCTGATAGGGAAGAGTGGACGTAGGACAAGTTGTCCGAACCACTATAAATTAGTGTGCCTTTAATCTGCTTTACACATACTTGCACACTACTCTTGTTATCTGCATGCATATTCTGTACCAGGATCAGATTAGCATCAAGCTACTGATCTGACCAGCTTAACACTTTAGTTATCTGATTCAAACCAGATTGGTTAGAATCATTGTTTGAGTAAAACTTGTTTTCACACGGGTTAACTAATCTTCCGCACCATCAGTTAAACTGATAGACGCCAAACTGATCTGCCTGCCATATCAGTAAGTCGGATATCAGTCCAAACTGATCCACATCGCACTCTGATCAGACATACGTGCAATCACATCTGATCCACTAAAAGGTTTTTGAAGTCTATTCACCCCTCCCCTCTAGACTTCAACCCTCACTGAAACCCGTTCGGGACCTACAAGTGGTATCAGAGCAGTGGTTCTTCCGACCACTGGCTTTGCATATCATTGGTTCTTGAGGAAGAACCTTTGTGGTCACTTGAACTGATCATTGAAAACCGTTTTTAAAAATCATTTTTTTTTCAAAATCACCACAAGCATGGATAACACTTCAGGTATGCATCATAATCTACCCATGTTTTCTGTTGATGAGTATGCAGATTGGCCCATCGACATGAGAGATCATCTGGGAGTGATCAGCAACAGAATGGATGAGATTCTTGAGATAGGACCGATTATCATCTATCACTTTAACCCAGCTGAAGCAGGACGAGATCCTACTCAACCAGTTGGAGCAAGAATTAGGAAGAGTCCCTCTCTAATGGATGCAGATGAGAGGAAATTGTCCAATCTGGATACTGTTGCCAGATATCTCATCATGAAAACTATGGATGCTACTACACGAGAGAAAGTGAAGTACCTGAAGACAGCTAAGGAAGTTTGGGATACACTTGCTGAAATTTGCAGAGGAAATGAACAGATCAAGGACAACAGATTGCAAGCTGAGCTAGTTGTATTTGAGAAACTTAAGATGCTGCCGAATGAAACAGTTGGTCAATTTGATGGAAGGATCACACGAGGAGTCAACCGACTTCGTGATCTTGGACGAGTAATGTCAAAAAAGAATATCAACTACAAGATTCTCAGATCGTTGACTAAGAAATGGGATACCAAGGTGACCGTGATTAAGGACTACCAAGATATTGCTACCATGAAACCAAATGATCTAATCTTCAGTTTGAAAGCCCATGAGTTCGACGCCGATTGAGAGGACAAGGATCGGATGATGTCCCCTTTGTTGCGCTACAAACTCATTCATCTGTTGCATTCAGCAACCATGATAGCGATTCACGAATCGTGGAACGGTTTGAAACATCATCGGCCGGGCGAGCAGTTGCACTCCTAACGAGAAAACTTGAGCGAACAAATGTTCGGGGGATGGGCAAATATAGAAAGTTCTATGATGACTATCGACGAAGCAGAGGAAGAGATCGAAGATCTTCTGACAGATCACAAGAGAGATATCGTTCTTCAGATGATAGGGACAACAGAAGAGATGACCGGAAAGATGATCACAAAGATGAAAGGAAAGATGATCGCAGAGAGAGCAGATGAGATGAAAGATCAGATAAGAGAGGTTCTGATTACAGACAGAATGGAAAGTCTCATGATAGATCATACCGAAGAAATGATTCACCGAATAGAGAAAATTATGGAGATTCAAGGGTTTGCTACAACTGTCGAAACCGAGGTCATTCAAAGATCTTGATTGCCTCGACGACTCTAAGGAAAGAGAAAGAAACGGAACAAAAAAGAACAAAGGTACCGAGACAGAAAAGCCATGGTTGCATTGACGATTCTTATCTACCATCAGATGACTCTAGATATTCATCTGTTGAAGATTTCTGTCTGATTACCACAACTGATGATGTCGATGATTTGAACATCACATCTGATGATGACATCTGTCTGATGGCCAAAGAAACTGACCAGTCTGAGGTAATCTCTAAACCTTATGTGGTTTCTTGTTCTACACCTGTTGTGCTTAGACATCTCTTTGGAGAGATTAACTTCTTGGTCTACAATGACCAATTGCTTGATGATCTCTCTAATGCAATAGATACTTATACACAGTGGAAGTTGAGAACGATAACCTAAGAAATTTGAGAATATTCGTTTGTCAAGGATATTGAGGCAAGTAAAATAGCTGAACTAAAATCAGCTGAAACTGTTCAGAAGATGACTAAAGAACTGGAGGTTCTGAAAGTCAGTACTACTGATCAGGAAAAGCTGATTGAGGAACAGTTGGCTCTCAATGAACGACAAGCTGGAGAACTCAAAGTCCTTCAAGCTAATTTTGATGAACTCTTCCGACTGCATGAGAATCTAAAAATATCTGAGGACAATTTGCGTAAGAAAATAGAGGTTTTCACAAAATCTTCTAACACTGTTCAAGATCTGAACAACTATTTTCGTAACGCCAATTGATAAGAAGAGAATTGGGTATGAGAACCCTTCTGGATCCTCAAAAGCCCCGTCTGGTTCACATCAGAAAAATGTAACCAAATGAGTTTCTGATCAAGATACACGAAAAGCCAAATCTGTATCAGATAAGGGAAAAAGATCGGTACCGACCGGGCAAAGGCAAGTCTTTGGATCGAAGGGAACATAAATGGACCCCAACTGATCAGACACCAGCCGAGGAATCAACAGAAGAATCTTGCTCTTCTGAAGAGACCTCAACCAAATCAGCAGAGTAGGCCTCAGTCTGGACCATCTCGTAAGGGACAGTATCAGTTTAAGTCGACTCAATCCAAGCTACCTGACAAGCAAGCTAATGTTAAACTGCTGAGACCATCCATGCCAAAAAGATATGAATCTTTTAATGGTAGCAGTCGTACCTACCCTTAAAATCATAAACCTAGGGCTGCTGCACCTGAGCCCCACTGGATTAAAAGTAGACAAGTTTCAATGAAAAATCCCAAGTCTTCTGATTTGTCCAAGGCTCACACTAATAATCATACTGATCAGATTGCATATGAAGAAACGTATGATTATGTAGATGTTTATGGGAGATAAATCATGCCTTTTGTGTTCAACAAAGGTGCAGATTTGTTTGGATCCCGAAAGGTACTTCTAACCCCTCAGGACCCAATTCTACTGGGGTACCTAAAATCTGATTTGCTCGCAGGCTCGAGTGGGACTGGCTAATAAAGGAGGTGTACAAGCAACTATCTGGTACATAGATAGTGGATGTTCAAGGCACATGACTGGAAGTCAACATCTCCTCATCAACTACATTGAGAAACCAGGCCCACGAGTTCTCTTTGGGGACGACAACTTTGGTTTTACCAGAGGAGTTGAAACCTTAGTGAATGATGATGTACAGGTTACAGGTGTTTCATACGTTGATGACTTAAGGCACAACCTGTTATCTGTTTCACAGTTCTGCAACAACGGATTTAGTGTTGAGTTCTCCTCAGATCAATGCACAATCAGAAATCGAGTGACTCAACAGATTTTGCTAACTGGCTCCAGAAAAGGAATGATTTATATAGCAGATTGGGACAGTTGTCCAAGAAATGCATGCTTGATTGTTAAGAGTTCAAAGAGCTCCAGTTGGCTCTGGCACAAGAGAATGAGCCATCTGAACTTCAAAACTCTTAACAAGATAGCAAGGATGTCCTTGGATGAAGGTCTCCCGAATGAAGTATTCTCTAAGGATCAGACATGTGCCATGTCAGAAGGAAAAAACAAGTAAAAGCCTCATTCAAAGGGATACCTTCTCCTCCATCCAGCAAAGTATTAAAACTGCTCCATATGGATCTATTTGGACCAGTTATGCCTCTTAGTTTTAGTGGACGCAAATACACTCTAGTGGTCATGGATGATTACTCCAAGTTCACCTGGGTCGTATTATTGTATAAGAAGAGTGAAAATACAACAAAGTTACCTGAACTTCTCAAGAAGATTCAGAATGAGAAGGGTCTCAGCATAGTGAAAATCAGATCAGATAAAGGTACGAAATTCTTGAACCAGTTTATATCTGATTTTTGCTCTGAGTTTGGTATACAACATGAGACATCAGCTGCCAGAACACCACAACAAAATGGCGTAGCAGAAAGAAGAAACAGAACACTTAAAGAAGCTACACGCACCATGTTAGCTGAGCATGCAACTCAAAGTCGTTTCTGGGCAGAAGCTACCAATACAACATGTCACACGCAGAATATATGTTCTCTGACTAAGATTCACTTTAAGACACCTTATGAACTGTGGAAGGGTGCAAGTGTTTCATACACAACAATGGGAAGAGTCAATTGAGAACTTTCGATGCCAAGTCAGAGAGGGTATATTCTTAGGATATTCCTCAACTAGCAAAGCATTTAGGGTTTTCAACAAACGAACCCTAGTTGTGGAAGAAACACCTCATGTGGTCTTTGATGAGTCAACACCTGATCAAGAGAAATCTGCCGCAGAACAAGATGTACCAGACAAACCAGATTCACTGAAATTGGATCAGTTAAGGCTCAAAGGAAAGGATCCAAAATACGTTACTGTATATGTTCCTAACTTTGACCTTGACGATTCACCAGGTCAGTCAGACCCCAAGGTACGTACAACTATCAGTGAAGAAGCTGGTACAGCTGAGACAGTAACAACTGAACCATCTGGTTTAGGGGGAACACCTGATGTTTCGACGGACAGACTTCAGCACATGATGAGTCCAACATCAGCTGAGATATGTCCATGCCAAGTGGATCCTACTCAAGTACCTCTCCCAGTTTCTAGTGATGAATCTTTATCAGAAGAGGATGATGTTCTCCAAACAGATGACAATCAGGACAGAAGGACCTGGATAACCAGTCATCCAACTGATCTGATCATCGGAGACCCGTCTGATAGAGTCAAAATTAGACATCAGATTGGTGAAAGTGCAATGTATTGTTGTTATCTGTCTTTGAAGGAACCACTCACTGTTGAAGAAGCTCTATCTGATGCAAGTTAGATTTTGGCTATGTAAGAAAAATTAGAGCAGTTTGAGAGGAATCAAGTTTGGGAACTTGTAGACAGACCAACTCACCAAGATCTGATTGGCACTAAGTGGGTATTCAAGAACAAGAAGGATGAGCACAATGTAATAACCAGAAATAAGGCAAGACTTGTTGCCAAGGGATATTCACAATCAGAAGGGATTGATTATGATGAAACCTTTGCACCAGTCACTCGTCTAGAAGCCATTTGGCTATTTCTGGCCTATGCAGCTCATAGGGGATTTACTGTGTATCAGATGGATGTAAAGAGTGCATTCTTAAATGGGGTACTAGCTGAGGAAGTTTATGTTGAACAACCTCCTGGCTTTGAAATGAACAACCAAGTGTACCGTTTAAGAAAAGCTCTTTATGGACTGAAATAGGCTCCAAGAGCTTGGTATGATACACTATCCCAGTTCTTAATAGAGAATGGATTCACCAAGGGCTTGATTGATCAGACCTTGTTCAGAATAAAAGATGGAGAAGACATTCTCTAGGTTCAGATATATGTGGACGACATTATATTTGGTTCTCCCAATCAGAAGCTATGAGAAATTGAAAAAGTCGATCTGAGGAAATTTGAGATGTCCATGATGGGTCAGATGAGCTACTTTCTAGGTCTTCAAGTCAAACAGGCTCACACTGGGATATTCCTCTGCCAGGCAAAGTACACAATGAACTTGTTGGCTAAGTATGGAGTTCTGAATTGCAAAGAAGCCAGGATTCCAATGTTGACTGCATTTAAGATGGACCCAGATGAAGGTGGTAAGAAAACTAATCAGAAAGAGTATAGGGCTCTGAATGGATCATTATTATACCTGACTGCAAGCAAACCAGACATAACTTTTGCAGTAGGTGTATGTTCCAGATTCAGGTTAATCCCAAACAAAGCCACCTGGAAGCAGCTAAGCGGATTCTGAAGTATCTGAAGGGTAATGTAAACTTAGGTTTATGGTATCCAGCAGATGATAATCTAGAGCTTAGTGGGTACTCTGATTCTGATTATGGAGGATGTAGGATAGATATGAAATCTACATCAGGTACTTGTCAGTTTTTGGGAAGCAAGCTGGTCTCTTGGTTTTCTAAGAAGAAAACATCTGTTGCCACATCTACTACTGAAGCAGAATATATGGCTGCTGGTAGCTGTTGCTCCCAACTGCTTTGGCTTTGTCAGCAGCTGAGGGATTACAACATAATTGCTACTAATGTGCCTATCTTCTGTGAAAGTAATAGTGCGATTTCTATCACTCAGAACCCAGTTCTACATAAGATATGCAAGCATGCGGATATCAGACATCACTTTATCCGAGACCATGCAGAAAAGAAGAATATCAGAATGGAAAAGATCCATTCTGATAAACAAAGAGCTAATATCTTAACCAAGCCCCTAGCTGAAGCCAGATTCAGGGAATTATGTAATTAGCTGGGACTACTGGACTTAGGAGATGAAACACCAGAATATTTTGGTGGTTTGATCTCAAATACCAGTTGGTTAAGAAACTGATAGAAGGTAGAAGGTCAGATGAAGGGGGAACTTCATCTGATAAAAAAAGAACAGTTGAAGAAGGAACTTCAACTGATAAGGTTGGTAAAGAAAGAGGGTCAATCTGACAAGATTACATTGTTGGGAAAATTTACTAAGGCATAGGCTACACTAAGTTTAACAACAATCAGACTAGTCAAACTCGACAAAAGTGGTAACTGATTGATTACAATATCAGTTAGTCAGATATGTCTTCTAATCTTGTTTTCTTGTTTTACTATCTCCTGATATATATTATCTGATGTAGTTAGTCAACTTAGTTTATCCATATCTGTGTGATAATTATTGTGCACATTTTTTTATGATGCAAGCACTGCAAACATTAAATGCGGACGTGGGGTTTTTGTATTTATTGGCTTTTAATGCGTATTTTCGCGTCCAAATACCAACAACCAAAGTTTCTTAACCACATGATCTTTTCACTTTACGACCGCTTAATCTAAGCCGCCCATTTCAAAACAAAAGTATTCGTGGGAACTCGTGCAAAATGTTTTCCTCGCACCTTTAAAACCCTAAACAATTTTCCAGAAAAACCTTTATCACTTCCAAAAATTACCTTACTCTCGAGAAATTTCTTCAAAATCCTCTGCATAAAACACGATTCTCTTGAAGCATTTCCAAATCGATCATTTTCAAAGTTCACATTTTATCCGATTCAATTTCTGGTAATTTCTGAGTCACCATTGATTACTGTGTAAAGTGTTTTTCACTGTTCTTAATATGCGCCAAAGTCTTTTGTTGAAATGTGTCTTTCATTTATAATTTTTAGAAATAGATCTCTAATTAGGTTTTTGAGAAATCTAATGTATATATGCTTACTGTGTATCTTACGGATGATTGTATCGTAGTTGTTAATGCATAAAACTGCTTCATAGCCCTAATTTTTGTATATTTATGGGAATTACAGAAATGACAACCTCTACAATATCCACTGAGATATGTGATTATGCTTCAATGATAAAACACGTAATTGGACAGAATTATCCAGATGAGTTCACCGCGGGGATGTCAGACAAAGAGTAATTGCAGAAGGTGCTGCTCAGACCTGGGAACATTACAAACATCACAAATGTAAAGGTTCCTTATCTGAAGAGGAAGTACATGTTGCTCTTTGAGATCGTGTCAAGAGTAATTATGGGAATTGCTTTCAGCCCAGATGCCCTAACTCAGCAAAAGCAACATATCATGACTGCTATTATCGAAAAGGCTCTTGACATGAACTGGATGGGATTATTCAAGAATCGGCTGTTGCAAGAAACTTCTAAGTTCATGGTGAATGCAGACAACCACGTTGTACTATCAAAGAATATTTGTAACATCCACAAGGTGTCGATGATTGTGTCAGATAAATTTCCAAATTATCCTTGGTCTGAGGTTGGATGGAAGCCATATCTGGAGAAGTACAAGGCTCTTCTGCTCAAGGACGAAGAGCTATCTGGTCAAAGGGATGATGACCCAACTCCTTACGAACCGAAAACCAAGAAGGACAAGGGTCCAGCCTCGTCAGTGCAATCTGCAGCACAAGGCCAACCAAAAACAAGGATACTCAAGAGAAAGCAGTTGGCCTCCAAACCTCCTAAGTCTACTGAAGATGTGGGCAATAAACGTCAGAAGAAACTCACCACTATGTTGCCCAAGAAGGTTGGGATGCCATTTGAAGGTCTTAGGGATGAAGACAGTGACAAAATCTTGGAATCTGGGGGAGAGATGCAAGTTGAGCAGGCTGTTGCGGAGACTGTCATCAGTTCTGAGAGAACAGTAGGCACTGAGGAAGCCCAAGATGAGTCTGAACCATCTGACTGAGCTCATCTTAGTTCTCTTTTCAAATGGCATGAACCCACTCATTTTCCCAGATCACCCACTCCTCCATCACCTCAAAGTGATATACCATTCCCTTCTCCTCCCAGACAACTCACTCCACCAACTTAGACTGAACCCAAACCATCTGCATCTGAGTTAATTCCATCTGTTGAGGTTCAATCTCCAATTCACACTCACCCTGACTTACCTCTCTCTGAGCCTACTGAACCTCAACCTGAGCCTTCAGAACCTCAACCACAGATGGCTGTTGAGCCTGAGGCATTTCGAGAAGCCTCTCCTGACATTCAAACTACCCAGCAGAAGGCTATGTTTGTATCCGTCACTCACAACTCATTCAACACAAAAACTGTGTTCGAATCTCCTGAGCCAGAAAAGCCAATTGTTCAAATTTCTGAGGTGACGGGTTGAGAACTTCCTTGTCAAGCATTATTCCTTTCTGGAAGATCATCCGGGTGTACGTCAGATTGTGGCAGATGCCTTATTCTGGAGAGATGTTCGGTTGCAACACATTGAAGACTTTCTTATGCTTCTGGATGCCTATGGGAGAGATGAATTTGTTGACTTGGAGCTGAAAATGAAAAATTTGACGGGCGTGGGCAGTGCTACCGAGTTAGCTACTGATGATGATGTTGCCTGGTTAGTCAATAAACTGATGGGTTATCCGTAGTTTGAATCTGCTGAAGAAGGTCAGAATGAATGGGATTTCATATCAACTGTCGATGAACCAGTCGAGGGAGTACCAGATGAGACCCAGGTTGGTGAGGCACAAACATCTGCTTCCGTTTTCATGATTCCGCCTGAAACCCTAGATCAAGTATCTACAGCTGTTCTGGATGGGGTGAAGGCATCGGTTGAAACTCAGTTCAACACTCTTGCTGCTAAACTGCTAGATCAGATGGATGAGAGGACCAAGCAACTGGTTGAAGTTGAGAGGAATTAGACTGCAAAGAAGTTGACCGAAATGCACTCTACCATTGCTTTATCTTAAATGAACAAAGTAGAGTTGATGCTGCAGAAGCTAGGTCTGGAGGTTTCAATGCTCTCTACGGTTAGAGTCCTACTGGAGGAAGCATACAAATCGTTAATGCAGGCGGATTCCAGTTTTGAAGCTTCAGTCAGGAAATTTGAGGTGTCTGTCTCAGTCGCTAAGAAAGCCTTGGAAGAGGCAGTCTCAAAAATGCTTGGACCTGCACCTTCATGTTCTTCGACTGTGCGTATTCAGTCTATGGAGGCAGAGGACCTAAAGAAGGAAATGCAATCCCTCTTCCAGACCTTGGAGAAGAACGTCCGACTCCTTTTTGATGCAACCAAAAAGGGGGAAGGTAGGGACGAAGCTGGCAAATCAGAAAAACACCATGAGGGTCAAGGACTGTTAACGATAATGACTGCTGCTGCTGCACCAACTCAGGCTGACACGGAACTAGCTGAGTTATTTGCCACAATTGAAGAAAATTCTAAGCAGCTTGAGCTTCAAAACAAAGCCATTTCTGAACAGAAAGCTGGTATGACGGATCTGACTTCTATAGTCGACAAAATTGAAGATTTTTCTTCAAATGTTCAGAAACGGCTACAAACAGAAGAAGAAGCTAAAAATCTGGAGTTGGCCAGGAAGTTAGAAAAGGAATTTGCTTCTGAATCAGCAGAAGCAGTTGATGAGAGGAAGAAACTGCAGAAAGGGAAAGGGAAGCAGGTGAAGGAAACCAAGAAGAAGATTGTGGTCACAAGATCTGAGCTGCTACTTTCTTCTGAGCAGATCAGAGATCAACAGGATAAAGCCAAAAGAAGGAAAGTCATGGAAGAAGCCATCAGAAGAAAGAAGCTTCGTGAAGCTGAAGGTCTTGATAGAGCGTTCAAAAGAAAGAAGAAAAGTTTGGATGCTGATGAAGAATGGGTTGAACGTGCTCTCCCTGCCAGCGTGGACAATATACTTATCTGCAGAGAAGATCTTAACGAGCCTTGGAGGGCGATTAAAACTGATTAGCTATGTGATGTATTCATGATACAGCGAGTCCCTGAAGAGAAAGATGATGTGGTGTTTGACGAAATCTTTCTGGACTGGCTTGAAGCGAAGTATCCTATCTTCTATCAAGAGGTTATGAAGGAAGGTCAGAAGATGACGATGAGACCCTCTGCACCCAGATATGAGTATCTGATGCCTCCTCTAAAAAGGGACATATACGATCCAGTTGCCTTCAGAGAAGCCTACATTGATGCACTGGACAGAGGAAGTATTACTGAGGAAGATCGCCAGAAGGAAGTACTTAAGAGAATGTACGACATATTCCAAATTCCTGAAGGCTTGAGAGACAAGAAGTAATCAGAAGCTTAGATCTTAGAACAAAAGCTAGGTAATATTTTTTTTTGCACATCATTTCTGCACCTGTAAGACACAAATCTATCAATGAAATGATCTACCTGCTTTCTGATTCTAAGACATCATCTCAATGTCTTCTGACTTTGTCTCTTTCACTTCTTTCTTAACTATGTGTTTTTCTGATCTAATGTTTTGGTTCCATCAAAAAGGGGGAAATTGTTGGGAAATTTATAATTTTGATGGAAGTTCCAAAATAGATTGTAATAGGACCAGTCAGACCTGTTAGCTGACTGATGAAGTAGATATTATATTAGGATGACCAGCTGAATTGTATAGACAATTGAAGTAATCAGATAGGTCACATATTGAGGGGGAACTCAATGTGCAGAAGATCAGAAGATCAGAGGATCAGAAAACAAGAAGGTCAGAAGTTCAAGAAGACCAGAAGACCTACATCAGAATAGGAAGAAGACGACTCTGCAAAGTTTTGCTAAGACAACCTGCATTAGAAGACTCAATCAGGTAGACTGATCAGCTTGGAATGATCAGGCCAGCAAAAATCTGGTGACCACCAGAAGATCAACAAGACATACATATTCATCAGACATGAAGAATGTCAACCTATGTTGGTAAATCAAACACTGAATAAGTGTACTTGATAACCAATGAGAGAAAGACACGTATGTACGGACCTGACATTACAGGACAAGGTGCATCAGAGTTAAAAGGCTAGAAAGGACAAGCTTGCATGCTTTCGGCCATGCCGCCTCTGCGCATATCAAATCGGACCTGCAAACCTACCTTAAATAGACTGAAATTCGAATTGCTCTCTAACGGCTAGTTCGATTTCGTGTCTATATATATGGGATCAAACCTCATAGTAAGGTTACGAAAATTATCATCAAGCTCAAGCATAAGCAATTTCCGCACAAAGAACACCAAATCGAAGATTTATTCTTAAGTGTCCATCCCTTAGTTCTTAGCCAGAATACTTATCCTCTAGCTTTGGGCTACTTAGAAGATAGAATAGTATTCCAGTTGGAACAAAACAAATCTTATACCCAAACACTGTTAGGTTAAGTTTGTTATAGCAAGATTTCTATCTAGGGTTTCTAGATTAGATTTCTGGGATTGGTTGAGTGAGAACTCGTTAAATATCATTGGTTGTCTTGTGTTGGACTAACACATTAAACTAAGTCCAGTTGGTTAAGTTGGTGCCCCTGCTGATAGGGAAGAGTGGATGTAGGACAAGTTGTCCGAACCACTATAAATCTGTGTGCCTTTAATTTGCTTTACACATACTTGCACACTACTCTTGTTATCTGCATGCATATTCTGTACCAGGATCGGATTAACATCAAGCTACAGATTTGACCAGCTTAACACTTTAGTTATCTGATTCAAACCAGATTGGTCAGAATCCTTGTTTGAGTAAAACTGGTTTTCACACGGGTTAACTAATCTTCCCACCATCAGTTAAACTGATAGACTCCGACCTGCTGCCGGATCGATGAAGTCGATATCGATCCCAAACTGATCCACATCGCACTCTGATCAGACATACGTGCAATCACATCTGATCCACTAAAAAGTTTTTGAAGTCTATTCACCCCTCCCCTCTAGACTTCAACCCTCACTGAAACCCGTTTGGGATCTACAATAGCCTATGTTTCATTTACAGGTAGTTGCACATTTCCTCGCAACGTACCTCATTTATTGAGAATGTTTGATTTATTGTCTAGGGTTCAATTAAGACCGTTAGTTTGACTAATAGCTCGATATATGATGGGTCACACAACAAGTAACAGTTGTTTACTAATTATAGTTGGTTGATTAAATATTATATTGGATATTAATATTTAATTTATGGAGAATATAATAATAATATTTAGAATTAATTATTATTACTATTGAATTAAATTAGATTTAATTAAATAGAATTCCCAATAATAATATATGGAATATTATTATTATAGGATTTAATATATATAGAATCAAATTCGTAGAGATTTGATATACATGGAATCAAATCCGTAGAGATTTGATATACATGGAATTAAATCCATTGAGATTTTATATGTGGGAAATAAATCTAAGAGATTTATTTTATTAGGATTTTTCCTAATAAATGTTAGCTTAAGATTTAAGCTGGGTCTCTCCTATATATATGAGCTCTTGGGAATTCATATTACGCGAGTTCATATTTTCTCCATAAAATCTCTAAGTTAGATTTTTCCTAGCAAATTCATCCCGGGGATTCAACACTGGAAGATCTTTGCAAATTAGTAAACAATTGTTACGTGGACACCATAGTTGAGGAATCCGTGTATGAATTTCTATAAGAATTCTGTTTACGTTTACTCATATTTAATTATGCAATTAACTGTTTGTTGTTGGTGAACTTTAATTTCTGCTACCCATGTATTACGTGTTTACGTACCTCAAAATTTCAGCAGTGGTATCAGAGCTCAGGCTCTTTGTTTTAATTGCATGAATTAAATTGGTTTTATAATTATTATTTTTTTGAAAACCGTGGGGCACGGCCTTTTGTTGGACAAAAGGAACCGCACCCTTTGTTTTTCTTATTCACATCGCTCATCTTCCCAACCCAAGACTTAGGGTTTTCTGGGAAAACTTCTCTGTCGCTGCTGGTCTTCCTGGTCTTGTGGGCCACGGTGATGATGCTTGCCGGCGGCCTCGCGCCGCAACTTTCGTCATCGACGAGCCCACATCTCCCGTCGCACCAGTCGTCTCCATCACCGCAATTTGAGAGCGATTCCTCTGAATTCGTCTCTTTTCACGGTGGCGCGCCCTCAAATTTTCTCGAATCGGGATGGTGCGCCACCGATTCATCTCGATTTGAGTCTATGTTGCTTGAATCCCTTTGAGACCTGACCCCTGTGTCCATCCCGATTCGGTTCTTGGAGGTACAAGGCTAATCGAAATCGAATCGAATCGGTGGCGGCCACCTGGTCGATTGTGTCCTTGTTCGGTTTCGAACCGGTCCATGATGGGAAGTGAGCATGATTACATGCTTGCGTACTCCGCCGGTTAGTCGCGACGACGATGAGTCACCCAGCATATTTCAAGAAGCGATGGCGATGACTCGCACTTGCTGATTGACTTACTTTGCTCATTTTGGTTTCGATGCTTGTTGGTTCTGTCTAATATGTTTTGAGTAATTATGCTTTCTGGGTATTGCTCGATTAATTTCAGGGTTTGAAAATGTTGAAATTTAGAATCTGAATAAACCCTAATAATTTGGAACAGTTTTGAGATTTTTTGGAATAATTCTGATAAACTGTGATGGATTATTGAATGTTTGGTTTGGATGTCCCGATCGGAAAGGTTTTGGAAATCGGGTGATGATGAGGGGAAGGACTGTTCCAAAAATTGGATTTAGGACAGGCCCTTCCGACCCTTGTAATTTTTGAAATTGCACATGAGCCCTTAGTGAAAAAAATGAACAATAAAATTGAATTTTGGAATTAATAAAATATTAATTTAAAATTTGAATTATGGTTGGACCTAAATAATTAATTGGATTAATTATTCCTTTTTAATGATTTAAAATTGATTTTTCCAAATCGGTTTCTTAAAAGAAATTGTTAAATCACACTATTTAACTGTTTTATAATTTAATTCGTTAAACGCTTTTACAGTCTGCGTTATATCTGTTTGGGTAGGCGGCACCCAATAACTGTCCTGCCGTATTTAATGTTTGGGTAGACGGCACCCATATAAGTGTTAGTCCGTGTGAAATCATGTTTGGGTAGGCGGCCCAATAATTGCTAAAATATGATATAGATTAATATGTTGGATCTTGATTAAGCAATTAATACCCTGCCTTTTAAAATGTTCCTCACTAAAATATGGTTTTTCGTTAAATTGAAACGATGTCTTTCATCGAAATTAAAAGTTAACCGGGGATTTCGTTCCAATGGGTATTTAAGACCAAAGTCTTTTGCTCGGATCTACATTCAACGGGACTTTTATAGGGACACGCAGTGTCGCCACTTGATGGTTGTAAACCAACTTAACTTTGTTTATTCAGCCAAAGCAGGAAACGAAAGTTAAGGGACATCCGATTAAACTGAGTTTAATCAACTAGGAATTGCAAATTTTGCAATTGGTTTGGAGACCTACCAGTTATGCTATTGTGATATTCAGCCAAAGCAGGGTCATGATAGTAGGAATGTGGATCCTAGTCCATTACAATTTATATTTTATATAAATTCATACTCTTCCGATGAGGTCGTTGAGTATGTGAAATAATGGAGACAAAATAAACACAAAAGAAAGGTCATGTTTATTTTGATTGCTGAATATTGATCATAGGAATTATGTGTTTAATTCCTATTTTATTTTATTTCTCTTGGTTAGTTGAAATGTATAACTGTTATTGAGATGTGTTTTGGAAACAAACTAAATTGGCTAGGCAAAATTTTATGGAATGGACCGAAACATGTGTTTGGTGCTAAGGCAAGAAAAGATTGAGTACGTGTTGGACACGTCTATCCCGGTTACCCTTGCAGCTGGTACTCTAAGGTAGCAACATTTGACGTAGCAGCTCAGAAGAAGCATCAAAGGATGCTTCCCAGGCTCAGTGTGTGATGTTGCTCGGCATGACTCCCCGATGAACATAGGCGACATGAGAAAATGGGTCCCTTCTAAATGCTCAAGCATCTGAAGGATCTCTTTGATTCTGAATCTCGTTCTGAGATTTATGAAGTGATGCGAGATCTGTTCAAATGCCGGTTAGCTAAAGAAGAGAAGATTTCACCTCATGTCCTTAAGATGATAGGCCTAATTGATAAACTTGGTAATTTAGGCTTTGAGCTAAAAGGACCAACATTTTCATTTATGCTATCCTCCAGTTGCTCTCGGATTCATATTTTAGCTTCATTGAGAACTACAATATGAATAAGACGGATGCGACCATGCCTGAACTTCACAACGTGCTCAAGACTTTTGAGTTCACTATCACTAAGATGGTGTTCAAAAGAAGGAGCGGGTAAACAAGGATGTGTGCCTCTACTATAAGTAGAAAAGGGCACCGGAAGAAGAAGGATAAGGTTTTGGTTGCTGAAAAGAAGACACTAGATGCTTCTAGCACTAGAATATGTATGTTTGTTATTAAGATAAACATGTCCACTAATAACGCTAACTGCTTGGTATTGGATACCGAATTTAGCTCTCACATTTGCACTAATGTGAAAGGGCTTATATGTCATAGGACAGTTAGGGCGGGTAAAGTCGTCTTACACATGAAAACGGAGCAAGAGTTGCTCCTGAACGTGTGGGGACTTATTTGATAGACTTACCCTTTGGTTTTAGATTAGAACTTAATGATTGTCATCTAGTTCTTTCTATTACTCGCAACATGTATTTGTTGCATTATGGATATGATGTTCTTAATATACAAAATAAAGGCTCAAACTTAGTAATCATAAAAACTCAACTTACTTATGACATTGTAGAACATGATCATGTAAACGAGATGAGAATTGCAAGGTTAAGAAAGTTAGACTACTTAACCCCATTCGACTGTGAGTCTTATGGAGATTGTGAATCCTATCTCACGTGCAAGATGATCAACAGACCCTTTTCTGGGAAAGAGGTGCATGCCAAAGAAGTTCTAGAGTTGATCTGCAACGATGTTTGTGGACCATTATCCACTCTAGATAGGGGTCACTTCGGATACTTCATCACCTTTATTGATGATTTTTCAAGATACGGATACGTGTATCTTATGAAATACAAATTCGAATCTTTTGAGAAATTCAAAGAGTTTAAGGCTGAAGTAGAGAAGCAACTTGGTAAGAGTATCAAGACTCTTCGATCAGAACGAGGAGGTGAATACCTTAGCCATGAATTCATTGATTACTTGAAGTTACATGGAATCCAGTCACAATGGACTCCTCCCAAAACACCTCAGATGAACGGTGTGTTCGAGAGGAGAAACCGAACCCTGTTAGACATAGTGAGGTCCATGATGAGCTTTTCCTGTCTTCCAACATTCTTTTGGGATACGCGTTACAAACCTCAATTTACATTCTGAATAGGATTCCATCTTAATCAGTTGAGCATACACCATATGAACCATGGTATGGCTAGAAGCCAACTTTTACACATATCAAACATGGAGTTGCCCTGTGATTGTAAAAAAAAAGATGCTTACCGACAAGTTGGAATCCAAAGGTGAAAAGGGTTACTTTGTGGGATATCCTAAGAAAACTAAAGGATATTACCTCTATCTACCTGAAAAACAATCAGTGATTGTTTCTAGGCAGACCAAGTTCTCGAAGAAAAATATGTCTTTAAGGAACAAGGTCGTAAGCTGATAGAACTTGAAGAAATTCAAGAAACACAAATTAACAAAGAGACTGATATCTTGTCAAAGCAACATGACAAGGAATCAGTGGGAGCATTCAACAACTTTCACGGTGGGAGTTTTTCACTAGGTGATTGGAGTATGCTTGCCAGTGCAAGAACCTCTAAGTGGGCTGAATGAGAACAATATAGTTCAAACTCCCGCCCAAGAGGCATCTGAAAGTGTAGCTCTTTAGGACTCTCCGGACATTGATGAAATCGATGCACCACAAAATTTTCACGATCAGAATGTGCAGCCTGCACAACCACAGCTCCGTAAGTCAATAAGGAATTATAATCCGTCCATTAGATACGGTTACCTCTTGGAGGAACTCGATAGTATGGACATACCGGATAAGGATGATCCTAATTGACTTTTCTGAAGTAATATCAGATATTGATTCGGGGAAGTGGCATGAAGTCATGAAATCCGAGATGGACTCGATGTACCCCAATCAAGTCTGGCACTTGGTTGAGTTGCCTAAAGGGATTAGACCCATATGTTACAATTGGGTCTTCAAGCGTAAGATTGATGCAAATGGCAAAGTATAAACCTACAAAGTTAGGTTGGTAACGAAAGATAATAGTCAATGCAAAAGCACTGACTGTGACGAGACCTTCTCACCAGTTGCAAAGATCAAGTCGATTCGAATTTTACTTCCGATAGCAGCACACTATGATTATGAGATTTGGTAGATGGATGTCAAAACAACTTTCCTCAATGGAAACATTGATAAGGAAGTATCTATTAATTAACTGGAAGGTTTTACATCTAAGCCAAGTTCTAATCTGGTATGCAAGCTAAAGATATCCATTTATGGATTGAAGCAAAGCTTCTAGGAGTTGGAATATCCGATTTGATGATGCTATCAATTCCTTTTGACTTCATCAGAAATTTGGAAGATCCTTGCATTTATCGTAAACGCAGCGCGAAGAATATTGCTTTCATAATCATGTATGTCAATGACATATTGATTTTGGGAAACAATATCCCGTTAATGCAGTCAGCTAAAGGTTTGTTGTTAAATACCTTCACGATGAAGGGTCTTGGTGAAGCCTGCTACATCATAGGGATCAAGATCCACAAGGATAGATCCAAGAGGATGTTGGGTCTGTCACAGTCCACCTATGTAGACAAGGTATTGAAGCGTTTTGTGATGGAGAACTCTAAGAGAGGATCTCTATCAACAAATCATGGGATAAAACTATCAAAGAAGGATTGTCCTTCTGTTGAAGCTGATATCAAGCACATGAAAGATGTCCCATATGCATATACAATTGGGTCAATCATGTACGCCATGACTTGCACTAGGCCAAACGTGGCCTATGCTATCAACATCACCGGTAGATACCAACAAAATCTGGGTGAGTCTCACTCGATTACTGTCAAAACCATTCTGAAGTATCTTAGACGAACTAAAGAATGTTTCCTTGTCTATGGTGGACAGTCAAAACTAGTAGTGACTAGTTAAGATGACACAAGTTTCCAATCCGGCTGTGATGATTACAAATCATAGTCAGGTTACGTTACACTCTCAATAATGAGGCGGTCAGTTGGAATAGTTCCAAGCAAAAGGACCGCAGATTCAACAACCGAAGTTGAGTACATTGCTGTATCAGAAGCCTCAAGAAGGCTGTTTGAATTTTATAGTTCTTAAGAGAACTAGGGGTAGTTCCGATTGCCAGTTGTCTAATAAAGTTGTATTAAGACAACGTTGGTGCGAATGCGCAAGCAAAGGAACCGAGATCAGCAAACAGAAACAAGCATGTACCTAGACTTATCATTTGATCCAAGAGATCATAAGGATAAGAGAAATGGAATTAAAATGTATTCCCACATATTTAATTTGGAAGATCATTTCACCAAAACACTGAGTGTTCATGTATACACTAGACATTTGATGGTCTAGGGGTTAGACATGTAGGTGATTGACTCTAGTCCAAGTGGGAGATTGTTAGTGTTAGTGTCCTAGAGACAATCTATTGTAAGGACATAATACTCGATGATATTCAGTTTGATTTAATATTATAGTTCATTTAATATTAATGTATGACAATGCACTTGTTTGAATATTATGCTTGATTGTTTGAATTTATTCATTCAAGTGTTCCCATGAGTCATTGCTGTCATTGAGGTTGTGAGAACTCAGATGACTAAAGCATGATTCTCAAATAGCTCCGATCAAGGATCATCAAGAATGGGATATTGATAATACAATGGAGATTGGTGTGTGATCTGCATCATACTCTTAGAGAGTGTAGTAAGATCTCACTTACTACGAGACACTAGGTATCTCATGATGGATGCACAAATACCTTAGAGGGTATTAGTATACCCATCCGAGAAATCGTTTGATGAATTTCCACTATATGTGTCTTCGGGTTTGTCGGTTAGTGGGAGCGAAGCAATACTCCTTTGACTTGAGGTCAATACGCACGACATGTGTGGGATGATGAACTTTGACAATGACCGATGCTTGCACCCATCTATGGGTAGATATGGCTTGGATTGGGTTCATCACGAAGTGCATGTGCGTGGTAGTTGAGCCAAGAATAAGATTCATTCCTCAAAGTGGATTTAGAGAGAATACTCATCTTCTCATCATAATTGGATCCAATTCATCGGCCGATGCACGTCAACTTAGACTTTGTGGCTAACCGTGACACACATGATCAATTAGTGATTAAAGATAAATTGATTAAGTTATTTGAATAGAAACTTCATCATGTTCAAGACTTAATCGAGTATTCGCGAATGAAAGGAGGAAATCGTAATAGCCCATGTTTCAGTTACAGATAGTTGCACATTTCCTCGCAACATACCTCATATATTGAGAATGTCTGATTTATTGTCTAGGGTTCAATTAAGACCATTAGTTTGACTAATCGCTCGATATATGAGGGCCTATGGGTCGCACAACAAGTAACAATTGTTTACTAATTATAATTGGTTGATTAAATATTATAGTGGATATTAATATTTAATTTATGGAGAATATAATAATAATTATATTTACAATTAATTATTATTACTATTTAATTAAATTAGATTTAATTAAATAGAATTCCCAATAATAATATATGGAATATTATTATTATTATAGGATTTAATATATATAGAATCAAATCCTTAGAGATTTGATATACATGGAATCAAATCCGTAGAGATTTGATATACATGGAATTAAATCCGTTGAGATTTTATGTGTGGGAAATAAATCTAAGAGATTTATTTTATTAGGATTTTTCCTAATAAAGGTTAGCTTAAGATTTAAGCTGGGCCTCTCCTATATATATGAGCTCTTGGGAATTCATATTACGCGAGTTCATATTTTCTCCATAAAATCTCTAAGTTAGAATTTTCCTAGAAAATTCATCTCGGTGATTCAACGTTGGCAGATCTGTGCAAATTAGTAAACGGTTGTTACGTGGATACCATAGTTGAGGAATCCGTGTACGAATTTCTGTAAGAATTCTATTTACGTTTACTCATATTTAATTATGCAATTATTGGTGAACTTTATTTTCCGCTGCGTATGTATTACGTGTTTACGTGCCTCTAAATTCCAACATCTACAACCACCATAATCAGCATCTGAGTAACCAGTTAACTCAAGGTAATCATCAGCTGGATACCATAATCCTCTATTCACTATGCCTTTAAGATATCTCAGTATCTTTTTGGCAACTTCCGTGTGACTAGCCTTAGGATTAACTTGGTATCTTGCATATATCCCAACAACACAAGTAATATCAGGCCTACTTGTTGAGAGATATAGCAATGATCCAACGATCCCTCTATAATCAGTGGTTAACTGATTTGCCTTCAGGATCAGGATCCATCTTGTAGTTAGTATTCATGGGAATTATAACTGCATTGCAATTCTGTACAGTGTACTTGGCAATCAAATCTCTGGTGTATTTTGCCAGATTGATGAAAATTTCTTCTTTTGACTGTTTTACCTGAAGTCCTAGAAAGAAATTCCTCTCCCCCATCATTGACATCTCAAACTTTCGTTTCATCAGTGCAGAAAACTTTTCACACAACTGATGATTAGGAGATCCAAATATGATGTCATCCACATAAATCTGAACTAGTAAGATATCTTTCCCATCTTCTATCCTGAACAAGGTTCTATCAACTGTCCCTTTGGTAAAACCATGATCAGTAAGAAACTGAGAAAGGGTATCATACCATGCTCTGGTTGCTTGCTTCAGACCATACAAGGCTTTCATGAGCCTGTAAACTTGGTCATTTTGACAGAAGCCTGGAGGTTGTTCCACATAAACCTCTTCCTTAAGAACACCATTCAGAAATGTACTCTTCACATCCATCTGACATACAACAAATCTCATGTGAGCAGCATATGCAAGAAATAATCTGATGACTTCTAGTCTTGCAACTGGTGCAAAGGTTTCATCAAAATCCAAGCCTTCTTCTTGGGAATAACCTTGTGCAACTAGCCTTGCCTTGTTTCTTACAATGATGTTGTTCTCATCTCTCTTGTTTATGAATACCCATTTAGTTCCAATCACATTGTGCTTCTTAGGTCTGTCCACTAATTCCCAAACTTCATTCCTAGTAAACTGATTCAGCTCTTCTTGCATAGCAGTAATCCAAAAAGAATCCTGAAGAGCTTTTTCAATCTTAGTAGGTTCTTTCTCAGATAGAAAGCAGCAGAATAAAGCACTTTCACCATGGAATCTTCTTGTTTTAAGTCCTTCAGATAGATCACCCACAATCTGACTTGAGGGATGGCTATCTAACCATGTTCTTCTGGATGTTTCCCATTCAGTGGTATTCTAAACATTAGAAATGTTAGGTTCAAATATATCATTAAATTCAAGGAACAACAGAAAAGGAGTAAATGAACTTCCTCAGGGGAGTTTTCATTTGGAACATTGTTAGTGACATTTGTTCCCCCTTGGTTGATAGATTTAGAGTTTGCCTCAACTGTGACCATATCTTCATCGGATTACATACCTGAGTCTGAACTGTGGTTTGTTCAGATTGGTCAGCTTTAGTATGTTGGCTTTCCTTCAGTGGAGAACTATCATCTTGAGTTTCATCAATCTGAGTATTGTCATCCTGAACTTCTTTGTCTGAGTCTGACTCACTCCATTCATAAAATGTGATTGGCTTCTTCTTTTCAAGTTCAGAGGATGATTTATCTTTCTTCTTCAGGCTTAGTCTGGTGATTATCTTTGTCAAGTCTGCTGAGTCATGTTCATGTTTCTTCTAAACACAAGTAGATTCATCAAAAACTACCTGAGGTGTTTCTTCCACAATAAGGGTCCTACAGTTGTAAACTCTGAAGGTTTACTGACTACAGAATATCCCATGAATATTCCTTCACCAGCTTTGCTATCAAAATTTTTCAACTGATCTTTACCATTATTGTGTATGAAACACTTGAAACCAAACACGCGGAAGAAAGAGACAAGAGACTTCCTTTCATTCCACAACTCATATGAAGTTTTTCCTTGATTCTTTGTAAACATGGATCTGTTTTGAGAATAGCATGCAGTGTTGACTGCCTCAGCCCAAAATCTCTTAGGAATGTCAGCTTCAACAATCATTGTTCTTGCAGCTTCTTCCAGGGTCCTTTTTCTTATTTCAACATAACCATTCTGTTGTTGGGTCCTTGCACCTGATGTTTCATAAGCTATCCCATTTGATGCACAATAATCAGATATAATATGGTTGATAAACTCAGTGCCTTTATCTGATCTGATTTTGACCACACTCAGATTCTTCTCATTACTGAGTCTTTTCAGTAATTCTGGCAGTTTTGTCTGAGTCTCTTTCTTACTGGGTAAGAATATGACCCATGTATATCTAGAGTAGTCATCAACTACAACAAGAGTATATTTCCTGCCATTAGTGCTAACAGGTGTTATTGGACCAAAGAGATCCATATGTAACAACTGAAGTATTCTATCAGTAGACACTTCTACTTTGCTTTTGAATGATGCTATTATCTGTTTGCCTTTCTGACAAGCATCACACACATGATATTTACTGAACACTTCATTGGGTAACCCCCTCACAAGTGCTAATCTTGCAAGTTTATTCTGGGTTTTGAAGTTCAAGTGATTCAGTCTTTTGTGCCATAACCAACTGGTTTCAGTAGCTTTCTTAGCAACTAAACATGTATCCATAGGAGTTAATCTCCAATTAGCAAGACACACATTTCCTTTTCTTGTACCAGTCAGTAATACTTGTTGTGAAACATTATCTTTTACATAACACAAGTTCTTTGAGAATTCAACACTGAATCCTTTATCACAGAATTGACTGATAGAAAGCAAGTTATGCTTTAAACCTCACACATATGATACACATTACATATGAACAATATTAATTTCAAGTGTTCCATATCCTTTAGTATGTCATTTGAGTGCTAATCTTAGCATAAACATGAGTCTTAGAGTTCTTCTTGGATTTAGGCCTCTTGTTCCAATGCCTTGACCTTGGTGCAGCTGGTCCATGTCTCTGCTGACTATTGGAATATGGAGGCACGTAAACATGTAATACATGCACAGCGGAAATTAAAGTTCACCAACAACGAACAACTAATTGCATATAGATTACAATAATCATAACGAGAAATCTTATAGTAACTCAAGAGCACATTTCTCAACTACGATATCCACGTAATCCCTAATCACGGACTTCCACAGATTTGCCAGAGTTGAATCCCGAGATGAATTTGCTAGGAAAATTTAAACTCTAGATCTTATGGAGAAATAATGAAGTAATGTTGTTTGTGAATTACCAAGAGTCAATATATATAGGGAGACCCAGCATAAAACCTAAGCTAGCCTGTTGGGAAATAAAATCCCTTTTAATTAATTAAATTAAACTCTTTTAATTTAATTCCCCAAATATAAATCTCTACGGATTTAAATTCCATATATGACAAATCTCTACGATTTGTTTCCATATATATTTAATCCTACAATAATATTTCAAATATTATTATTGAGAATTCTTATTTAATTAAATCCAATTTAATTAAACATTAATAATAATTAATTTCAAATTAATCTATTATTAATTACTTCTCCATAAATCAAATATTAATCCAATTTAACATTTAATCAACCAACTATAATCCGTAAAAGGGAACTACTTGTTGTGTGACCCATAGACCCTCATATATCGAGCGATTAGTCAAACTAATGGTCTTAATTGAACCCTAGATAACAAATCAGACATTCTCAATATATGAGGTACGTTGCGAGAAACGTGCAACTACATGTAACTAAAACATGGGCTATTACGATTTTCTCATTTCATCCGTGAATACCCGACTAGTCTTGAACATGCTAAAGTGTCTATTCAAATATCTTAATCAAGTTATCTCCAATCACTAATTGATCACTTATGTCAAACTTGGCCACAAAGTCCAAGTTGACGTGCATTGGCCAATGACTTTGATCCAACCACGATGAGAAGATGAGTATTCTCTCTAAATCCACTTTGAGGAATGAATCCTTTTCTTGGCTCAACTACCACGCACATGCATTTCGTGATGAACCCAATCCAAGCCATATCTACCTATGGAAGGGTGCAAGCGTCGGTCATGGTCAAACTTCATCACTCCACACATGTCGTACGTATTGACCTCAAGTCAAAGGAGTATCACATCGCTCCCACTAACTGAGACACCCGTAGACACATATAGTGGAACTACATCAAACGGTTTCTCGGATGGGTATACCAATACCCTCTAAGGTATTTGTACATCCATCATGAGATACCTAGTATCTCGTAGTAAGTGAGATTTTACTACACTCTCTAAGAGTATGACGCAGATCGCACACCAATCTCCATTGCATCCTTAATATCCCATTCTTGATGATACTTGATCGGGGCTATTTGAGAATCATGCTTAAGTCATATGAGTTCTCACACACTCTATGACAGCAGTGACTCAAAGGAACACAGATAAAACAAATGCAAACAATCAAACATAATATTCTAATTAGTGTAACGCTATACATTTAATATTAAAATAATAATATTAAATCAACACTGAATATTATCTGAGTATTATGTCCTTACAATGGATTGTCTCTAGGACACTAACACTAACAATCTCCCACTTGAACTAGAGCCAATCACCTACATGTCTAACCCCTAGACCATCAAAATGTCTAGTGTGTACATGAACAGTCAAAGTCTTGGTGAAAGGATCAGCGAGGTTATCCTCCATGGGGACACGTTCTAACTCTATCTCTCCTCTAGCAATTATCTCTCTTATCAAGTGATAATGCCCCGGTACATGCTTGTTTCTGTTATTGGATCTCGATTCCTTAGCTTGCGCAACCGCACCAGTATTGTCACAATACCACTTTATTGGACTGCTGGCACTCTGAACTACCCCTAGTTCACTTAAGAACTATTTTATCCAGACAACTTCTTTGGCAGCTTCTGCCGCAGCAATGTACTCAGCTTCGGTTGTTGAGTCTGTAGTAGTCTCTTGTTTGGAACTAACCGCCCCACCATTGAGAACGTAAACATAGCCCGACTGTGACTTGTAATCATCATAGTCGAATTTGAAACTTGCATTAACATAGCCAGTTGCAACAAGCTCTGACTGTCCTCCGTAGACCAAGAAGCAATCATCGGTACGTCTGAGGTACTTAAGAATGTTCTTGACAGCAATCCAGTGAGGTTCACCTGGATTCTGCTGGTATCTACCAGTGGTGCTAACAACGAAGGCCACATCTGGCCTTGTGCAAGTCATGGCATACATGATGAAGCCAATTGCAGATGTATATGGTATATCTTTCATGCGCCGAATATCAGCTTCCGTAGAAGGATAATCCTTCTTAGACAGCTTTATCCCATGACATGCCGTTAGAGAACCTTTATTAGAGTTCTCCATCGTAAATCACTTTAACACCTTATCTACGTAGGTTGACTGTGACAGTCCTAACATCCTCTTGGATCTATCCCTATAGATATTGATCCCTAAGATGTAGCAGGCCTCAACAAGATCCTTCATAATGAAGGTCCTTGATAGCCAATCTTTAACCGACTGCATAAGAGGAATGTTGTTTCCAATAATCAGTATGTCATCGACATACACAACTATGAAACCAATATTTCTCCCATTACATTTAAGATAAACACATGGATCTTCGGAATTTCTGATGAAGTCAAACAATTTGACAGCTTCATCAAATCAGATATTCCAACTCCTAGAAGCTAGCTTTAGTCCATAAATGGACCGTTTGAGCTTGCACACAAGATTAGACTTTGGATTAGATACAAAACCTTCCGGTTGAGTCATAAACACCTCCTTATCAATGTTGCCATTGAGAAAGACTGTTTTGAAATCCATCTGTCAAATTTCATAATCTAAATGTTCTGCTACAACAAGTAAAATTTAGATGGACTTGATCTTGGCAACAGGTGAGAAAGTCTCATCATAGTCAATGCCTTTGCGTTGACTATAACCTTTTGCCACCAACCTAGCTTTGTAGGTTTGTACCTTGCCGCTTGCATCAGTCTTACGCTTGTACACCCATTTGCAACCTATGGATTTTACCCCTTTCGGCAACTCAACCAAGTACCACTGATTCCTTGTAAGCTACTGAATGCTCCCACTGATTCCTTGTCACCTTTCTTTGACAAGATATCAGTCTCTTGATTATCTTGTGGTTCTTGAATTTCTTCAAGTTCAATCATCTTTTGGCCTTGTTCCTTAAAGACATAGTCTTCTTCGAGGAACCTGGCCTGCCTAGAAACAATTACTGTTTATTTCTCAGGTAGATAAAAATAATATCCTCTCGTTTCCTTAGGATATCCCACAAGGTAACCATTTTCCCATGTTTTGATATGTGAAAAAGTTGGCTTCATGCCACACCATAGTTAATATGGCGTATGCTCAACTGATTTGGATGGAATCCTATTCAGAATATAAATTGAGGTTTGTAATGCGTATCCCCATAAGAATGTCAGAAGAGAGGAAAAGCTCATCATGGACCTTACTATGTCTAACAAGGTTCGGTTTCTCCTCTCGGACACTCCATTCATTTGATGTGTTCCGGGAGGAGTCCATTGAGATTGGATTCCATGTAACTTTAAGTAATCCATGAACTCGTGGCTAAGGTATTCACCTCCTCGATCCGATCGAAGAGTCTTTATACTCTTACCAAGTTGCTTCTTTACTTCAGCTTTGAACTCCTTGAATTTCTCAAAAGATTCGGATTTCTGCTTCATGAGATACACATATCCATATCTTGAGAAATCGTCAGTAAAAGTGATGAAGTAGGCGAAGTGACCCCTAAGTAAAGTGGGCAATGGTCTAGAGACATCATTGTGGATCAACTCTAGAACTTCTTTGGCACGAACCCCTTTCCCAGAAAAGGGTTTGTTGGTCATTTTGCCATTGAGTCGGGATTTAAAATTTCCATAGGAGTCAAAGTCGAATGGGGTTAAGTATTCCAACTTCCTTAACCTTGCAATCCTATTCTCATTTGCATGACCAAGTCTACAGTGCCATAAGTGTTGGGGAATAAGTTGCACAGATCTATTCGGGGTGAATATTTAAATACAAATTTAATTCTTATAATTATTACTAGCATGAATTAATCCTATATTAATTCAAATAATAATCCAACAACAAATCATGCATATAATTAATTCATGTAAATCCTACGCATGCGGAATTCTACGAGTTTACGTGAACGTACCTCTTGGGATGACAATGGCTTGGTTGATTAGACTCACCAAAAGAACTTCCCAAGTATTCCCTTAATCCTTGCTCGACTATCCGGTGGTAGGACACTTGCGAACAATTAACAAAAGGAAAATAAATTATGTTGCACCACCTTTGTGGATTTGCTAATTTTTCCTGCACATGGAATTGTACACTACTCACAATTGACGTTTTTCGAAAAAATAAAATCTGTCGACGTTTCAAAATATTTGATATTTTATCGAAGCTGATATTTTTCTGAAAAACCAATTTTCGTGTGTGTTGCTGGGAATGAAACATTCATCCCCTATTTATAGAGGGTGGTGGACGAAATTTCATGTGGAATAGGGAGGAAAAAATATTTTCTTGATCTCCAAGAAATCTTGAATATATCTCATATATTCTTTTCTCCATAATTAAAATATTCCACAAAATCCCACTCTCTTATTTGTTATGGAATATTTTGAAATATTAGGGAACAAGAATCCAAGATTTGGATCTTCTTGAATTTATGAGATATTCTTGTATTTCAAGAAATACATATCTTTCATAATATCTTTTCAAGAAAATCTTTTTTGCCCTTTATATTCAAAATTTTCGAAAATATCCCCATAAATAACCAAGTGGGAGATTTCTTGAATTTAATGAGATAATCCTGTATTCCAATAACATATCTTCATTCCATAACAAAATTCAAAGAAAATCTTTCTCCCTCTTTTATTTATGATTTTCGAAATTATGAGGAAAAAATAAGCAACAAATTTATTTTATTTTAAACACATTTTTTAGTTATTGGACTTTATGTTGGGCTACTTAGGGGGCCTTTAGATCTTGAATTATCCATATTGAGCCACAATATTATTCAAGCCCATAAATATTAATTAATTCCACTACATAATTAATATTGCACTATCCATCTTAACCCATATTACAGTCAATATGGCTCCCGGTTATTATTTTCCGTGTTTAAGATTATCTAGCCCATTAATTAATTCAAGCCACTGAAATAGCTTTCCATTAATTAATATCTTTTGTCCTTGGTTAAAGAACGGTTCAACATTATTATCCATACCGGAAACTAGTTCCACTTGCAAGATTTGGTATGATAAATCTTATGAACCTCCCAAGGGGGCAAATCGAACAAGCGTACTTGCACACGATTCTCCGTATTAAATCTTAGCAATCACATGTGACCAATAATATTGCCCAAGATAAAAAGTATTGAATCTCGTTGATTCTCTACCCATGATAAGTCAAAGCAATAGTTACCAACCACACGTTATCCTATTTAAGGAATGAAGATTAAGAAATAACGAACCACTGAGGTCTAATTCTTCCTTGTTCAGTTCTGAAGAATTTGTCCTCCTATAGGTCCTATTCAGTGCATCAGTCATGCACTAGTGTAATCTCTTGGTCAAGACAAGCCAATCCGAGCCTTACACTTCAACCTTTCACGATGGATTGTTCATTTCCATCTAGGTCGTGAATGACGTACTTTTAGTTACAAGGGACTGTTAATTTAATCTTCTGTGATCTGGTATCACTAAATTAACTACAATGTAACACATACGATTTAATGAACAGTTATGCAATAAATATATGTAACATTCAATGATATTTAAAGCATAAGTGATAAACAATTTATTTCAGTAAATAAGTCTGAAATTCAATTTTGATTATACAAAGTAAAAGCATACTTTCCAGTATAATCCCAATAATAAGTAAGTTGGGTTTTCATGATTACTAAGTTTGAGTCGTTTCTTTTGTATATTCAGAATATTATGTCCACAATGCAACAAGTATAAACCATTCAAGAAAGTAGCATTTCCATAAACATCACCATTAAGCAAAAAATAACAATTATTGTTTGCAAAATGGAAGGAAAACCCTTCAATGTCTAACATAGGAATACAAATAATGTTGTGAGTAATAGAAGGAACAAAATAACAATTATTCAGTTCAATTCTAAAACCAGAGGGTAAGTCTAAAACATAAATGCCAACACATTCAGCAGCAACTCTTGCTCCATTCCCAACGTGTAGGGCGACTTCACCCGGCCTAACTGTCCTGTTATGCTTAAGACCCCGCACATTTGTACAAATGTGTGAACCACAACCGGTATCTAATACCCAGCAGTTAGTATCATTTGTGGACATGTTTATCTCAATAACAAACATACATGTTCCACTGGCTGAGACACCTTGTGCCTTCTTTTCAGCTGCTAGAACCTTGCAGTCCTTCTTTCAATGCCCCTTCTGCTTACAGTAGAGGAATACATCCTTGTCGACCCTCTCCTACTTTTGAATTCCACCTTTGGGCTTAAGGAAGCTTGGCTTGGAGCCTTTCTTTGCCTTGACCCTTCGTTTCTTCTTTCCTTTCGGAGCAGAAGAAGTAGAGGCACTAACCATGAGCACGGGATTTTCCTTAGCAGTGGAAGACTCAAAGGTCTTTAGCATGTTATGCAGCTCGGGCATAGTCGATTCCATCTTATTCATATTAAAGTCGCTTTACACGTTGAGAATGGAGCAAGAGTTTCTGCTCAGCGTGTTGGCGTTTACGTTTTAGATTTACCCTCTGGTTTTAGACTTGAATTGAATAATTTTTATTTTGTTCCTTCTATTACACGCAACATTATTTCTATTCCAATGTTGGATATTGAAGGTTTTTCCTTCTATTTTGCAAACAATAATTGTTATTTTTCGCTTAATGGTGACGTGTATGGAAATGCTCCTTTATCTAATGGTTTATATTTTTTGCATTGTGGACATAATATTCTTAATATACAAAATAAAAGACTCAAACTTAGTAATCATGAAAACCCGACTTACTTGTGGCACTGTAGACTTGGTCATGCAAATGAGAAAAGAATCGCAAGGTTAAGAAAGTTAGACTACTTAGCCCCATTCGACTTTGAGTCTTATGGAAACTGTGAATCTTGTCTTAAGGGAAAAATGATCAACAAACCCTTTTCTGGGAAAGGGGTTCGTGCCAAAGAGGTTATAGAGTTGATCCACAGTGATGTTTGTGGACCATTGCCCACTCTAGCTAGGGGTCACTTCGGCTACTTCATAACTTTTACTGATGATTTCTCTAGGTTCGGGTATGTGTATCTGATGAAGCACAAATCGAAATCTTTTGAGAAATTCAAAATATAAAGCTGAAGATGAGAAACATCTTGGTAAGAGTATTAAGACTCTTCAATCGGATCGAGGAGGAGAATATCTTAGCCATGAATTCACTGATTATCTGAAGTTGCATGGAATTCAATCACAATGGACTCCTCCCGGCACACCCCAAATGAATGGAGTGTCCGAGAGGAGAAACCGAACATTGTTAGACATGGTAAAGTCCATGATGAGATTTTTCTCTCTTCCAACATTCTTATGGGGATATGCGCTCCAAACATCAATCTACATTTTGAATATGATTCCATCTAAGTCAGTTGAGCATACACCATACGAGCTATGGCATGGTAAGAAGCCAAATTTCTCTCACATAAGGACATGGGGTTGCCCCGCGTTTGTGGAGAAAATGCTCACTGATAAGTTGAAATCAAAAGGTGAAAAAGGTTATTTTGTGGGATATCCTAAGGAAACTAAAGGATATTATTTCTATATCCCTGAGAAACAAACAATAATTGTTTCCAGGCAGGCCAAATTCCTTGAAGAAGATTACGTCTTCAAGGAACAAGACCGTAAGACGATAGAACTTGAAGAAATTTAAGAACCACAAATTAACAAGGAGACTGGTATCTTGTCAAAGCAACATGACAAAGAATCAGTGGGAGCATTCAGCAACTCACATGGTAGAAGTTTATCACTAAGTGATCCTCTTTCAGCCAGTGGGAGCGTAATTGGAGTTGCATTGCCCGAGCAACGAACTCCAAGTAGGCTGAATGAGAACGAAATAGTTCAAATTCCCGCTCAAGAGGCATCCGGAAGTGCTCAAAGAGCATCCGGAAGCGTCTCTCTTGAGGCCTCCCCAGTCGACGATGAAATCGCTGCACCACAAAATTTTCACGATCAGAATGTGCAGCCTGAACAACCACAACTTCGTAAGTCCACTAGAGTTCGTAATCCACCCACTAGATATTATGGTTTCCTCGTAGAGGAACATGATGACGTGGAGATCCTGGATAAAGAAGAACCTAGAACTTACACCGAGGCAACATTAGATGTTGACTCAAAGAAATGGCATGAAGCCATGAAATCCGAGATGGACTCGATGTACGTCAATCATGTTTGGGACTTGGTTGAGTTGCCGAAAGGGGTTAGACCCATAGGTTGTAAATGGATCTTCAAACGTAAGACTGATGCAAATGGCAAAGTACAAACCTACAAGGCTAGGTTGGTGGCGAAAGTTTATAGTCAATGCAAAGGCATTGACTATGACGAGACTTTCTTACCAGTTGCTAAGATCAAGTTCATTCGAATTTTACTTGCAGTAGCAGCACATCTAGATTATGAGATTTGACAGATGGACGTCAAAACAACTTTCCTCAGTGGCAACATTGATAAGGAAGTGTTTATGACTCAACCTGAAGGTTTTATATCAAAGCCAAAATCTAATCTTGTGTGCAAGCTTAAACGATCTATTTATGAATTGAAGCAAGCTTCTAGGAGTTGGAATATTTGATTTGATGAGGCTGTCAAATCATTTGACTTCATCAGAAACTCGGAAGATCCGTGCGTTTATCAAAAATGCAATGGGAAGAATATTGTCTTCATAGTTGTGTATGTCGATGACATACTCATTATAGGAAACAATATCCCACTCATACAGTCCGTGAAAGAATGGTTGTCAAAGACCTTCATGATGAAGGATCTTGGTGAAGCCTGCTACATCTTAGGGATCAAGATCCATAGGGATAGATCCAAGAAGATGTTGGGGCTATCACAGTCCACCTATGTAGACAAGGTGTTGAAGCGACTTGCGATGGAGAACTCTAACAGAGGTTCTCTCTCGGCATGTCATGGGATAAAGTTGTCTAAGATGGATTGTCCTTCTACAAACGCTGATATCCAGCGCATAAAGGATATACCATATGCATCTGCAATTGGATCCATCATGTATGCCATGACTTGCACTAGGCCAGATGTTGCCTTCGCTGTCAGCACCACTGGTAGATACCAACAGAAACCGGATGAACCTCACTGGATTGTTGTCAAGAACATTCTTAAGTACCTCAGACGTACTAAAGATTGCTTTCTAGTCTATGGAGGACAGTCAGAGCTGGTTGCCACCGGCTATGCTGACGCAAGTTTCCAATCTGACTGTGATGATTACAAAACTCAGTCAGTCTATGTGTTCACTCTCAATTGTGGGGTGGTTAGTTGGAATAGTTCTAAATAAGAGACTACCGCCAAGGCTTTGAGTGTTCATGTACACACTAGACATTTCGATAGTCTAGGGGTTAGGCATGTAGGTGATTGACTCTAGTTCAAGTGGGAGATTGTTAGTGTTAGTATCCTATAGATAATCCATTATAAGAACATAATACTCAAAATAATATTCAGTGTTGGTTTAATATTATTATTTATTTAATATTTAATGTATGGCGTTACTATTCAAATAACTAAATCAATTTATCTCCAATCATTAATTGATTTCTTATGTCACACTTGGCCACAAAGTCCAAGTTGACGTGTATTGACCAATGACCTTGATCCAATCAGGATGAGAAGATGAGTATTCTCTCTAAATCAACTTTGAGGAATGAATCCTTTTCTTGGCTCAACTACCACGCACATGCACTTCGTGATGAACCCAATCCAAGCTATTTCTACCCATGGAAGGGTGCAAGCGTCGGTCATGGTCAAAGTTCATCACTCCACACATGTCGTGCATATTAATCTCAAGTCAAAGGAGTATCGCATCGATCCCACTAACCGAGACACCCATAGACACATATAATGGAACTACATCAAACGGTTTCTCGGATGGGTATACCAATACTCTCTAAGGTATTTGTGCATCCATCATGAGATACCTAGTATCTCATAGTAAGTGAGATCTTACTACACTCTCTAAGAGTATGATGCAGATCGCACACCAATCTCCATTGCATCATCAATATCCCATTCTTGATGATCCTTGATTGGGGCTATTTGAGAATCATGTTTAAGTCACACGAGTTCTCACACACTCAATGACAGCAATGACTCAAGGGAACACAGATAAGAACAAATGCAAACAATCAAACATAATATTCTATTAGTGTAACACCATACATTTAATATTAAAATAATAATATTAAATCAATACTGAATAATATCTGAGTATTATGTATTATGTCCTTATAATGGGTTAGAAACCTCTGGGGTTTACACTAACATGAAATTGGGGTCTTTCAAAGGGTTGGGTTGAAACCTTTACCTGAAGATTCCTTTGATGGCAAGTCAAAGTTGGGGTTTAGGCCCGAGGATCTCGAGTGTTCAAAGTTTTCTAGCCTTTTCTTGAAATTGGGGTCTTTCAAGTATACATTAAGGACTTGGTCAAGTATATCCTAATCCGGTCTTTGATAAGAATTTTCTATCGCTTTTGAGCGTAATTTCTCTTTTTACCGCAAAAAGATTCATTTGATAGTTGAAAGAGGTCATTGAATTTTCTTGAGGTGTTGGTATTCTTCCTTCGAGGCATCTATTACTTTTCTTTCTCCGAGATGCTTAGAAATCAAGTTCATTAGGATTTCCCTAATTGAGTGATTAGAGTTTTTCTAGCCTTTTCCTGAGAATTGGGCTTTCTTTCCTAAACTTTCAAGTTCTCTGAAACCATAGGTCCTTTACCCTTGTCCAAAACAAAGACAGTCTTAGTGCCACTAGTAGATGCAACATTAAGTTGACCTAGTGAAGTTTCAGAAGAATTATATCTAATCCGATTTGAAAACATTTTTTATAGTTGCGGGTCTTTGATAACTCTTGAATTTCATCTATTGCTTTGAATCTGACAATTCAATAGAAGCTAACTTTCTTTTCTTTGCATCTGTTGGTATCAAAATATCTTCACTTTTTCTTTAAAGTTTCATGTTTTTGAAAGAGGTCATTGAATTTAGTCTTAACATGGTTGTTTTTTTGATTCTCTTTAGTGGATTTCTAACTTTCCCTTCTAGATGAGCATCTATTACAAAGGGGGGAAATTTCCCATAACACCATTCAAGGGTGTCAGAAAGAGTTGTATTTTGACCAAATATCAAGTTCATTAGTAGCTCCCATCTTTTTTAATTAGATATATAATTGATCTCAAAAGGTCCTTGAGACACAACTCTCCACATTATAGTTTTTCCACTCTCCATAGATCATAGCTTCAACAGAGAACATTCGCCAAACCAAAAAGATATCAATTGGAAGAAGATCTATTCAGAATTCTTCCTCATTGCTCTTGAGTTTCATTGAGCAAGTTCTTGTAACATAGAATAGTCCTTCATGAGTTTTTAAAAGAACCCTCAAAGTCAAAATTACTTCGTAAATTCTGATAAGAACTTGACAAATTAGAGTAGAAAACTTTCTTGTGTAAGGTTGATCGTACTTTTGATAACTATCTAAGCTTAACAGAGAATAGAAGAATTTATCTTGTCAAAAAATCTTTTTATCCTCAAGAATAGTGGTTAAGGTCGTGAGCTTTTTAACAAGGTGAATTGATTCCAATCATCATCTTTCGGTGAAAATACGCAATGATATTGAAAAACATTTCTTCTCCGATCCTCGAAAAGCCTTAACCATCTTGGTGATTTGATCGAAAAACCCATTCTTGGCGTGAAGGAAGCAAACATTTTGAAGCGATACATATTGCTTGAGTGATACCAATTTTTATCTTTTCTGTTGTTTTGCTTCTCTATTTTAAAGCAAAAAGAACACCGCGATTTTATAAAGGGTTCGAGTCCCTTTCTTTCCCTATCATCGTGGGCACCTACTTCGACTTAGTTTCGGGACAATCAATCTTTATCAAGATTGACCCTCCCTTTTTGCTAGATGTTGTAGCGAAGTTCACACTCACCTACAAAACTTATCCCACCAAGTTTGTTGGTATCATCATCCCTAGGATCAATTTCCTCCTTATTTCAACGGATAAAGATCCTTTGATCTTGTGGTCATTTTTTTCTAGGGTTTTCGATATGGATTTTTCCTCTGGTTCTATGGTGGGTATCTTTTGATAATACCTTTTATACTTAACATGTATCTTTGTTTAGTTTTTCAAACCATACTATTTGCTTTAAAAGGCAATTGTCTCATCTTTTTCATCCGATTTTTTTTAGATGAGATCTCGGTGTCTTCGGTTCTTTCAAAGTGGGAAATCATTCCCATAACACCATCATCAAGGGTCTTTGTAAAGAGTATCCTTAGCAATATAGTCGTGAATTGACCAACTTTCTCTCTTTCGAGTAGGATTTAAAGATATCGATCATCGGTTTGAGAAATTCATCCCTTGGATCATCTTTTTCAGCATCAGTAGATATAGAATTAACAACCTTATACTCAAAAGGTCCTTGAGACACAACTCTCCACATTCTCTCATGTTTAGAGTATAGATGTGCCTGCATTCTCAATCTCCATAGATCATAGCTCTCAACAGAGAACATAGGTAGTTTTTTTAGAAGGCATGATGAATGAGCCTTGTAAGATATCGCCTAATAAGATCTATTCAACTTGTTATCCGAGACCACAAGTTGAAAAGTCTCTCAAAATAAAAAGTAAGACTTAATGGCCAAAACATTAGAATATATGCATTTACAGAGATCCGTTTTGTTTTAAAATGGATCGTATCACATTGAACTTTTGAGCACCGCTTCCGATACCAATTGTTGGTCCCGATTTGAATGGAAAAAAACAAGTCATTTTAAACACGATACATATGTGGGGGAGTGATACCAATTTTTTATCTTTTATAGTGTTGTTTTTTTAAACTTTTGAACCCTTAAGAAACACACGATTTGATAGTGGTTGAGTCGGGTTATCGGGGCACCTACTAAAAAATAGTTTAACGAGAAACACAAGATGTTTACCGAGTTCACACTCAAACGGGACTTATCAAAGCCTACCCTCCCTCGGATTGCTAGAGACAATAACACCTACAAAACTTACTTTTGGTTTTGGGTATAAGATTGTTTGGTTTCCAATAGGTTGAATTTTCCCTTACATTTGAAAGTTATAAGGATGGAAAAAAGTCCAAATAAGCTTAGAGTAGAAAAATTTGGATATGCATGACTACGTTCGGAAGAGTTGATCGGTTTGATAACTATCTATACTAGCTTATCTAGAGTGTGGAATGTGTAGGCCGTACTATTTAAAAGTTTATACATTGGTCGTTTTATCTTCTTTGAAAATCATTTTTATCACTTTTCAATAAATAGTGGTTAAAGGCCGGGATCGGGACCTTTTTAATTCAAACTCGTCATTGAATTGATTACAAGTTCGAGTATGAAAAAATCTCGGTATGCTTTTCGGTGAAAATATGCAATCGAGATATAATGCGTAAACATATTAGGTTAAAGCAAACAACATCACCGCTTCAATTATAGTGGTTCAGAGACTCAAGCTCCCTACGCCGCTCTCTTCGATCCAATTGGTTTATGAGAATTTCCTTAACTCACTACTACTCTTTGGTTAAGCTTTCTTAGGTGTTAACTCAACAACTTACTAACTTTCCTCTACGAGCTTCCAGGCTGAACTACGCTGCAGCTTACTAACTCAAACTCACACAAGTTTTGGCATAATTCATCAAACCTTATCCCAAGCGTTAACTTTGACCGAACTAACTCATTCTCTAGTGCTTTCAAGCTGAACTCCTGCATCTTACTCACTCTTTACAACTCTTTCTTTCCAACAATTACACACACAAACTACTAACAATATGGTTTTGGTTTGGTTGGTTTCCAACTAAGATGAGATATCCTTTTACAATAAAACACAAGGCAAAAGGCTAGGATATCTCTAACTAAGCTTTGAATATGCTTGAAATTAGGCTTAGTATTATGAGCTCTCTTCAAAGATGAAACACTTGGAAAATTCTTAGGGTTTCGAGTGCTTCACAATATAAACTTGAATACTAATGAGCTCTTGAGTTGCTTGATTTCACGTAACCTTGTAATGGAGAAGGTCACTGGTATTTATAGGCAACTCACCAAGGTCACTCTTGAGAATATATCTGTTGGAGTAGATAGCATCAAGGGTTTCCTTATTTGGTTAGTGATAAACGACTATTTGAGGGTTTGAACACACCCTTGCATGGTTTGGGTAATATGTAACCAAGCAGCCAATCACCTAAGTCTTTGCAGTCTGGAACTCAGTACATCTGACATCTTCAGTGTCACGTCACTTTCTGTGTCAGTGAAGTACGGTGTTGTCTTGTTGGGATAACATATGCCAGGATCTATCGGGATGACCTCATAAACATAAATTTAAATTAACAATTATTACTAGCATGAATATACCTAAGTGAATTCAAATAATAATTAATCCAACAACAACAAGCAAATAATATTTCACGTAAAATATCCTAGCATGCGGAATTTCTAGGAGTTTACGTAAACGTACCCGTTGGAGAGACAACCGTTGAGACGGAAAGGATCAAATAACTGGCTACCAATCAATAGTCTTTCTCAAGTATTCTCAAGTCCTCGTTTAATAACCCCGGTGGAAGGTCCTTCAATGAACAATTTATAAACAAAGGGAAAATAAATAATTGTTGCACCACCTTTGTTGATTTCTAATATTTCCAACACATGAAATTGTGGGGGATGAAAATAATTCATCCCCTTATTTATACATAGGGGGTTGGACGAAAAATAGAGCAACAAAGAGATTGGGAAAGATTTTTTCTTCATCTCCAAGAAATCTTGAATATATCTCATATATTCTTCTTTCCATGTGTAATTTTTCCATAAAAATCTCACACCCTTATTTAGCCCTTATTTTTGAAAATTAAGAGGAATAATTTCAAGATTGGATCTTTCTTGAATTTATGAGATATTCTTGTATTCCAAGCATACATATCTTTTTCCATAAAATCTTTCCAAGAAAATCAAGAAAATCTTTTATTCCCCTTATCCCCTATATTTCGAAAATTTCCCATTAAAGAGGCCAAGTGGGAGATTTCTTGAATTTATGGAATAATCTTGTAATCCAAGAATATTTATCTCCTTTCCATAAAATCTTTTCAAGAAAATCCTTCTCCCTCTTTCTTTAATAAAATTTCAAAAATTTTAAGGAAAATAATGCAACAAATATTTAATTTATTTTTAAGCACCTTTTATTTATTGGACTTTAATTTGGGCTACTTGAGGGGCCTTTAGGAGAATTAAGATGGACCTTCCAATGGGCTACTGAATTCCAATATTGAGCCACAATATAATTCAGCCCATTAATATTAATTAATGCCACTATATAATTAATATTGCACTATCCAACTTAACCCATATTACGGTAATATGGCTCCCGGTTATTATTTTTTGTGTTTAAGATTATTTAGTCCATTAATTAATTAAGCCACTAAAAAGCCTTATATTAATTAATATCTTTATCATTGGAGTAAGGACAACTCAGCTTTATTATCCATACCAGAAAATTAATTTCACTTGCAAGATTTGGTATGATAAAGGTTCCGAGACCACCAAGGGGACCAATCACGCAAGACTTTGCAAGCACACGATTCTCTGTATTAATCTTAGCAACTGCTATACAATTAATATTATTGCCCAAGATATAGGTATCGAAGTCGCAATGATTCTCTTCTCATTTATAAGTCAAATCAATAACTACTAATCGCACATAGTCCTTATTAAGTGACAGAGATTAAGAAATAAACAACCACTGAGGTCTAACTCTTCATCCCATAAGTCGGTGTGAATGAGTTTATCCTCTCTGCAGGTCCTCTTCAGCGCATCGAATGCACTAGTGTAATCTCTTGGTCAAGACAAGCCAATCTGAGCCTTACACATCAACTTCTACCAATAGACTGTTCGGGTCTATCTAAGTTGTTAAAACCCACTTGTCTACAAGGGACTGTCAACGTGATCTTCTGTGATCTGGTATCACAACGTTAACTACAATGTTATACGTGCTATTACATGAACGATTTGCAATAAATATATATAACATTCAATCATATTTAAAGCAATAGTGATAAATAATTTATTTCAGTAAATAAGTGTTCGATACATAGGTTATACAAAGTAAAATCATACTTTCACGTATAACCCCAGCATGTCTCTCTCTGATTAGTTCTTGACTTCAGTAACTATAGACAAACAAAACGGCTCTTTTAGGTCAATCTCTCTGAATGAGACAACCTTAAATAACACTTATTTTTAGTTCCTTTTGTCTGCAATCAACTATTTTAACATCATTTATTTCTCATAAATGTGTAAGACTTTCCTCAGTCTATTTGTCCTTAGGTAGATAATCTTCGGGTCTTCAAGTTTTCGGGTTGTTATGAGTTTTCAGGGTTATCTGAGTCTTCAGGATCTTCTGACTCTTCAGAATATTCTGACTCTTCTGGATCTTCAGTAAACTGAGTTCCCCCTCAGTTTGTGCCTAACTTATAAAACTCAAAGATATCTCCTGACTATACACTTGCAGATATTTCCTGTACTAATCTATACTGAAACATGTTCTCTAATATATCTTAGATCATTCTGAACATGTCATACTCAGGGGTTTTGAGATCTAATCAAAATCTTTTATCTTTTATTAAATTCATCTCCCAACAAAACTGCATTTTGTCTCAAAAGGACAAGTTGTCTTTTGAGAAAGGTGTTTTTAAGAAATTTGGGAAAGTTCTGTTTGGTACTAAGATAAGCTTCTTACTAGAGACAGTACCTAGGAAAGGAGGATTCGACATGTCTGGAAAGGATTTTTCTAAGAATTGCATTATGTTTAAGAAGTCAAAAGCCCAGAAGAGAAAAGCTGTGGCATCAGGAAGTGTAAGTTCTACCGTTCAGGAAGATCCGGAGGACACTGAGTCGGATGATGATAATGTGATTCTGACTGAGTCTATTCAGAAGAAGAAAAAGGTTGCCTCAAAACAACCTGAGGTGTCTGTGGAAGAAAGCAATAAAAATAAGACTCTAGAATTGTTGAGAGTCAAGAGAGAGGAAGGTGATAGGAAGAAGGCTCAGGACGAGCAGAAGAAGAGATTGAGCACAATCCAAGAGAAGGAAAGTGGGCTGAAATCACCGATGGATACTCTGGTTGAAGTTGTTTCACATGCTTCAGAGGAACGAATTCAAGGGGAACTTCACCCTGAAGGAGAAGCTGAAGAAGATGTGTTCTAAGATATCTTGGAACAGAGTATTGGGCAAGATTGCATTACCCAAGAGATCTTCACATGTTTCCAAAAACCTGTTGAAGTTAGCCAAAAACAGATCCCAGCCACACACCCCTCAAAGCTAAACTCACCCATTCCTTCAGATGCTGATTCGAGCTCTAAAGAAGAACAACATTTTCCTTAACTCAGGAAAGGTGAAGCTAGAGAAAGAGAATGAAAGCAGAAAGCTATCCGGCTTATTTTGGATTAATATCCTGAACTCTCAGAGTTCTCTGACCTTCAGGATATGTTTATCAGGTTGAAAACAACAATTGTGATTGTAAATCAATCATTTCCATCTATGCTGAAGATTGAAAACTTCAGAGGAGAAGAGTTTTGGGCGGAGGAAGTTGCTGAGTTGGATGCTTTCTCAGGATTGGGCAAGAGGAGATTAAGGATCAAACATCCAGAGTTTGATGCCTTGGTGAAAAAGAAGATTTTTGAGAGAAAGCCTACTTCAGAGCCAGTTGCTGAAGTAGAGGAGCAAGATAAAGATGAAAGAGAGCCTGGAACCACTCAGGAGAAGGATGCCGAAGATGTTCCTAAAGGTGGTCAGAAATCAGCTGAGCCTGGAGTTAGAGCAAGTACTCAGGGGGAACAAACTCAATATATCCCCCCACTGCAGTTGATTACTCAGAGTCAGGCTGCTCAAATTCAGAAGGAGCCTGAAGTCACAATCACTGAGTTGGCTGATGCTGGCGTACAAACTGATCAAATGCCAGCTGTGGACTTCACTCCTGTCCTTGACAAATTCGTAGAGCTGATGCCTTTGACTAATGTAGTTGCAAAACTTGGTGAGGCACAATCTGCACATGGAGAAGCTCTCAACAAATCAATTCTTCCATGGTGACTTCTGATCAGGTAAACACTTTTGCTAGTAGCATTGGCACTAGTTTTACTGATTTGAATGTTAAGATTGCTAGATTAGATACAAGAGTTGGTAGTGTATCTAAGGAAATTTTGGAAGAAACGGAGATGAAGTTTGAGGTGAAATCAAAAGCTTTGGAGGAATTATTGATTGCCAAAGCAAATGAACTGGTTAAAACTGCTGTTGAGGAGATGAACACTTCTCTTATGGAGAAGATAAAGAACACTTATGGTGGTCTAGCAGTGGATACTAGTTCAGGGCTGAATATGCTCAAACAGATTCAGGATGAGCACTTCGTGGTTGCTGCTGAAGTAAGATCAATTGGAAGGGAACAAGTCCATATTGATAGAACTCCTTCTGGACTTATTGAGAATTATGATGCCAAAAAGGGGGAAAGTTATGACAAGCTTGTATCTTTGCCGCTCTTCAAAGGAAATAGAGAAGAATTCCCTACGGTTATCCATCGAGGAGGAAAGAGAAAAGAACCCAAAGTCTTGATTCATCTTGAAGCAACTACGGAGATTATTGTAGAACGTCAGAAGAGGCAGAGCGAACAGGAGTCCAGTGCCAGTGGTGAAGCACGTGGTATCCTGATGCCTCAGAAGAAGCTTCCTGAAAAGGAGAAAGTTGTTGCATTCATTGAGAAGCCCGTTTAGTGAAAGACTCAATCCTGTACTGCCAAACCAGCTGAGATCAGTAAGAAACCTATTAAGAGACAACTTTCAGCTGAGTTTTCTAAAGAACTCCTGAAGAGAATGTTTAAAAGGACTTATTCAGAGAAGGTTTCGGGGAGTATGATGTGTCCAATAAAAGATTGAATTGGGATTGGCACAACACCATTAAAATGATCGAAGCTGAGAAGAGAAAGAAGGTTGTTGCTTCTGTATCAGGAACATCAATGACGAGGAAAGAAAGAGAGGAAAGGTACAAATTCTAGGGAGAGGCAATGGCCGCATAATGATAAGTGGATGCCGATCGAGAAGAATGACATGTGGAAGAAGACTAAGAGAGAATTTGTTTTCAATTACGATGTTTTTTCAGAACTGGCCGTACTCCATTCATGATAGAGATGATTCCTTTATAGCATTTCTACTGAAATACTATGAGTATGTATGTTAAGATTTCTTTAACTTATTTGATGTCTTGGGATTTCAACTAAAGGCACCGGGTCATTATCAGTACCCTCCACCAAGATTCCCCAACAAAATGATCAACTACAAAGTTATCTTCAGTGACTTTATTGATCAGGCAGAATTTTTGGGCCTGATTGGAACGGACGCAGAAACCATCCAGAAGAGGGAGGCCCTGAAGAAAATGTACTATGGAATGTTCGGCTTGGAACCACCTCTGGATGAAATCAACTCTGAAGATGAATAAGTATTGATTGTTGTTGTTTCTTTTGATATCACAGTAGAATATGATAGTCCATTGTATCATGTACTGACATTTTCACATTAATGAAACTCTACTGTTGATGGTGTTCTGAAAAGATTATATCTCATTATCTTACTTTTACATGTTTGTATTGCTTTAACCTACATTACTTGTTCTAGGAATAGAAACCTGATTAGATTGTAGGTTCTGTTTCCTTTGTATGAAGTTTACATGTTTGTATTGCTTTAACCTACATTACTTGTTCTAGGAATAGAAACCTGATTAGATTGTAGGTTCTGTTTCCTTTGTATGAAGTTTGTAACAAGATGGTTTTGGCATCATCAAAAAGGGGGAAATTGTTGGGAGATGAATTTAATAAAGATTATTTTGATTAGATCCCGAAACCCCTGAGTATGATATGTATCAGGACATTTTGATAGAATAGGACTCGGGTTTCTATAGATAGGTAGTCAGGATAATCTGCACAATGTATAGTCAGCAGATTTAGATCAGGATAGATTAATATGAAAATACATCTTGAAGACTGAATAATATAGTGAGGGGGAACTCAGTATATTCTGTAGATTGAAGATCCGAAAGACTCAGTATCCTGAAGATCTTGAAGACTTAGAGACACTGAAGATCCTGAAGACAGTTTGTACTGAAGTAAATGATCCTGAACAAAACTATTAGTCGAATAGTATTATCTGTTCGATCGTAGTACAAACAAAAGGAATGTTATACATTCGTAGACTCTAAGGATGAAGTATCAGTTCAAGTAAGAGTCAACCCAAAAGAGCCATTTTGTTTGTCTCTACTCAAAGGAAGAAGTCGACCAATGAGAAGGCAGCAACACCGTACTTTGCTGGCACTGAAAGCGACATTTTACTGAGGAAATGTCAGGACTGATAACATCCAGTCTACAGAGGATTGTGATTGGCTGTTGAACCAAATATTACCCAAAACATTCTAGGGCGCGTTTAAACACTTAAAATAGTTGTTCATCACATTCCATAAGAGGAAACCATTGAAGCTGTCTCTCCAACGGATAGTTTTCAAGAGTGGACTCTTAGAGAGTTGCCTATAAACACTGAAGGCCTTGGACATTCACAAGGTTACGGGAAATCAAGCAACTCACAGAGGTCCAGTTTATTCAAGTTACTTTTGAAGCACTCGAAACCCTAAAGATTTCCCAAGTGTTTCACTTTGAAGAGAGCTCAATTACTAAGCCTTAGTTTGATAAGATCCAAAGCTAAGTAAGAGATATTCTAGCCTTTTACCTTGTGTTTATTTGTAAAAGGATATTTCACCTAGTTGGAAACCAACCAAACCCAAACCCTATTGTTTAGGTAGTTTGTGTGTGTGATATTTGGATAGTGAGAGTTGTGAGGAGTGAGTAAGATGCAATTGAGTTCAACTTGAAAGCTCTAGAAGAAGTTAGTAAGCTGCTGTGTTCAGTCTGAAAGCTTGTGTGTGTTTGAGTTAGTAAGCTGCAGTGTAGTTCAGCCTGAAAGCTCGTAGAGGAAAGTTAGTAAGCTGCTGAGTTCAGTCTGAAAGCTTAAGGAAGTAGTAGTGTGTTAAGGAATTTCTCTGAGGATCAGAGAGAGTGGACGTAGGAGCTTGAGCCTCTGAACCACTATAATTTGTTGTGTTGTTTATTGCTTTCTGTATTGCATTACAATTGCATATTTTCACTGAAGCATACAAATATTTTTGTAAACTCAGTTGGAAACAATCCACTGAATCTGCATTAACCTACTCACAGCCTAACCACTGCTTTCATAAAAGGAAATAGGTATTTCAACAAGTAAAAACGAGTATAAACTTAGGGCCTACACATTCCGCACCTTAGTTAGCGGTGTAGATAGCTATCAAACTGAATAACTCTCTTTGTGTTCAGTAAGATTGTTATATGGACCAAGCTACTCAGGATTGTAGCACTCGGATCAGTTGAGCTTATTTGAAGGACTGAAAGTAAATTCAGAGTGACTGTCTTTGTAGACATTCACTCAGAGTGATTTGTGCTTCTCAGGACTGAAACTCGGGAAATCCTGACTCACTGATCTAGTTAGTTTTTGAAAAGTTGAAAAACACTATACACGTAAATTCCCCCCATACACGTGTGTGACTCGTTCTCTGGACCAACATATAATTATGTCTGTAATTAAAATTTCAGTAAACCTTATTATATAAACAGGCGAGGAAGCAAAGAATTCAATGATATCCATGAAGTAATAAATTAAATATTTAAAAAATATAATTATTAATTTACAAATTTATCCTTCTTTAATCTACTATAAACAAATCCTATGTCGTGTCCGCCTTCGTCTCTACCTCAGCCTTTGTCCAGGTCTCCATCTCCACTCTCCACCTCCATCAATTACCACTGTTCACCGCATATAAAAGGCTATGTCTACCGTGGTTTTAAATTTCTCATCGTCCTAATTATCAACTCCGCCTTTCTTTGCCCATTAATTTCCGGCGAAACTACAGGTATCACAACCATTCAATGTTTCTTAAATTCTTGATTTCTTATTATATATTTATCTTTCCGAATTCTTATAAAATATCAAGAATCTAAGTTCGAACATGTGTTAAATTCAATTTCATAGCTTAGTTGAATTGAGTTTTTGCTGTTGAAATCTGTAATCTTAAATGCTAGAAAGTTGAATTATCTTAATAAATGTTTCTCTGTTGGAAAAAAACATAACTTGTAATTTAACCACATGTAAAATGGTATTCTGGTGAGACTAATTTTCGTATTTAGATTCGAAGATTCGCATATGCGTCTCTTTTCGGTACACTCACTTCCTCAATTTTTAGAACAGAAATATAGAAAATATATACACCCACAAATTACTTAGAAATGAATCTTACTACAACATTCAGTTAGTTAGTCAGACCCTTTTAAGCAGCTTTTCAGAACGAATGGCTTCACTATTCTCCACAACAGGATATCTTTCATATGTTTCTACAAATACAATTCCAAGATTATCAGATGCAAAGTCTTTTCTAATTTAATTAGCCCTTGAAAAGCCTTGAATGTTGAATCTGTCCTTCTTACCAATACACTGAGGAAATTAAATCCCTGTTGCTTTTCCACTGTTCGATTTTTTCAGCAGGGAAAACCTTTGGCTGTTTACCTTGAGTTTTCTGACTACCTCCGTAGTTTACTTACTCAAACACAAACAAGCTTTCAGACTACCCCTGTAGCTTACTAACTTCTCCTTTAGAGTTTTCTGACTACTCCGCGTAGTTTACTAACTCTTTACAACTCTTCTCACCAACAAACACACTCCAACTACCTTCTCAAGGGTTTGGGGTTTCTCGGTTGGTTTCCAACTAGGATGAGATATCCATTACAATGAAGCACAATGCAAAGGGTTAGGATATCTCGACTAAGCTTTGGATAAATCTTATCAAGCTTGGCTTAGTATAGTGAGCTCTCTTCAATATAGAAGCACTTGGGAAATTCTAAGTTTTTCTAGTGCTTTAACTTTTGCAAGAATAAGTTTGAGCTCTTGAGTTGCGTATAAATTTCCCGTAACCTTACAATGTAGAGGGTCACCCGGTATTTATAGGCATACACCAAGGTCACTCTTGAAAACTATCCGTTGGAGAGATAACCGTGAGTTTCCTCTTAAGGTGTGTGAGAAACGACTATATTTAGGGTTTGAAACTCCCTAACACGTTTTAGGCAATAGCCTTTCATGTAGCCGGTCTTCACTTTTTACAATCTGGAACTTTTGTACATCTGACATCTTTTCAAATGACACGTCAATCGCGATTGTCGATGATGGTACAATGTTGTCTTCCTCTTTTTTGACTTTTGTCTCGGTTAAAGGTAGACACCTTCAACGGCTCTTTTGGTTACAAACTCGAGTTTGATATAACCTTAACAACACTTCCCGACTTAGTTCCTTTTTATGCATTTGAATGTCTTGGCAAATATCTATTTTCTAAGGAATTGCGATCTTCTTAGTATTGATCGCCGGATAGATATATTGATTGCCTCGGAACATTCGTGTTTATATCTTGAGCATTGAAGACATTCTTGAGTCTTGATAAGAATTCGCGTGCCTTGATATTCTTGATCTTTGATCTTGATCTTTGTCTTGTGTCTTCAAGGTCTTCTGAGTCTTTATAGTTTTATCTCGATCGATGTCTTTGAGTCTTTTATCTTGAGTCTTGATTCCTCAAGATTATCATCTTGAGTCTTGATATCTCGATTTCATATCGAAGTTTTGAGAAACCATTTCATCTTGAAACCGGTTTTCTTGAAACATCTTGAGTTCTTGAGTCTTGAAACTATCTGAACTATATCTCACGACTATACATTTTGCGAGATAACATCCCGAAAGTACTCTAAAAATTTGAATCGACTCAACTATCAAGATCATTCTGAACATGTCATACTCAGGGGTTTTGGGATCAAATCAAAATCATATATATTAAATTTATCTCCCAACAATTTCCCCCTTTTTGATGATGCCAAAAACCTATCTTGTTACAAACATATGACCTATATTCAGGTTTCAGTTTATCCTATTACAAGATTGGTTGTCTCCCAACAATTTCTAAAAACAGAGAAACTCCTAACAATTTAAATCAATCAGTAATTTCTTCAGTAATGAATCTCTTTAAGTAGTTCATTACTAAATACTTAAACAATTTAAATCAATCAGTAATTTCTTCAGTAATGAATCTCTTTAAGTAGTTCATTACTAAATACTTAAATAATTTCCCCATATTCAGACAATTTCTCTTTATCAACATACAATCAGTTCAGAGACATTCATTCAGCATATCAAAATAAAGACATGTAAATAAGATAATGAGATATTATCTTTTGAGCATAATGATAAATCTTCATTGATGATTGGTATCCCTTTACAGATTACAATGAGTTTATCAACAAAATCAAAAAGACAAAAAATTTAAAGATTACAGAATCTTACGAGTCTTGATCTCCGATCTTGATTTTGGCTCTTGGTCTTCCGCTCTTGATTTGCTTCATTCTCAACTTCATCGATTGGGCACCTCCGTGTCGAACATTACAAAAAATCTCTTTTTCGGCTCATTTCTCTCCTTGATAATGTCCGGATTTGTTCCTGTTAAACCCAATGACCAAAGATCTTGAGCAATTTCTTGAGTAATGGCCTTTTTCATTCACCAAGCCATTACCAAGTCTTGGAGGAGGATAGGAATATGGACCGGGGCTACTTATCGTACCTCTCCTTCATCCCAAGGTTAATCCACCCTGTAGATACTTTGGATAGAAGATTATGAGATATTCAATGAATGCTTCATTTCGATCCGAGCTTTCCCTCTCCATTCCTCGAGAACATCATAATTGAACCGAAGGTTCTCTTGACCTCTTCCCACATATCGTTGAGTTTGATAGGAATCCATTTATCAACGTGGGGCCACTTGATTGCTTTTGATGTCCCTTTCCTCTTGCTCGCAAACTTCACGAATTCACTCGCCTTCGCTTACGCTCTTCGTCTATCTTCTTTTTCCCGATCCACAGACGCTCTCCCGAGACCAAAGCGGCTGACTTTTCTTAGCTTGTTCTATTTGGAGTGTCTTGAGCATCTCTCGTGTTGAAGACTTTCTTCCGAGGTTGAGACTCGAGATTCTTCCGCTTTCTTCATCATCGAGAATCGACTTTTCTGGATTGGCTTAGAAGCCTTTGACGCTTGCTTTTCGGGTTGAACACCGCCCAAGGCTTTCCTCTTCATAGTAATTCGGTGACGAACTGGCTTGTTCCAACCTTTGCTCTAAGACTCAATTTCTCTCTTACAACATCAAGCATGGTTTGCTTAGAAACTTCGAGTGTAGATAAGCTTCTCTCGCTTTGGCGAATTTTAACTTCTCAGTAGCTTCGACTTCTCTTAAGGCTTTGGCTAGGTTATACATTTCAGCATCTTTCTGAGCCTTTTTCTCCAAAGCACGTGCCATGAACTTTCGAGGTCTTCACCTTCCTTTTCCCCTTCTTGGCAATCAGTAATTTGGAAGAAGTCGGAGAGTCTTTGTGTGTGATATTGCTTTCTTTGCTCACACAAACGAACTTCTCTCGCTATATCGATCTTGTTTCGTCTTCGTACCCTCTTTATATGGTTCTTGGCCACAGAAAATTCTTCAGACAAGTGAGCAAACTTGTCAGAGAGTGCTTCCTTGAACATCTCTGTCATCTTGGTCATGAGCATTGAGCTCATTTCCTCAACAGCAGATTTTATCATTACTTCATTCCTCTCTGCCAATTTCACCTCTAGAAATGCAGTTGACTCCTGGTGCTTCTGATTCATTTCAAAGATCGAGCTCAACTTTGACTCCCTCAAGCATTTCATTCAGCTTATCTTCCATGGAGGTCATCTGTGAGGTCAGAGTGTTTTGGATTAGCACCAACTCTGAAGAGTGACTAACACTTTCCATATTTTGAGCTTGATTGACCAATGTTTCTTCCATCTAAGCAATCTTGATCATCATTGGCTCAACCTTCTCAAGTTTCTCCATCAAGGGAGTGAGATCAATCTCAGGAACCTTCTGCACCTCCTGTGTTGTTTGATCATCCCGAGCTTGACTTCATTCGAGCTCCAGTCTAATCGAGCCTCGATCTGTTTTATCGAGACAATTGTAATTAAAGATAGAACATTCAGTAACCTTGACATAATTGTTAATAGTGCCAAAAGGTACCTGAAGAGTGCTAGCTTCAGTCTGAGGTTGACCAATATCGGAGTTGATCAAACAACAGGGAGTCTCCTTTTCCATCCGAGGCCCGATCCTCAACATCTCCTGTTGGTCCCCATCTCCATCTTGAGATTTTTTTCTCCTGCTTGGGGCAACAAACAACCCATAGCTTTTTCTCTCACTAACGCGTCCTCTCGAACCGACTCATCAAAATCGAGTTTTTCATCGAGCTTTGTCTTACGAACCACGAGAAATTGGTCGAAAAATTTATTTCCTCATTCCACCAGTCTTCCCCTACGAATGCGGCAATATCAAGCATCTGGGGAAGAGTCGATTGAGGATGAACACAGTTGTCCTTAATCTGAAGAAGACATCTTGCAGATCGGGGGTATGAGCCGAGCTTCGGGGTATGATCAAGAATGAACGTTCCCCTTGCTCCTCCACTCGCCTTCTTGACTTCTCCCTTCTTCCATTTCGGGCTCTCTGGTTCGGTTGAAGCATCGGTTGAGGATCAGCGATAGATCCTTTCGGGGAGCTCATCAAGAATATTCTGCTCACGAGTCTCGGCTGACCTCTGAAGGTTGTGCGATCAGTCCCTCGGTTGCATCCGAGTGGGTTTACGGGGCTGGTATCACTTCCTCCAGATTGTTGAGTTAGCTCTTCTTTCTCGAGAACACTTTTTTGATAGGAATCTCTCGAGGGCTGAGTTCTTTGAAAATTTCACGAGAAATTTTATCCCGAACTTAGAGATGTCTCAAGCACCTCGGAGAAGACACAACTCCTCGATCTGTTCTTGTGCCTTTGAGATATGCGAGCGAGAACTTACCTTGGCGAACTCGGCCGGTTTGGCCCTCATGTTGAATCTCCTCCGGAATCACTACCATCTTCATCGGTGAGAACCACCAATCTTCTGCGCTTTGGGGCAAGGTTCTTACCTTCATTTTTTTGCTCTGCTCCATCTTTGCCTCCAACAAAATCTTCCCCCTGGTTTGTTGGGTCTTTTTTCGGCGAAATGAAGGTGATTCTACCTTTTTTCTCTCTTCCCCGATGGTCCCTTTTTTGCAAAGAATGGGTTTAAAGAGAATTTTGGACTTAGGGAATGGGGTCGAATTGGCGAAGATATCCTCCTCCTCTCTCGCACATCTCCAAAATATAAGCAATTTTGGTGGCATGGTGGATCTTGCCTTTTATTGAGATCGCCCGAAATCAACCTTCTTCAAAACTTTGGTCCGCTTCACTCACCGTGCGGATCGAGAAATTTCAGCCGGTTGAAGTCGATTGGTGGGTGAGGCCTCTATCGCCGCCATCAATCGAGCTTGAGTACCGACCGCTCAAAACTCCCGCAAGACTCATGATGCACTTGCTCACAATATCCATCAAAACACGATATTGTGGCTTCAGTGCCTTTTATCCAAATGTCGCCTCAAACTTCACGGGATTCTCGGCAATCTATCTAATTACTCCCCGCTCTACCCGACATATACATCGCAGGATCCTCTCCTCTATCACGAGCTCAAAAACATCATTGATTTTTGAATTATGTACAAATCCCTCTCAAAATCGGCGTATTTGGACATTCGCTCTAAATGTGATACGATAATCAAAAAATGCATCTGATCCCTCTTCATCTATCTTGAGTTATAGATGAATTCGATTACCTCTTTTCGCAAACTCTGGTGCGGGTCGGCATGCGACTAGATGGGTGAGTTGCTTGGTCGAATCATATCGCAGAGCCTCTCTTTCGGCTTTGAGTTGGTTGTGCTTTCGAGTGAGACAACAAACTCGTACCACGGCTTGTTGGTTTCGGCTAATCTCTCGAACAAGGTTGGGGCCATTTTAGAGATTTGATTTAATAAATGAAACTTTAGGGTTTGGGAATTTCTGGGCAAAAGGGATTTTTATTTGCAGAGGATTTGGGAACGAAGGGTTTGATAAAATTTCGGCTTGAATGGCTTATTGGGGTATAAATAGCTTTGAGATCGTGGGGAATCGCGTTGGTTAGGTGAAAAACAACGGTTGAGATTAATCTCCGATTAATCGGGTATAAGAATCGACGATCTCCGAAAAGTAAGCCGCCAAAACATCCTCATTGGTCATTAATGTAGCAGAGCATTAAATGACTGTTGACCTTCTTCGGAATTTAAAGCGATCCCGCCTCAAAAAAACATTCCTCGGTGTTTTGTATTTATTGCAAATGACACGAGTTTCACTTAAGCAATAAATGAGTCGCGATGAGTCATTACTTCTTCGGACTAATTTCCTCTATTAGTCTTATCGAGTAATCGACCTTGATAAAATGTCAAGATAATCTTTCGAAAATTGAATTGGTTCAAGATGCTATCGAGTAATCTTGACCTTGAAGAATCTGAGTTTCACGAGACTCGATTCGGTATTCCATTTTATCCTAAGCTTCTCAGTAGAATTTCTGAGAAAACTTCATGCATTTGAAAATCTTCAATTTTTCAGATTTTTCTCTATACACCGGGTTCTAACATCCCTAATTCAACCGAAAGTTCTGAAATCTTGATTCTCGCAAAAGGTTTAGTCAAGATATCGGCTCTGCATTTATCAAGATGAATTTTCTCCATCCTTATGTCCTTTTTCTCGACATGATCTCTCGATGAAGTGATGTCCGATATCCACATGCTTGCATCGGTGTGCAAACGGATTTTGTGAAATAGCAATGGCACTATTATTATCACAAAAATATTGGTACTTCATGGCTACAACTTTATAATCCCTTAATTATTTGTCCGAGCCAAAGAATGCGAGCACGCAGGTGACTTCGCTACCCATGATTCACTTTCAAGAGAAGATCTTGGTCACATCGAGGTTTGTTTCTTCAAAACCAAGATATCACTTTATTTCCTAGAAATTGACAAGTTCTGAAGTGGACTTCGTCAATTCGCAACCTCCATAATCAAAGATCCGAAAAACCGGATAATTCAAGGTTATCATCATTTGGATACCACAATCCTCTATTCATCGTGCCTTTAAGATACCTCAAGATCTTTTTGGCGACCTCCATGTGACTAAATTTTAGGATTAGCTTGGTATCTTGCACATATCCCAACAACAAATGTTATATCCCGGCCTACTTACGCGAGAGATAGAGCAATGATCCAATGATTCCTCTATAATCGGTATGAAACTTATCGATTTTGCCTTCGTAATCGGGATCCATCTTTCAGAAGTTAGTATTCATGGGAATTCTAAGCGCATTGCAATTTGCACACCATATTTCGCAATTAGATCTCGGTGTACTTTTTACCGTTGATGAATATTCCTTCCTTTGATTGTTTCACTTGAAGACCTAGAAAGAAATTCATCTCTCCCATCATTGACAACTCAAACTTGCCTTTCATCGGTGTTGAAAACTTTTTCACACGGTGATGGTTTGGAGATCCAAAAATGATGTCATCAACATATATCTGAACTAGTAAGATATCTTCCCCATCCTCTATCCCGAAGCGAGTTCTATCAACAAATCCCTTCGACAAAAACCATGGTCAAGAAGAAACCGAGAAAGAGTATCATACCATGCTCTAGGTGCTTGCTTGAGACCATACAAAGCTTTTCCGAGCTGTAAACTTGGTCATTCTGTTTGAAACCGGGAGGTTGTTCTACATAAACCTCTTTCTTTAAGCACACCGCTCGAAATGCACTTTTCACATCCATTTGATAGATCGTGAACTTCATGTACAAAGATATGCAAGAAACAATCGATGGCTTCTAGTCTTGCAACAAAAGTGCAAAGGTTTCATCATAATCCAAGCCTTCTTCTTGGGAATAACCTTGTCAACTAAATTTTTTGCCTTGTTTCTCACAATGTTGTTGTTTTCATCTCTTTTATTCTTGAAAACCCACTTTGGTTCCAATGACATTGTGCCTTTTCGGGTCTATCTACCGGCTCCCATACTTCATTCCTTGAGAATTGATTATTTCATCTTTGCATAAAGAAAGAATCCAATGAGAATCTTGTAGAGCTTCACCAATCTCAAAGTGAGCTCTCTTTCTTTGAGGAAGCAGCTGAGAATAGTGCACTCTCACCATGGAACCTTCTTGTTTTAACACCTTGATTAGATCACCCACAATCGACTTGTAGGATGACTATCTAACCATTTCCTTCTTGATGTTCCCCCTTCAATAGTATCCTCAACATTTGAAATGTTAGGTTCAGTTAAATCAGTAAACACAGGGAACAATAGAAAAGGAGAAAGGGAATCATCTTCCTCAGGGGAAATTCTATTCATAACATTATCAGAGACATTTGTTCCCCTTTGGTTGATGGATTCAGAATTTGCCTCAGCTGTGACCACATCTTCATTGGCATCACATACCTGAGTCTGAACTGGTGTCTGTTCAGATTGGTCACCTTTGGAGTGTTGGTTTTCCTGAGTCTCACCATCCTGAACTTCTTTATCTGAATCTGAGTCACTCCAATCATAGGATGTGACTTACTTATTCTTTTCAACTTCAGTGGATGATTTATCTTTCTGTTTCAGGCTTAATCTGGTGATCCTCTTAGTCAGTTCATCTGCATCATGTTCCTGTTTCTTCTGAACACAAATAGATTCATCAAAAAACAACATGAGGTGTTTCTCCACAATAAGAGTCCTACAGCTTGTAAACTCGAAAGCTTTTATCGACTTTCGAATATCCTAAGAATATTCCTTCATCGCCTTTTACTATCAAATGTTTTCAACCGATCTTTACCATTATTGTGTATGAAACACTTGCAACCAAACACACGAAAAGAAAGAAACAAGAGGCTTCCTTTTCATTCCAAAGCTCATAGGGTGTTTTGCCTTGACTCTTGGTCAAAGATGGATCCGTTTCCGAGAGTAGCACGCAAAGGTTGATAAACTTCCCAAAAACCTTTTAGGAATGTCACCAAGAATCATTGTTTTGCGAACTTTCTTTTTTCGTAGTCCCATTCCTTCTTTCAAAGAACACCATTTTGTTGAGGGGTCCTTGCGGTGATGTTTCATGTGAAATTCCATTTTTCGCGACAATAATCGATATGATATGATTTATAAACTCGGTTCCTTTGTCGGATCGATTTTGACCACACTCGATTTTTCTCAATCTCGAGCCTTTTCAGTAACTCTGGCAGCTTTATCTGAGTCTCTTTCTTACTGAATAAGAATATGACCCAAGTATATCTTGAGTAGTCATCAGCTACTACCAATGTGTATTTCCTGCCATTAGTGCTTACTGGTGTTATAGGACCAAAAAGATCCATATGCGATGGCGAAGTGTTCATCGTTAGAAACCTCTACTTTGCTTTTTTAAATGATGCTTTTACTTGTTTTCCTTTTCGCACGATCACAAAATATTTCCATCGAAAACTTCATTAGGAAACCCTCTCACAAGAGATAATCTTGCAAGCTTGTTCAGGGTTTTGAAATTTAGATGATTCATTCTTTTATGCCATAACCAACTGGTATCTGTGGAACTTTTAGCAACCAAACATGTATCTTTAGGAGTTGAACTCCAATCAGCAAGATACACATTCCCTCTTCTTGTACGGTCCAATAATACTTTACGTGATGTATCATCTTTCACAAAAACATAAGTTCTTAGAGAACTCAACATTAAAACCCTTATCACGTAATTGACTAATTGAAAGCAAGTTATGCTTCAATCCGGATACATATGAAACACCATGGATATGAAATGAGTCGATTTCCAAAGTTCCATATCCTTGATGTAAATCCTTGGAGTTATCTCCAAAAGTGATATGTGGGCCTCTTTGTTCAACATAGTCACCGAAAGTATCTTCTTGTATCTGTCGTATATGTCTTGAACATACCTTTGTCAAGATACCATATATCAGAGCCTTTTTCATCTCTCGCTCATCATTGCCATGTGATCTTTAGTCGATTCGGTTCTTTGTTTTTCCTCCCGAAAAACAGATCAATTCTTAGGTACCCAATTTGTGTAGGGTCCTACAAGGTTAGATGTACCTTCGGAATCCAAATCGCTCGACAACTCTAATCACTTTAGAGTGGCTAATTTGTCTTCCATAAACATCAACATATACATCCACTACTCTGGGTGCCTTAGCGGTTTTTCAGATATGTGTGCTAGCTTTAAGATGAACATGGGCTTTTGAATTCTTCTTTGGTTCGGGCCTTCGCTTGGATGCTTAGGCTTTTTGTCTTGATTGGTCTAAATCTTTGATGACTTGGGTTGAGATAACCTTTACCTCAGGCAAGTGGGGTTTGATTATCCATCTTGAAAACTGGTCTTTCAAAGATCTCGAGGACTTGGTCTCTTCAATTGAGAATGTCTCTATTTGAGTGTTTTTCATCCGAGGATTCCTCCGATGGTTCAAGATGTGGAGCCTTTCGAGGTTTGCATTCTTTACCGAGGCTTTGAAGTACTTTGCTCGAAACTTTCCAACCGATCGCTGTGTTTTCTAGCCTTTACCGAGGTTTGGGCTTTCTAACTTGATCATTCGGGCTTTTCTTTGAGACCATAGGTCCTTTTCCCTTGTCTACAACCTTGGGCATTACTTGGTTTGAAGTGTGGGTGCCATCGTTTTACAAAGATTGTCTTCTTGCTACTTGATGCAAAGATTCAGATGACCTTGTGAGGTTCCTCCTGGAATGTATCAATCCGCTTTTTTATAATACAGATCTCTGGTAACTCAATTTCATCTATTACATTAAATGCAAGATTCAATAGAGTTAACTTCTTACATGAACTATCCTCATGATTCTGTAGAGTTTTCATGCTTCTCGAGAGGTCATTGAACTTAGTCCCGATTATTTGAATCTCTTGGTGGATTTCTCTAGCTTTTCGATTAGGGACATTATCAACTTCTCTTTCTCTCGAGAGTTGTACTTTCATAACATCCAGTTCATCGATAGCCCATTAATTGAGAAGTGATTTCAATATTGCTAGAGTCTTTCCATTTTAGATTTTCATCTTTCGGTTCCTTATTCGCTCTTGAGTTCTATTTAGCGATCCTTGCAAAAAAAACATAGTCCTTCATCGATTCTCAAAAGAATCCATCAGTCAAAATGATCATTTTCGGGAGGAACTTGAAAACTCTTGTGCTAGTGTAGGAGCAACAATAGAGAAAGAAGAGTTTACCTCCTCAATGGCCATCGGACATATGTCATCACTTTCAGGTTCGAGAATATCTCATCTCAAGAGCTAGATCCTCCTCAGAGTGTTCTTCTTCTCGCAACCATGACCTTTTTGCTTGAGAACTTCTTGTCTCTTTTAGCTTGCCTTTCTCTTCTCTCTTAAGACTCAAATCTGGACAATCATCTTTGGAAGTGACCTTTCTTCGACAATTATAAAAGATGTTGGTATCATCATCCCCGATCATTTTCTTCTTTGGACTTGGAGTCCTTCTTTTTGGATGAAGATCCTTGACTTTCGTGTCCTTCTTCTTCTCGGTTGATCGTCCTCGGGTTTCTTCCGGTACCGTGGGTTCTGTAATAGCTTTTGTATTTTCCAAATCTACTATTAAGTCTATCAAACCTCCTTGCCACCGATCTTTAGCTTTTCCTCAAGCTCATCCCCGATTTTTGGCATGGGGTTCTCGAACTCTCTAGTTTTCTTGGGTTTTATCTTTGGCTTTTAAAGCCACATTCTTTCGATGAAGAATCATCTTTCTTTGTCGACCTTTTTGGATTTCTTATCAATTACAAATTCATAGGCCTTCAACTCGAGAAGACTTGTTGGTATGGCGTTGAATTAATGTTCTTGGTGTTTTCAATCACCACCGCATGAATATCTCATTTCTTAGAAAGACCTCTAAGAATTTTCAATGCAACTTCTCTTTGTGGATATTTCTTTCCAAGTGCATTTAGATCATTCATGATCTTAAAGTGAATCGACTTCCAATTTGTCTATTGATTCACCATCATCCATTTCAAAACTATCAAACTTTCCAATTGCCTAACGAAAGTTTGTTTTCTTTTTATATGATCGTGCGCTTCGCACATTCATGCCTAGTGTATCCCAAAAAATTTTAGCAAAGATTATGGTGAGAGATCATTCCCATCACACCATCATCAATTGATCAGATATAGTGAGTCTTTTGCAATGTAGTCTAGATTGACTAACTTTTCTCTTCTCAGAGTCGGGTTGGTCATCAGGACTTAGGAAATTCTCGCTTCTAGGATCAATTCTCTCATCTTACGTTTCCTCTGGGATTCACCACAAAGAAATTGGAATGGTCCTTGAGAGACCACTCTCCACATATGCTCATGTTTGGAATACGATGAGCCCGCATTCTCGATCTCCATAGATCATAGTTCTCCATCGAGAACATGGGAAGTTTTAGAAGACATTTTATATGATCTTTTGAAAAGAAAAAAAAATTCGACAAATAAGATCGATTCGGATAGACCACAAATATTTTTGAAAATAAAACTTTGGTCAACAAAGCGGGTGGTCAAGTTGAACCACCGCTCGATACCACTTGTTGGTCCCGGTGCAAACGAAGTCTTACACGTAAGGGGGAATACACGTGTTCGTGGTTTTTAAAACTTTTTTTCATCGAGGTCACTTGGGTCGATAATCCTCAAGATTAGGTTTCGAGAAGACAGATCGCTTCCGAGTCAAAGTTCATCGAGGCGGTGATCCGAAGCCGCTTTCGGATACCTCGAGATAATCTGTTGAGTCCTCGAGTGTCAAAGATCCCGAGTTGCTTGGATCGATAACTAACTTCATCAATCCAAAAAAGAGAGTTCGGTTTGGTAACTATATCTGTTTCTATTTACTCACATCTGCTGAATGGTTGTCTTCTTTAGTTTATACTGCGTTTTAAGCTTTTCTTAAAAACCTTCCCTTTATGAAATAGTGATTAAGTTCGTGATTCACTTATGCAACTTCATTGGATTGATTCCAACTGAATATCGAAATGAAAAGTATGCTTTCAAAATCAAGTCAATGCAACATGATTAAACACATATAAGGAAAGCAATAAAGAACACAACAATTATAGTGGTTCGAGAGACTCAAGCTCCCTCGTCCACTCTCCCCGACTCTTGAGAGAAATTCACTAATCACTTCGAGCTTTCGACTACCTCAGTGGTTTACTTTACTCAACTCGTACTGAGTTTTTCGACTACTCCACGAAGTTTACTTACTCAACCCGACCTTGAAGTTTTTCGACTACCTCGTAGTTTACTTACTCAAACACAAACAAGCTTTCGGACTACCCTTGTAGCTTACTAACTTCTCCTCTACGGTTTTTTCGGCTACTCGCGTAGTTTACTAACTCTTTACAACTCTTCTCACCAACAAACACACTCCAACTACCTTCTCAAGGGTTTGGGGTTTCTCGGTTGGTTTCAACTAGGATGAGATATCCTTTACAATGAAGCACAATGCAAAGGGTTAGGATATCTCGACTAAGCTTTGGATAAATCTTATCAAGCTTGGCTAAGTATAGTGAGCTCTCTTCAATATAGAAGCACTTGGGAAATTCTAAGTTTTTCGAAAGTGCTTTAACTTTTGCAAGAATAAGTTTGAGCTCTTGGGTTGTTATAAATTTCCGTAACCTTACAATGCAGAGGGTCACCAAGATTTATAGGCATACACCAAGGTCACTCTTGAAAACTATCCGTTGGAGAGATAACCCGTGAGTTTCCTCTTGGGTGTGTGAGAAATGGCTATATTTTGGGTTTGAAACTCCCTAACACGTTTTTAGGCAATAGCCTTTTCATGTAGCCAGGTCTTCACTTTTTTGCGATCTGGAACTTTTGTACATCCGACATCTTTTTTCAAATGATCCGTCAATCGACAAGGTCGGTAGATGGTATGATGTTGTCTTTCTCTTTTTTGACTTTTGTCTCCAATTAAAGGTAGACACCTTCAGCGGCTCTTTTTGGTTACAAACTCGAGTTTGATATAACCTTAACAACACTTCGACTTAGTTCCTTTTTATGCGCATTTGAATGTCTTGGCAAATATCTATTTTCTAAGGAATTGCGATCTTCTTAGTATTGCATCCTTGATAGATATATTGATGCCTCGGAACATTGAGGTTTATATCGAGCATTCAAGACATTCTCGAGTCTTCGGTAATTCATCGTGCCTTCAAAGATTCTTGATCTTGATCTTGATCTTGTGTCTTGAGTTTATCTTGGACCGATGTCTTCGAGTCTTTTATCTTCGAGTCTTCGTTCCTCAAGATATCATCTTGAGTCTTGATATCTCGATTTCATATCGAGTCTTCAGAACCTTCAGTTTCATACTGAAACTTCAGTTTCTTCTGAAACATACTGAGTTCTCCAGAGTCTTCAGAACCTATCCTGAACTATATCTGCTGACTATACATTTTGCAGATAACATCCTGAGTACTCTAAAAACTGAATCCTGACTCAACTAACAAGATCATTCTGAACATGTCATACTCAGGGGTTTTGGGATCAAATCAAAATCATATATATTAAATTTATCTTCCAACAGTTAGTTACCCGAATCTGCCCATCAATGACAGATTTGGTACAGTCCAAAGATACTAGGGCAACACAAAGTGCCTTCATGATACCATAAATACAACCTTTATGGATCAATAAATGGATCACCAACCTTATGACTGAGCCTAAAAACCTCAGCAGTTCTCTTTGCATTTAATAATTTTCTTGCATCTAATAACATTTAAGTTTCATCATTGGATTGAGTAGTTAGAGAATTCATTGTTCTAACTAATCAACTCATTATTGTTTTATCCGATCCCAAGCCATATCAAACATAAAAAATCCCTTCGGATTTATACCGGGTATCAAAAATTGGCGCTAAAAGAAGAGTATCCAACCTAAAATCACTCGAAAAACTTGAAGAACACTCACTGTTCTTCAAAAACATCTTCAAGTCTTCAAAGCTTCAAAATCTTCTAAGAAATTGTTGGGAAATTTATAGTTTTGATGGAATTTCCAAAACAGATGTAATAAGACCAGTCAGATCTGTTAATGACTTGACAAAGAGGATCACCAGACTTAGCCTGAAAAAGAATGTCAAAACATCATCTGAGCCTGAAAAAAAGAAGTCAATCACTTACTATGAATGGAGTGAAACTGACTCAGAGGAAGAAGAGACTCGGGATGGAAATACTCAGGCTGGTGGTACTAAGGATGATAATTCTCCACTAAAGGAAAGCCAATACACTGAAGCTGACCAATCTGAACAAACACCAGTTCAGACTCAGGTATGTAATGCCGATGAAGATGTGGTCACAGCTGAGGCAATCTCTGAATCTATCAACCAAGGGGGAACAAATGTCACTGACAATGTTCTGAATGAAATATCCCCTGAGGAAGATGATTCGCTCTTTCCTTTCTTGTTGTTCCCTGAGTTTATTGAATTTTCTGAACCTAACATTTCTGATGTTGAGGGTAACACTGAAGGGGGAACATCCAGGAAAACATGGTTAGATAGTCATCCTACAAGTCAGATTGTGGGAGATCTATCTGAAGGAGTTAAAACAAGAAGGTTCCATGGAGAAAGTGCTTTATTCTGCTGCTTTCTATCTTTTTGAGATATTGCAATAACACTGTTGTTATCACAAAATATAGGAACTTCTTTGGCTGTAATCTTATAATCTCTTAATTGATGCCTTAGCCAAAGAATCTGTGCACAACAACTTCTTGCAGCCATGTATTCAGCTTCAGTAGTACTAGTTGCTACTGAGGTCTGCTTCTTAGAAAACCAGGATACCAGTTTGCTTCCAAGAAATTGACAAGTTCCTGAAGTGGACTTCCTGTCAATTCTGCAACCACCATAATCAGTATCTGAATAACCAGTTAATTCAAGGTTATCATTAGCTGGATACCACAATCCTCTATTCATTGTGCCTTTTAGATATCTCAGTATATTTTTTGGCAGTTTCCATGTGACTAGCTTTTGGATTGGCTTGGTATCTTGCACATATCCCAACAACAAAATTAATATCAGGCCTACTTGCTGTGAGATAGAGCAATGATCCAATGATCCCTCTATAATCAGTATGGTTAACTGACTTGTCTTCAGGATCAGGATCCATTTTGCAGTTAGTATTCATAGGAATTCTAACTGCATTACAATTCTGAATACCATACTTGGCAATCAGATCTCTGGTGTATTTTGCCTGATTGATGAAGATTCTTGTTTTGATTGTTTCACCTGAAGTCCTAGAAAGAAATTCATCTCCCCCATCATTGACATCTCAAACTTACCTTTCATCAGTGTAGAAAATTTCTCACACAACTGATGATTAGGGGATCCAAAGATAATGTCATCCACATAGATCTGTACTAGTAAGATATATTTCACATCTTCTATCCTGAACAAGGTTATATCAATAGTTCCTTTGGTAAAACCATGGTAAGTAAGAAATTGAGATAGAGTTTCATACCATGCTCTGGGTGCTTGCTTCAGACCATACAAGGCTTTCCTGAGTCTGTAAACTTGGTCATTCTGACAGAAGCCAGGAGGTTGTTCCACATAAACCTCTTCTTTAAGCACACCATTCAGAAATGCACTCTTCACATCCATTTGATATACCTTAAATTTCATGTGAGCAGCATATGCAAGAAAAAAATCTAATGGCTTCTAGTCTTGCAACTGGTGCAAAGGTTTCATCATAATCAAAGCCTTCTTCTTGGGAATAACCTAGTGCAACTAGCATTGCCTTGTTTCTTACAATGACATTGTTCTCATCTCTCTTATTCTTGAATATCCACTTAGTTCGTGCTACATACCAGATGTAAACATGTGGATATCAGACACCATTTCATTAGAGACCATTTATAAGTGATTATAGTCACCTAGAATTGTGTGCAAAATTAATTTGGAGTGTTTTATTTCTCTTTTAGTAGTTTAAATAAGCTCTCATAAGCTATAAATTATAAGCTTCAAAGAGGATGCTTTTAGTAGCTTATTAGTCTTTTTTTAAACTTTTAAATTTTTTGCAAACACTATCAACTTTTTTTTTTAATTTTCTTACAAACACTATCAACTTCTACTATTTATCACTTTTCTCATAATCACTAATTTTGATCACTTCTTTAAAACCATAAGTTTTTGCAAAAACCCCCATAGAGATATTAATCATTTATAATTTAAATAATTGAACTTTAATTGATTCTTTGGACATATAAAAAGAATAAAATAAAAAATATGAAATTAATTCTTTTTATTTCATTTCCCTAACACCCCTTCATTTGTGGGCTAAAATTATTTTACTTCATCATTGGGAGGAGAATCATCTAGTAGACAATATAACATAGGTGGAGTTGGGAATCGAACCCAAAATTGGAGGACCATCGAGTGTACAATATAACATGGGTGGAGTTGCTTTCAGCGGGGATCGAACCCAGAATTGAGAGGAGGACCACCGAGTGGACAATATAATATATATGGGTAGAGTTGCTTTCAACGAGAATCGAACCCAGAATTGGGAAGAGGACCATCGAGTGGACAATATAAAGTATAGTTGCTTTCTGCTGGAATCGAATCCAGAACGTCTTCATCATTGGCAGGAGGACCATCGAATGAACAATTTAATATTGGTGAAATTACTTTCAGCGGGAATCAAACCTAGAACATAGGAGTGAGCTTGAACACTCTGATACCAAAATTCCGTCTCATCTAAAAGTTTGAACTTATAGAGAGGTGTGAAATTTATTCTTTTTATTTAATTTCTCTAACACTTTTACTCTCATTTTCTTTTTATTCCCCAGTTTTTTATTTGCAGCCTCTGTGAATTACGATGCCCATTTTCTCCGCGTTCTTATTATCCTTACCAATTCTACGAACAAATAGGAAAAATGCAAATTTTGCCTTTTTTTTTTTCCTTTCAGAAAAGGGTTATTCAATATGCTATTTTTTTTTTCATGAATGTGTTTACAACATTGGAAAACAGAGTGTTGTATAGCACCAATTCCAAATCTCAATTTAAATGATTGTTTGGCTAGAATCAGCACATCAGACATAGTACTTGAATTCTTGGGTATTCATTTGTAAATAGACAGAAGGAACATTTATATAATATCAAACACATAAACAGAGTATAATTATGGTAATGTGCTGATACCTGCTGCTACAACTAAAAGTTTTCTATGGAACATTTGAGGAATATTGTACTGAATTGAATGATGAAATTGAGTATTGATGGAGAATATTTCGCTAAATTCATTTTCCATCATTTTAATATTATTATTAATTATATTTTCTAAGTTTAGAGTTTATAATATTCTCTAGGATTACGTTGAAATATTTTTCTTGTTTATCATTGTAATTCTTGAAGATTAAATTAGGTTTTTATTTCCAAGCATTATAAATATGTAATTTATGTCTTTGTTATTCACTTTTAATTATGGGGGAGTATCAATTACATATAAAATGGTAGAACTTATATCAATTATATACAATCCAAACTCTTTATTTCAATTCAATACAATTTGACAATTATAAAGACTAAAATACACTTAATGAAAAATCAAAAAATCTGGAGATACTATTAATCGACAAGACATTTTTACTGTTCATTTTTGGCATAGACATATAATTTTTTGCACAAATAATATAATTTTTTTTAAAATTTAAATTTAATTAGGAAAATTCAATTTTTTTTACTGCATTTTAATTTTTATTCTATTTTCTTGTTTATTACATACATTTTTTTATAATGTCCTTATTTATTTTTTGCACGAGCACAAAATAAATTCAACTTGGTACAAAATATGTTTGCACAATTGCTGAATATTTTACTAATTTCAGAATGAGGAAGAAAAAAGAAACATGTAATTCTGTAAAGACTGGTTAGGAAATCCTTGACGACCATGAATATTCTGAAAGGATGAGCTTCCTCCTTGGTTGAATCTCCATGGAATAATATTTAGTTATTTTCTTCACCAGAGATATAGGACTTTCAAGTTTCATGAGCTTAAATCCTGAAAAATTCCACTGCTACTATGCATTTCATGAGCATCCATTACATCGACTTTCTTCGCATTTGAATATCTGCATTGCTTGTATTCGAGGGCCAAATTAATAATCCCACAATGTTCTAACAATACAATCTAATGAAATTAGCAGAGTGAAACATAATCACAACATTTCTCAATTGATGATCATTATTGGAAGTAGATTGACATGAAACTGAACAAATTGACATAAATGAATTTACTTAATTTTATTCTAACTGTTATTCAGATTAGGTGATTAAGATAATGTGTAATCTACCAACCACAGTGTGTATATAATATAAAAATTAAATAAAAGTGTCCTACTTAATCTTGAAGCAAAAAGATGGTAACATGGAGTGCCATCAAATGGTCGACAATATTCTGAGCTGAACATGCATTTAACAGCAAACCTAATTCACTGTGTAAGCAACATACCCAAGAGACCATAACATCAAACTCGCCAAAACCTGGACAGTAATCATGAAGGTGATTTTTGCCATTTCCAACTATATCCCCAATCAATTCTCGAAATCACAACCTAAAAGCAACCAAGAAACATGTTTTCGATCTAAATTCAGATTTATGAAGAACAAACAAATAACCAAATCTGTCACGGTCAGAAACAGAAAAAATCGCACAAAATCAGACTTTCAATCTAAAACCATAACAACCTCAAATTGTACAAAAAATAAAGAATGAATCTTAAGAGAATATGAGAGAGAGAAATGAGAAGTGCATACCTTCTGAATCGAGAGAAATTGTGATGACGCTTGTTAGAAGCAAGAAGAAAAGCAGAATAGGAGAACCTGCATGACCCACCCACAATATACTATGACAGTTGTTCTCCGAAATTCAGAACAATGCAGAGAGAATTTGAAGAGTTGAATATTAGTACACATTTCAAAATATCTGAGCAGAATTTCACATACATTTATATAAAACTCAAGTTTTATTATTTTAGAGACTACCCCTGGATATTTATGTTGGGGTTATACTGAAAAGTATACTTTTACTTTGTATAACCAAGCTGAAGTTTCTTATTTATTCACTGAAATAAATTATTTAATCACTGTTGCATTAAATATGAATGAATGTTATATATGTTTATTGCAAACCCGTTCAATAAGACAGTACATATTACGTTGTAGTTAATTTGGTGATACCCGATCACTGAAGATCAAATTAACAGCCCTCGTAATTAAGTACAAATTCACAACACAGATGGAAATGAACGAACCATCATGAACGGTTGAAGTGTGAGACCCAGATTGACTTGTCTTGACCAAGGGATCACACTAGCGCATTTATGTGCGTTGAATGAGGACCTACAGGAGGACAAATTTTTGGTACTGAATATACAAAAATTAGACCTCAGTGGTGCGTTATTTCTTAATCTCCGTCCCTTAAATAGGATCGTGTGAAATTAATAATTATTGCTTTGATTTATGATGGGAAGAGAGTCAACGCGATTCGATACCTTATATATTGGGCAATATTATTAATTACATGACGATTACTGACATTTAATACTGAGAATCACGTGCAAGTACGTCTTGCTTGATTTGTCCCCTTGGTGGGCTCATATCCTTTATCATACCAAATCTTGCAAGTGAAAATTTATTTCCGGTATGGATAATAATGTTGAGCTGTCTTTACTCTAAGGACAAAGATGTTAATTAATATAAAGCTTGTTCAGTGGCTTAATTAATTAATGGACTAATATAATCTTAAACGCGGGAAATAATTACCGGGAACCATATTATATGTGAAATCGTAATATGAGTTAAGATGGATAGTTCAATATTAATTTTATATTGGAGTAAATTAATATTAATGGACTTGAATAATATTTGGCCCAAAATATTAAAACTTCATAGTCCATTGAAGGTCCAATATTAACTCTCCTAAAGGCCCCCCAAATAGCCCAAAATAAAGTCCAATTAATGAGAGAGAGAAGAAAATATTCTTGCTAAATAAGGAGAAAAGAAGAGGGGAAAGAATTTTTTTATGGAAAATTTAATTAAGGAGAAAATAATATTGAAGATATATTCAAGATTTCTTGGACACCAAGAAAAGATTTTCTTCCTTATTTTTCCAACCCTAATTTTCGCCCCCCTCCCTATTTATAGGGGATGAGCTCTTCATTCCCAAGTGCAATTCCATGTGTTGGAAATATTAGAAATCCACAAAGGTGGTAGCAAAATATTTAATTTCTCTCCCATTAAAATTGTTCGTGCAAATCCTCCCACCGGATAACGTTCATGGACGCTGGGATATATTTGGGAAGGCTCTTGGGTTGATCCATCGTCTAAAAGGTTGTTTCTACAAGAGGTTAGTAATCCCGTAACTCCTAGTTTCGCATGTTTAAGATTTACGTGAATTACGTGTACGCATGTTGTTTAATTATTATGTTGAATTGATTTATGATTGATTCATGTTAGTAATTATTTATTTAATTTAAATATGTATTAAAAAATCATCTCGAATAGATCCGGACACCCTAATTTCCCAACAACTGGTATCAGAGCTCAGGTTTCGAGCTCTGATTTTTAAATTGGTATTTAAATTGTTGTACATTAAATTGAAATTGAATAGTAGAATTGCTAGATCTGTTTTGCAGGTATCAAGTTGTCATGGTATCTAATGTGTTTTATTTTCATGCGTATGAATGAATGGTTTTTAATTCGACTCGTTCGGATTTGTTTTTCTCGTGAGAAAATCCACGAGTAAATTAGGCTATTTTGATTTGTTCAATGTAATAGACTAGTCTAGATTTAAGGTATTTATTTTTTGTTAAATAAATTATAACCTGATCGGAGACGAAGACGGAGACGAGTTAAAGACGGATCCTTCAGACGCTTCGCAAAACGCGTGTTTAGTGGGCGCGACAACACCAAGACGCATGGTAGGGCGCTTATGGATGCATAACGACAGGGGAGCGAGCGGTCGAGGCAAATCGGAGGGGACGGCGATGGAAAGTATGGAATATGCGCTGGCAATGGGAGGCCGCTAAGAGCACGCGGCGACGTCGCCCTCAGACGCAAAAATGGCGCCCGGCTAAGCGGCCGGTCGGATATGGGTAGACATCCCGGCTGCGAGCTGCTTGGCGTGGCGTTTCAAGACGGAGTTCTTTTCGAGATGAACGAGTGGGAGAAATTCAAGACGGTGTTTCTTTCAAGATCAAGCCAAAGAAAATCAAACCATGACGGTTGGATAATTTTGCCCAATGTGTTTATTTTCGCTGTGTGATTTATTACTATTGTATTTTCTTGTGCTTTATTTAATTTGTTTAAATGTGTTTGCATGAGAATTGCTCAACGAAAAATCTCAAATTCAAAAAAAAAATTACTTAGCATGTTTTAATAATTAATTTGATTTTGACACAAATTAATTTTGACCTCGATGATTTATTTATTTGTGAAATCTTTTGGAGAAATTCCCGTACGGGACGGTCAAAAGATAGCTTTCACATGAATAAATTCCCAAAAGGATGATTGTGAATTATTATTAGTGGCGATTTATGACCCTCCCACGAGGCTCGATCAAATCAAGTAATAATTTCATATTTAATCATGGTTATTACTTAGGTATAAAATTGATATTTATATACTTCTCCGAAGTTCTGTCAATTTTATATTGGTCAAGTGGGACCCATTATTAATTTTAAAAAAATTAAAGGTTTATAAATTATTCTTGTTTGTAATTCGTTGAATGTGATTTAAATGATGACCCTCCCACGAGCCTCATTTAAATCTGTTTTGAGATGTTGGCTGATGCATGTTCATATTTTTTTTTGAGATTTTAATATAAATCATGTGATCGAATTATGTGATTTAATTTTGTGTTGATCTGGATATTGATACAAAATATATGTTTATTTCAGTTCATCATGTCGCAACATTTTAATCCACTATTCAATATACTGAAAGATAACCTTCTCACTAGAGAAAACTTTATTGTTTAGAAACGAAACCTTATGAAATTCCTTGCTTCACACGAGTACAAATGGGTGCTTAATGAACCAAAACCCGAAGAACTGACCAAAGATGCCAGTGTATGGGAAGAGATGGAATATAATGAATGGGAGCTAGGGAATGAATTGATAAGGGACATTATCTTGACATCAATGTCGGATTTTGTAAGGCACCTTCATCAAGGATTTCTCTCAGCTGCAGACATTATAGGAAATCTTGAAGTGATGTTCGCGCATCCAACCCATATGGCAGTTCAAAACATTAAGCATTGTTGGGAAATTTATAGTTTTGATAAAAGTTCCAAAAACACATGTAATAGGACCCGGTCGGACACATTGGTGATCGATGTTTTATATTAAGTTTATAGAATACCGGTTGATAATTATTGTATAGAACAACCGATGTAATAGATAGGTCACATATTGGGGAACCTCAATATGTATAGGTCGATCTGAAGATCCAAAGAACAAATTGATATCCATGGGCCGAATCTTAGAGAAGAACGAAGATCGGATCGATCGTCGATCTACTCGGATATCAAATTTGAAGTCATAAAGCTCAAACTCGAATACTTGAAGATCGGATGACTTCGGAAGATCGGACGAAGACCTACATCGGTAAGTCCGCTAGTTGAAGCTAAGTCAACCGCAGGCATCGAAGACTCCATCGGTGTAGATCGATTCGATCGATCGTCGTCAATTTCTCACCGGTGAAAAACCGATGTTTCACCTAATCATACGCCTATGATCCGAACAAGAAGAATGTCAACCTTAGTTGGAAGAACAACACCGAAAAGTCGTCTGTTAACCAATAAGAACAAGACACGATGATCGGAAGACACTTTACGGGATTTGATCTTCTCTCTCTTGGCTATAAAATACAAGTTCACTTGGCCATACCATCTTTGTTCTGAAGCATGTCACATCAATCTGCAAACTACCAAAAATAGCACGAAATTCAAATTGCTCTCCAACGGCTCTTTGATTTCAAGGTCTATAAATATGGGATCACACTTCGAGTGAATACGGAAACACCGAACAATCAAGAAGCTCAAGCAATTATCGATTTCCGCACGAAGAACACGATCAAGAAGATTATTTTATTAAGTGTTCATCCCATAAGTTCTTAGCATAGAAATCTTTTCATCTAAACCGATAGGCTACCTTAAACACTAGAAAAGATTTCATAGTTGGAACCAAAACAATCTTATCCAAACCCAAAGTTAGGTTAAGTTGTTTAGCAAGATTTCGGACTAGGGTTTCTAGTTTCGATTTAAGGATCGATTGAGTGAGAACTCCTTAAAATATCATCGATTGTCTTTGTGTTGGACTAACACATAAAACTAAGTCCGATTGGTTAAGTTGGTGCCCCTTGTGATAGGGAAGAGTGGACGTAGGATGGGTTGGTTTGTTCGAACCACTATAAATCTTGTGTGCCTTTACCTCTTTGATTAACTGTCTACACAATTGCACACAACCTTTAAAGCAAGATACATATTCTAAGTTGAGATCACTAGCACCAAGCTTACGATCCGATCAAGCTTGACACTTGATCAATTTGGTTAAAAGACTAACTTTGGAATCGATTTATAAAAACCGGTTTTTCACACGGGTAAAACTTAGCTTCCCGACACATCCGATTAAACCGATAATTTACCGAATCGATCCGCCTTCAGCGATTAGTAAGTTGGTTATCACCTAAAACCGATTCACTCAAGACTGATCAAAGTTAATCGCTATCACACCGATCGCAGCAAAAAGTTTTCGTAAGTCTATTCACCCCCTTCCTCTAGACTTACGCCTCACACAAACCCGATTCGGGACCTACAAGTGGTATCGAGGCGGTTGGTTCTCGAATTAACGACTTTGTGTATCATCGATTCTTGAGGAAGAATCTTTGTGGTCGACTGAACTGATCTTGAAAAACCTTCTTAAAACTCATTCATTTTCCAAAAACACTCAGCATGGATAACACCTCAGGTATGTATCATGATCTGCCGAAGTTCTCAATCGATGAGTATGCAGATTGGGCCATATATATGTCCAACCATCTAGGTTCGATTAGTGGCAGAATGATGGAAGTCATCGAAAGAGGACCCATCATCATATATTACGACAACCCTGCAGTTGGAGGAGATCCAGACTTTGCCCCGGGAAGTCTTGTACGAAAAAGCCCAGCCTTGATGGATGCAGAGGAAAGGAAACTGCATACCCAAGATACTATCGCAAGGCATATTATCATGAAAACAATGGATAAGGTCACCAAGGAAAAGGTTAAGTATCTCAAAACTGCGAAAGCAATGTGGGATACTCTAGCTGAAATATGCGAGGGAAATGACCAGATAAAAGACAGCCGTCTGCAAGCCGAACTGGTGAAGTTCAAAAAATCAAGAGATGCTCTTAAACTAAAAAACCATCAACGAACTCGATGGAAGGATTACAATGTCAATAAACAAGCTTCGAGAACTTGGTAGAGAGATGTCTGATAAAGATATCAACTACAAAATTTTAAGGTCTCTCACCAAGAAATGGGACATGAAGGTCACGGTAATCAAGGATTGCCAAGACATTTCAAAAATGAAGCCAAGTAGCTTGTTCTTGAGCCTTAAAGCTCACGAGTTCGATTTAATTGAGAGAGGACAAGCAGATGAAGATGAGGTGCCCAATCAAGCCTCAACTTCCAAATCGATTTGCTTTTTAAGGCAACCATCGGAGATTGAAGACCAATGAACCCATTGGAAACATCATAAGTCGGCGAGAATAGATCGCTCGCTTACTGCAGAAACTAGAAAAATCAAATACTGTTTGGGTAAGTATCGAAGATTCTATAAAGATTATCAACATAATTTAGGAAGAGATAGGAGATCGGATAACGAGATCTCCAGAAAGAACCAGATCGATGATCGGAGAGATCACAAAGATGAAAGGAAAAGAGATAATATAAATGATGAGAGAAGAGATAACCAATCGCAGAAGAAGCTTCTCCGGGACTACTATCGAAAGGAAAGTCACCGATAGATCATATGAACGGAGTGATTCACCGGAAGAAAAGGTTTCGTGGATCAAGAGGCGTGCTTCAACCGTGAGAAGTTTGTGTTACTCTGGTATGACGCCTGCCCGGACGACACCAAGAGAAAGGGAAGAAAAGAGGAACGAAGAGCAACGGGTACAGGACGAAAAAAGCCATGGTTGCCGACCGTCGGGGAATCGGGACGATTAAAGATCGCCTCCGGATTACGGATACTCCTCTGAAGAAGATTCGATCGTCGGCCGGTCTTTTATTGACTTCTATGGAAATGAAGATCCGATATTCTCTTGGGATGATGATGAGATCTCGGCCGATGGCCAAGGAGGACCAATGGAGGTAACCTCCAAACCCGCTTTTGTTCGCTTCTACACCGCTATCATTAGCACACCTCGGGAGATTGACCTCTGATTTCTACATCGAAAGCAATTGCTTGAGGATCTCTCCAATGCAAGAGACATTTATGCTATAGTGGAAGCCGAGGACCGTAAATAATCACTTTGCTAAAGAGAATGATCTCATAAAGCCTCCGAACTTAAATCACTAAACCGCCGTAAATGCAAATGAGGAATTTAAAATTTCGAAAGTTAAAGCTCGATCGGGAGAAGCGGATCAAAGATCACCGGTGATTAACAAACAAACAAGTCGATGACTTCAAAATCTCGCAAGCAAAATTCGATGAGCTATTCCGAAAGCATGAAAGTCTAAAATCATCTCGAGGATAATCTGCGAAGAAAATAGAGGTTTTCACAAAATCATCTAAAACCGTTCAAGACATGAACACCTATTTTGAACAACGATTAACAAGAAGGGACTTGGGTATGAGAACCCTTCCACATCCTCAAAAGTCTCCGATCGATTCATCTCAAAAAGGTGTAATCGACGAGTTTTCACAAAAGATACACCAAAAAGCCAAACATGTATCTAATAAGGAAAAAGACCGGTTGAGGTGTAAAGGCGGTTTTCAACCGAAGGGAAGAAATGGACCCCAATTGGTAAAAGCATCGGTAGGAATCAAGAAGAACCCGGTTCTTACGAAGAGACCTCAACTCGATCAATAGATCAGAATCGAAAAAAGACAACCTGTGAAAAGGGAAGTCTAAATATGAGACCCAATCAAGGTCACCGCCTAATAAGCATGCTTCGGGTAAATGGCAAAAACCACCTATCTTTAAAAGATATGAATCTTTTGATGGTAGCAAATCGTACCTACCCCTATAATCGTAAATCTAGGGTCGCCGCACGAGAACCACCTTTGGATGAAAAGAAGACAAACGAGAAAAGATAAATCCCAAGTCTTCTAAGTCACCCAAGGTTCACACTAATAATCATACTAATCGAAAGCATATAAAGAGACATATGATTATGTTGATAGGTATGGGAGACAAATCGGGCCCTTCGATCTAACCGATCTCAATAGAAGTGCTTTCGTTTGTATGGATCCCCAAAACTAATCCTAACCCTCGGGACCCAATCAAAAAAAGGGTACCTAAAGCCCCGATTTGGTGCCGCAGGATCGCGTGGGTCCGCCAACAAAAGGAGGTGTGCAAGCAACTATCTGGTACATCGATAGTGGATGCTCAAGGCACATGACTGGAAGCAAACATCTCCTCAGCTCTTACATAGAACAGAAAGGCCTGTGTGTACTCTTCGGTGATGATAACTTTGGTTATATCAAAGGATCTTAACCTTAGAGAATGATGATGTACAAGTAATCGGAGTCTCGTGATGTCAAGGTCCGAAGCACAACCTCTTATCGGTTTCACAATTCTGCGATAACGGATTCATTCTTTGAGTTCTCGATCGACCAATGCACTATCAAGAATCGAGCCACTCAACAGATTTTGCTAAATGGTTCAAGGAAAGGGACGATCTACACAACGGTGATTGAGCAGTTGCCCAAGAAATGCATGCCTGATTGTTAAGAGTTCCAAAAGTAGCAGTTGGCTCTAGCACAAAAGAATGAGCCATCTGAACTTTAAAACTCTTAATAAGATAGCAAGGATGTCACTAGTGGAAGGACTTCCGAATGAAGTATTTTCAAAGGATCGGACATGTCTTTGCATGTCGGAAGGAAAACAAGTCAAAGCTTCATTCAAGGGAATTCGGGACCAAGATCCGGAGATCTTCGATTTGCCTATATGGATCTATTTGGACCGATTACGGTCGATCTCTAACGGACGAAATATACTACGGTAATCGTGGATGACTATTCCAAGTTTACGGGTTATATTCTTACATAAGAAGAATGAGACGACAAACGAAGATGCTCGAAATTGCTTTGAAAAGATTACAAAATGAGAAGGGTGTCGGTGTAGTAAAAATCGGATCGAGATAAAGGTACAAAATTTTCGAACTCTTTTATTAATGATTTTTGCTCTAAGTTTGGTATCTGACATGAAACATCACCGCAAGGGCGCCCAAATGAGAATGGAGTAGCGAAGCGGAGAAAGAACTCTCAAAGAAGTTCGCCGCGACGATGTTAATTGAACATGCAATACCAAGCCGTTTAAAGGCGTATAATCAACCTTTGCATGCCACACTCGCATCAGATGTCTCTGGTAAGGCTCACTAAAAAACACCTATGAATTTGTGGAAGGACAGAAAACCTCGTGTTTCCTACTTCCATGTTTTTGGGTGTAAGTGTTTCATACACAACAATGGGAAGAGTCAGTTGAAAACCTTTGAGGCCAAGTCAGATGAGGGTATATTCTTAGGATATTCCTCATCTAGCAAGGCTTTCGGGGTTTACAATGACGGACCCTACTTGTGGAAGAAACACCCCATGTAGTCTTTGATGAAGCATCTTACGATCAAGAGAAATACCTTTTCGAACAAGAAGTACGATCAAGCGAACACGATGTTAGGAAAATGAATCACTTAACGATCAAGGAAAAAGAATCGAAACCGTAGCGATATACATTCCGGATCTAGCTGATTCACGGATCATTGATCCTAAGGAAAAAGCGTCGGTGAAGAAGGCGTCTGGTGAGAGATGGAAGTATCAAATCGAACCATCCGGTTCGGGGAACATCGAAGTTCCGCGAGCGAGACATCGGCACATGATGAGTCCAACATCGAGACTTGTTCTTATCAAGTGGATCATAACTCGCACCACTCCCAATCGCTAGTAATGAAATTTTATCGAAACGGACGATGTTCTCCAAACCAAGATTTAAATTGAGCGAAGGACACGGATAACCAAATCATCCAACCGATCGATCATCGGAGACCCATCGATAAAAGTTAAAACTAGACATCAGTTGGTGAAAGTGCCATGTATTGTTTGTTATCCGTCTATGAAGGAACCAACAACAATAGAGGAAGCTCTACAAGATAAAAGTGGATTCTAGCCATCTTTGGAGAATTGGGAACGATTCGAGAGAAATCAAGTTTGGGAACCGGTAGGCGGACCAAATCATCAAGACGTAATTGTAACGAAGTGGGTTTTCAAGAACAAGAGAGATGAAAAATGTCATCACCGAAATAAGGCAAGACTTGTTGCTAAGGGGTATTCACAATCGAAGGAATTGATTATGATGAGACCTTTGCACGATCGCCGCCTAGAAGCCATTTATTGTTTCTCGCATATGCTTCCCATGAGAGGGTTTATGTGTCGGATGGACGTAAAGAGTGCATTTTTAAGCGGGGTACTAGCAGAGGAAGTTTATGTCGAACAACCTCCGTGCTTGAAAAGAGCAACCAAGTGTACCGATTTAAGAAAAGCTCTTTATGGTTCGAAACAAGCTCCTCGAAGCTTGGTATGATACACTCTCTGCATTCTTGATCGGCGGTGGGTTCACTAAAAGGCAATGGGCCAGAACCTTATTCAGAATAGAAGATGGAGAAGATATTCTGATGGTTCAGATCTACGTGGACGACATCATCTTCGGATCTCCCAACAAGAGTCTATGTGAAAGATTCAGCAAACTGGTGCAAGGGAAGTTCGAGATGTCCATGATGGGGACAGATGAATTACTTTGGGTCTCGGGTGAAGCAAAAGTCTTGAAGGATATTCATACGCAAGCAAAAGTACACTAGGAATTTATTGGCTAAGTTTGGAGTTCAAAATTGCAAGGAAGCCAAAATTCCTATGATGACTGGATTCAAGATGGATCCGATGAGGATGGTCCAAAAACAAATCCAGAAAGAATATAGGGCTCTCATTGGATCTCTACTATATCGACCGCCGCCGGACCGAGATATCACCTTTGCATGATAGGTGTATGTGATTTCGAGGCAAATCAATGCAAAGCCACCTAGAAGCAGCCTAAGCGGATTCTTAAGTATCTGAAGGGACGAAGAAATCTTGGTTTATTTTACCCATCCGATGATAATCTAGAGCTTAGTGGGTATTTCGATTACGATTATGGAGGTTGCAAGATCGATGAAAATCAACCTCGAGAACATGTCGGTTTTTAGGAAGTAAAACCGATCTCGTGGTTTTCAAAGAAGAGATATCGATTCACGACATCTACTTCTTGGAAGAGAATATATGGTGCATGAAGTTGTTGCTCCCAATCGCTCCGCTTAGTCGGCGGTGAGGGATTATAACATTGTAGCTAAGAATGTACCTATATTACGTGACGAATAATAGTCTTATTGCAATCACTTTCGAGAATCCTCGTTTCTACATACAAGATGCAAGCATGTGGATGTGGGACACCATTTTATAAGAGATCATTTTGAAAGAAGAATATCAGAATGGAAAAGATTCACACTGATTTACAGAAAGCTGATATTCTAACCAAGCTACTAGCTGAGATTAGATTCAGAGAATTGTGTAATGAGCTAGGGCTTCTGGATCTTGGAGAAAAAGCACCTAAAATGCTTGATGGATTGTTCTCCAGAACCAGCTGGTTAAGAGACTAACCAGGTTGAAAGGAATCAGTTGAGTTTGGTATCTCAACTGATCAGAAGATCAGTCAAGGGACTGATATAAGAAATCGATCAGAATTACAAGTTATCAGATTAAAGGAACTAGTCAGATTTAAGGTTTATCAGATTAAAGGAAACGCTCAGATTAAAGAATTATCTGATTAAATCAGTTGGGTTATTTTACATCTTTGTAAGTCGATTTAGCTGATATTCAACAAGCAAGATTCACAGATTAAAGCCTACAATCGCATAAGAAAGCAGAGAATTTACACAACAATGGAATAATAGAACTTTTCATTGATAAAGACCCGAAGGTCAGATTACATTACAAGTTACAAGTACAAAGGACCCGGAGGTCAGTACATAAGGCATAACCGAAAACCCTAAATCTATAACCCTAAACCCTCATCCTAACCCAAGAAGTGCGGGAGAGAGAGAGATTTTAAATCTGATGCTCTCATTTTCCCCCACTTAACAAGGGTGAGAGAGGCTTTGAAATAATCCTAAAGCCGCTAGTCGGGGCTAAAAACAAAGGGAGCGAGAGCGGCGTTGATAGGGATTTCTAAGCCAGAGCCCTTAGACCGAAGTCAATGGACTCTCCAATTTATTAAATGGAGCACATGTGCCAAGAAATTGGTTCAAAGACCTTATGGGCACATGTGTCGATGAAAATAGAGTTGATATAACGAAGATCACCGTTGTCCGATCCGCACCGTGATATCAAACTCATGTTTTATATCGGTCGAGTCTGTTGATCTTGTTTCGTCATCACGATAGACACACAAGGTGCATACGGTTAGGAGAAATGTCTTCTCAGTTGCGACAGCAGAGCCGCCGCCTTGGTGGTAGAGAAGCTTGGCAACAATTGTATGTGAAATCTTTGATGATGACAAAAACAGTGATAAGGGACACACAGGGTTGATTTGAGAAGCTGAAATCATTGAAAAAGGGGTAAAGGTGTTTGCCGGAAGTTTCACCGGAAATAATGGTTCACCAGAATGCATGATTTTACAAAGAAGATAAGTATGGTGAATGGGTTATGTTGTGTAAAACATTGGTCCAATTTATAGAGGTCAAGCAAGGGTGCAAATGCAAATTTGATTTCAATAAGCCTTTTAGAGAAATTTACATCACAAGGACAAAAATGTAGAAATCACGATCGATAATTGGATAAATTTACGGCGGATTGACATATCGAGATATACGCATTATAATACAAGATGTTAAATCGCCAACTTAGGGAATAGAGACTACTATTCTAGACTAAGTTTTGGCGGTAACACTTATCCCAAGAATTGGCTTGATCTAAGAAGAATCAGATTAGGTCAACCAAAATCTGATTACATACGAAACTGATCAGATAAGGAAGATCAGTTGAACTTGGAACCTCAACAAATCAGATATATCAGTCCTTGAGAAAACAGAAATATCAGTTGAAGGGGGAACTTCAACTGATCGAGGAGGATCAGAAGGGAAATCAGACGCAAAATGAAACAGATCAGTTGAAAAGAACAGTTGGGAAATTATAAGGTTTAGGCAGAAAACTAAGATCAACAAGCGAAATCAACTACAAGGACCTACTAGTGGTATTGACTGATTGCAATATCAGTCAACCAGATATGCTTTTCTTTTCCCTTGTTATTTGCTTACTTATTTGATCTTATCTGTTTTTATTTACCCATCAGACGATTACCGTGTGGACGTATTCCCCCGCAAATCATTTAATGCGGACGGGGTACCTGATTAATTGCTACAAAATGCGCTTTTAAATCCAAAAGGTTTTCAGAATGCGTGCTTTTCCCGACCATACGATCAAAAACCGCTTAACTGGATCGTTTAATCTTTTCAAACGGTTGATCTTCCAAATCTTGTCTTTTTCCCTCCTCATCTTTATAAGGTTCATCAAAAACCCTACCAGAGTTTTCCCATTCACAAACTTGCGTTCTTTTTCTGAAAACTCTCCAGATTACTTCTCTGCGATTCAAAGTGTTTTTCTTGAGTTTCAAAATTATCTTTCCGAAAAACAGAATCTGGTAATTTCTGATTATTTGATGAATTTTTTTTTAAATCCATTGATCTTAAAGATTTTGTCAATCGATGGTATCCTGTGTTATGCCTTATTGTTTCTTGGTTTCCGCATGTGTTTATCGATTACTAGGCCTGTGTATAGGTCTGATAATCAATATATCATATCTCTATGTTTATGCACAATCTTAATCGAGTCTATCTTATTTGTAGATGGCCACTCACGGTATGGGTAAAATAATGTGCAATTATGCGGAACTGGCATTAAAAATTGTCGACGACAAGTTCGTACAGTTTAATATTACTCGGGATCCGGAATCAATGGAAGTGGAGCAAATTCTGAAGAAAGGAGGTCTTGAGAAATATTGCGCTGCTCACTGCAATCCAGTGATGCAGTATGAAGCACTCGAATTCCTAAGGAATTTAAGAGTGGATACAGACGCTCCGGGAGAAGAACTACTTTCGTCAGTCAACGGAGAAGATATCGACTGACGAATGGCGGACATACCCCGCCTGTCCACTTGCCAAAAGGATTTAATCTCGCACCGCTCACTACAGGAGAATGAAGATGAGCCGATCAAACAAACTCTTGAGAGGTCGACAAAATCATCGGATCGCAGAGTTTTGTCGCACCAATGCTCAAGAGGAAATACCGACTGTTGTTTGACATATTGTCAAAAACAATCATGGGTATTGCGTTCAGCCCAGATGCTCTTACATCCGTCAAACTGTACAGCATGGCTGCAATAATTGATGAAGCCAAGAACATCAATTGGCATGGGTTCCTAAAGGCCATTCTACTCCAAGAACATGAGAAATTTGGAGTTGATGAATGGAGGCAGGTCTATCTGAAGAAGAGGATCAGCAATCTCAACAAGGTTGCAGTTATCCTAAAGGACAAAATGCCAAATGCCAAATGGGACCAGAATGGACTGAAGTCCTACAAGGCTTTCCTCTCCACCACTTCAGCCATATTTGGACCACCAGACGATGATATGCGGCCCACCCCCTCAAAGGCGAAGAAGGGAAAGAGCAAGAAAGCAACCTCGTCTACACCAGATGCCCCCCAGAAAAAGAAAAGAAAACTGGTGAAGGCCCAGGAGAAGAGGCCGAAGAAGGCGAAGCAGGCCTCCATGACTCTGTTTTAGAAGATGAGTCGGATGAAGAAGGAAGCGCCTTGATTCGACGATCGCCACAAAAAATCTGGTGAAAAATCGACAGTAGGCTTTCAGTTTGAGCTTGCCAAAAGAACATTACGAGGAAGAAGCACGAGATTTAACGATCACCTTTCTCAAACTGAAAGGCGATTCACCGCATCAGACCATCGGGCCGAAAGCATATTTCTCCTTCTCTCCCACCTACAACATTGACTACATCTGTCGGTTAAACCGAAACCTGATAATGGGGGAACGGCCTTTTTGACTCCACTACAGCACTTTCTGAGTCAAGCCGATCGACCAACTTCCGCCTACTCAAGCACCACCGGAACTCTCCAAATCTCATCAAATCCGGAATCGATTCTTGATACAGAGTCTAGATCAAAAAAAAGACCATCGCGGGGAAAAAATCCGGAATGCAAATCGAACGGAAAATTGATGAGATGTATCTTAATCGTCGCCCATCCTCGCTATTAGAGAGGAAGTTATGGAAATCCTCACCGAGAGATCTTCGATTAAAAAGCTTCTCGGATTTTATAATGATTATTGAACAGATGTATAAGGGCCGATGAGTTTGCAGATTTTGATTTCGATATGAGGAAATCGCTAAAGTAGATCACCACCGAGCCGATAATCGCCAATCTATCAAAGCTCGATCCATGTGAAGCCGGGTTAATCGATCAAGGTGAACCGAGATCGGCCAAGAAGCTCCTCGGGCGACAGATGCTACAATGAAGGACGCAGGAGTCGCCGATGATAGTGGAATCGGTGCCGCAGCTTCATGACCAACCACCGAGGCGCAAAACAATCGAAAAGAGATCCAAAGGATTTAAAAATATTCCAACATCTCACATCATCACGATCAACTTCGGAGATCGATCTTGTCTCAAAAAGATCTCCCCGAAAGAAGAAGTTGAGGGAGTGATACCGATCGAGGCAGATTGGCCTCAAAGAAATAATGATCAAATGGAATCGCTATTTCCCAGATTGAGGAAATCAAAGATCGGGCTTCTCCCAAACCGTGACCACCGTGGTTCCGCTTTTAACTTATAAAATCGTTGATGACAAGCTTGTTGGTGGATCAACAACAAGTTTTTTTTTCGATGCTCACGAAAAAGCTAGAATCGGATGTAAGAGAAACTTGACAAACCGATTTTTACACTCTCATCGCCATGGAATCTGTCAAGACCGAGTCCGATCTCAAAGGTTCAACATCTAACCGCTCAAGTTCTGTGTTTATCTCAATTGCGAGATCTCAACAGGCAATATCGATCGATTATGGATCTCTAACTTCCCACCTCGCGGCTCTTTTGATCAAACCAAAAAGGGGGAAGGACGGAGGAGAAACCAACCGACATGATCGTAACAATGAGAAGATCTAATTCGTACGGTTGAAGTCTATGGACAAAGACTAGACCATCCGGATCTCTTTGCTAACGAAGTCTCGAAAAAGATGGAAAAGTCAAAGGCAAGAAAGTTAGGCTGCTGGGGGTTTGGGACATCACAACTGCATTACCCACTGCATTAAAAATAGTCACAAGAAGCACATTGGCAGATCTGGATCGATATGAATCGGCCGAGAAACCGGTCCAAAGAACAGACATCAAGAGGTCCGAAAAAAAGCGTAAGAAGAAAGAAGGGCGCATAAATTAGCAGCACAGTGTAAGATCTCAAGAGGAAATTCGGATCGAAGGCGAAGAAAGGAAAGACTGGAAAATTGTGCGTAACCTCATTTGCCAAAGAAGAATTGATGAGATCATTCCAAAAACTGCCAGACATGCTAAGAGGTTTGAGGAATGGAATAAGATCGTAAGTGAATGGCTTCGGATGCTTTTTGTTCTTGATCTTGTTCCACAAGAAGAATCTCCGGATGATGAATTCTCATTTGGTTAGAAAATAAATATCCGTGATTTTTCAAGTATTCGGAAAATGAGGCCAAACTTATCACCGTAAAAATATCTACGCCAAGAGTATGATACATTGGATTACTCAAGAAGGCGGATGACTCATTTGATGATGGCATTTTAGATTCTATTTTGACATCCTCGAAAGCAAAAACGCATATAATCGATCCTCGCAGGATTAATGATGTCAAATGGAAACTATATCAGATTTTCAACGTGCCTCAAGATCAAAAAGAGATGCGGAAGGATACAAGCCTAAAGAGTGATGAATCAGAAGACTTCTCAGGATCAACTGCTTTTAAATTCAAACTTTTCTGATGTAACATGTAATCAACATATCTAATGAGAAAAGCTTATTTTCTGATCCTAAGACAAAATCTCATTATCTTTCGATTATGTGTTTCATCGTTCTATATTTATCAACTGTGTTTTGGTTTCTCGTGTTTTGGTTTTATCAAAAAGGGGAAATTGTTGGGAAATTTATAGTTTTGATAAAAGTTCCAAAAACACATGTAATAGGACCGATCGGACTGTTAGTCGATCGATGTTTATATTACCGTTTATAGAATACAAGTTGATAATTACCGATAGAACAACCGATGTAATAGATAGGTCACATATTGAGGGGGAACCTCAATATGTATAGGTCGATCTGAAGATCCAAAGAAACGGTGATATCCGAAAAAGCCGTAATGCTAGAGAAGAACAGAAGATCGGATCGATCCGATCTAGTCGATATCTCGGCCCAAAGTCATAAAGCTCAAACTCATAATACTTGAAGATCGATGACTTCCGTAAGATCGGACCGAGAAGACCTACATCACCGAGTCCGCTAGTTGAAGCTAAGTCAACCCAAGCACTGAAGACTCCATCGTGTAGATCGATTCGCCAGATCGACAAAGTCACCACCAGTGAAAATCGATGTTTCACCTAATCATACGCCTATGTTCTCGAACAAGAAGAATGTCAACCTTAGTTGGAAGAACAACACGGAAAAAGTCGCGCTCATAACCAATAAGAACAAGACACGATGATCGGAGCCGACACTTACGGGATTTGATGTCGCTCTCTAACGGCTATAAAATACAAGTTCACGCTTTTCGCCATGCTTTTTCTCAAGCACGCCACATCAATCTCAAGAACCTACCAAAAATAGCCTGAAATTCAAATTGCTCTCCAACGGCTCTTTGATTTCAAGGTCTATAAATATGGGATCACACTTCAGAGTGAATACACGGAAACACCGATCAATCAAGAAGCTCAAGCAATTATCGATTCGCACGAAGAACACGATCAAGAAGATTATTTTATTAAGTGTTCATCCCATAAGTTCTTAGCATAGAAATCTTTTCATCTAAATTGATAGGCTACCTTAAACACTAGAAAAGATTTCATAGTTGGAACCAAAACAATCTTATCCAAACCCAAAGTTAGGTTAAGTTGTTTAGCAAGATTTCGACTAGGTTTCTAGTTTCGATTTACGGGATCGGTTGAGTGAGAACTCCTTAAATATCTGTCGATTAAATCTTTGGTTGGACTAACACATAAAACTAAGTCCGCTTGGTTGTTGGTGCCCCTTTGTGATAGGGAAGAGTGGACGTGGGATCTGGTTTTGTCCGAACCACTATAAATCTTGTGTGCCTTTACCGCTTTGATTAACTGTCACACAATTGCACACAACCTTTAAAGCGCGCATACATATTCTAAGTTGAGATCATTTAGCACCAAGCTTCGATGCGATCAAGCTTGACACTTGAATAATTTGGTTAAAAGACTAACTTTGGAATCTAATTTATAAAAAACTGGTTTTTCACACGGGTAAAAACTTAGCTTCCGCACACATCGATTAAACCGATAGTTCCGAACCGACCGCCTTCAGCGATTAGTAAGTTGGTTATCGCCCCAAACCGATTCACTACTTTCAAGACTGATCGGGCTAATCGCTATCACACCCCGACCTGCGAAAAAAGTTTTTAAGTCTATTCACCCCTTCCTCTAGACTTCTGCCCTCACAAAACCCGTTCGGGACCTACAAGCATGATTTGAACAAGCTGAGGTTAGAAGAAGGAATGACTGCTAGAGAGCACATTTCTAGGGTAATGGTCCTCTTTGAAGAATTGGCACATCTTGGCGAATAATGTGACTTCAAGAGCAAAATTGATTTCATCCTCAAAACTCTACCAAAGAGTTATGACCATCCTTATGTAAGATACCTATCGGTATGGATGATCTCATAAGAGTCGTTACTTTGGTTGAAGAGGATATTGAGCGCAAGAAAGCGAACATGGTTGCAAAAAGGTCTGCTTCTCGTTCTAGGCCAATTGGTGGTAAGAACGATGAAGAGACAAACAGGATAAACCAGTTCTATTCAAACTTCAAGGATGAAAGTTTAAGCAAGAGGATATGTTTGGAATGTGGGGAGAAGGGACATAGGAGATGGGCCTGTTCCAATTCCGAAAGGAGTGGAAAGAAAGGTAATTCACACTCACTAGTAGTTGAAACTTGTTTAGCGGAGTATGCTACCCACTCTTGGGTATTGGATACGGGATCCACTGATCATGTATGTTTCACATTGCAGGGTTTCAAGCATACCCGACGACTAAGTGAGAGTTAAATCCTCATCACGCTAGGCGATTCTACGAGAGTGGCAGTTGAAGCAATGGGAGAAGTGCACCTGTCCTTTGGAGAGAAAAAGTTAATTTTAAGAGACGTTCTTTATGTTCCTGTTTTTCGGAAAAACCTATTTCTATTTCTAAGTTATTTAAAGATGAATATTCTGTTCGTTTTAATAAAGATGTTAATATTTTTTGTAACGATGTGATTATCTGTCATGGAACTTTAAGGAACAATCTTTATATTATTAACTGTGCACATCACTCACAAAATGCATCCTATAACACATCTACTATTTTTTGTAAACGAAAGCGCTCGGCTGACCTGAACGAGACACTTCTTTGGCACCTAAGATTAGGTCATATTAACCCGAAAAGGATTTAAAGGTTGGTGAAAGATGGTTCTTTGGGGTCTCTCCAAATTGAGCCATTTCCGATTTGCGAATTTTGCTTGGAAGGTAAAATGACCAAGAGGGCATTTGGAGCCAAGGGGCTTAGAGCTAAAGAAATGTTAGAAATCGTTCACACCGATGTGTGTGGTCCAATGCAAATCAAAGTTAGAGGTGGCTACGAGTATTTCGTTACTTTCATCGATGATTACTCACGCTACAGATACATTTTCCTAATGAAGCATAAATTTGAGACCTTTGATAAATTCAAAGAATTTAAGGCTCAAGCAGAGAATCATAAGGGAAAAAGTATCAAGTTTCTACGATCTGATCGTGGAGGCGAATACCTCAGCGATGAATTTTTGAACTACCTATTGGAAGTGGGGATCAGATCGTTAGTTATTCGCACCCGATGCCCTCAACAAAATGGGGTTGCAGAACGAAGGAATATAACGCTTTTAAAATGGTAAGGTCAATGATAAGTTATGCGAATTTACCAAAATCGTTCTGGGGTTACGCATTAGAAACAACGGCTTATATTCTGAACCTAGTGCCATCCAAATCGGTACCTAAAACCCCGAGATAATTATGGATGGGGCGCAAGCCCAGTTTTGGACACATCACGATCTGGGGGTGTCCGGCATACGTGCTAGACAAAGAAGCCGGTAAATTGGATGCACATTCGGAATTAAGGATGTTCATAGGGTACCCCGAAGGAACTAAAGGATGCATGTTCTATGGTCCTCAAGATCAAAAAGGTGGTGATCGACCCACTTTAGATTTTTGGAAGAAGACTATATGAACAAGTCGAAAGCCTAGAAGTGAAATTACCTTAGAAGAACTTAGGGGGCCAACTTCATTGCCAACTGTACAAAATGATATACCAAACGTCATGCCTACACAACCGGAACCTCATCGTAGTGGGAGGGTTATCAGACAACCCGAGAGATTCTTGGGGATAGGAGAGTCTTCGGACTTGATCTCCGCAGAAGAGTCAGATCCATGGTCTTACAATGAGGCGATCCGAGATAAAGATTCTCAATCCTGGTAAACAGCAATGGAAGACGAGATGGGTTCAATGGATCACAACAAGGTGTGGGAGCTAGTCGAACCACTTGATGGGGTAAAACCCATCGGATGCAAGTGGGTATACAAGAGAAAAAGGGGACCGGATGGAAGGGTTGAAACCTTCAAAGTAAAGACTAGTGGCGAAAAGGGTACACTCGAAAAGAAGGAATCGATTATGAGGAAACCTTTTCACCAAGATAGCCCATGCTCAAGTCCATCCAAGATTCTCTTTCGATCGATTCTTCAAGATCTAGATTTTGAGATCTGCAAATGGACGTCAAGACAGCTTCCCTTAATGGAAATCTTAACAAAGTAATCTATATGCAACAACCCGAAGGCTTCATTGAAAAAGGCCAAGAGCATCTGGTTTGCAAGCTAAGGAAGTTCATTTATGGGTCAAGCAAGCATCCCGCTTGAAATCGTTGTTTTGATCAAGTTATAAAGACCTACTTTTCGATCAAAACGAATTTGAAAGTTGTGTTTATAAAAAGCTTCGCGGAATCGCATTGGTATTTTTGGTACTATACGTGGGCGACATTTCGCTCATCGTAAATGATGTAAAGATGTTATCAAGCGTAAGGGCATGGTCACAAAAACAGTTCAATATGAAGGACTTAGGGGAAACCGGTCACATCCTAGGGATCAAGATCAATCGAGATTGCAGGAAAAGAATGATGGGGCTTTCGCAAGCCTCATATATGGATACTATTTTGAAGCGCTTCAGCATGCAGGATTCTAAGAAAGGCTTTGTGCCTTATGCATACCGGAATCCATCTATCCAAAAGATGTGTCCCAAGACACGTAAAGATATAGATGACATGAAGAGCATCCTTATGCTTCGGTATGGGAAGCCTCGTGTATGCAATCTTTGTGTCACGAGACCGGATATCCGCTGGCTGTAGGCATGGTGGCAAGATATCAAAGTAACACCGGGAAAGAGCATTGATTTGCAAAGAAAGAACATTCTCAAGCACCGAAAAGAACGGGACAAAATGTTAGTTTATAAGTCAGACAGTCTGATCCCCATCGGTTACACGGACTCGTATTTCCAATCAGACGTTGACTCCAGAAAGTCTACCTCGGGTAGTGTGTTTTGCATGGGGGAGGAGCTATGATATGGAGATGCGTAACGCAGAAATGCATCGCTGATTCTACCATCGAAGCCGAGTACGTCGCTGCTTGTGAAGCAGCGAAGGAAGTAGTTTGGCTCAAAAAATTCCTAGTGGACTTGGACGTTGTCCCGAATTTGCCCGACAAAATCACGATTTACTGTGATAACGCTGGAGCATTTGCAAATTCAAGGGAACCGAGAGCCCACAAAGCCAGCAAACACATTGAAAGAAAATACCATCTCATACGAGAAATCGTTAAGAGAAGAGACATTGAGGTGACTATGATTGCATCAGGAGATAACCTAGCAGATCCATTCACAAAGGGTCTGCCTCAGAGTACATTCGAGAGACATGTGGAAGGAATGGGTGTCAAGGACGTTGCCAATCTGCTTTGAGTAAAAGTGGGAGAAATATTATAAGGTTCGTGTTGGGTGACATTAGATGTCACATAGAACACGAGACATGTTGTAGTATACTTAAAAGCAGACTTTGAGTATAAGTGGGAGATTGTTGGGGTTATACTGAAAAGTATGCTTTTACTTTGTATAGACAAACTGAAGTTTCTTATTTATTCACTGAAATAAATTATTTAATCACTGTTGCATTAAATATGAATGAATGTTATATATGTTTATTGCAAACCCGTTCAATAAGACAGTACGTATTACGTTGTAGTTAATTTGGTGATACCCGATCACTGAAGATCAAATTAACAACCCTCGTAATTAAGTACAAATTCACAACCCAGATGGAAATGAACGAACCATCATGAACGGTTGAAATGTGAGACCCAGATTGGCTTGTCTTGACCAAGGGATCACACTAGCGCATTTAGGTGCGTTGAATGAGGACCTACAGGAGGACAAATTCTTTGGTACTGAATATACAAGAATTAGACCTCAGTGGTGCGTTATTTCTTAATCTCCAGATTGTGTGAAATTAATAACTATTGCTTTGATTTATGATGGGAAGAAAGTCAATGCGATTCGATACCTTATATATTGGGCAATATTATTAATTACATGACGATTGCTGACATTTAATACGGAGAATCGCGTGCAAGTACGTCTTGCTTGATTTGTCCCCTTGGTGGGCTCATATCCTTTATCATACCAAAACTTGCAAGTGGAAATTTGTTTCCGGTATGGATAATAATGTTGAGTTGTCTTTACTCCAAGGACAAAGATGTTAATTAATATAAAACTTGTTCAGTGGCTTAATTAATTAATGGACTAATATAATCTTAAACGCAGGAAATAATGAGCGGGAACCATATTATATGTGAAATCGTAATATGGGTTAAGATGGATAGTTCAATATTAATTTTATAGTGGAGTAAATTAATATTAATGGACTTGAATAATATTTGGCCCAAAATATTAAAACTTCATAGTCCATTGAAGGTCCAATCTTAACTCTCCTAAAGGCCCCCCAAATAGCCCAAAATAAAGTCCAATTAATGAGAGAGAGAAGTAAATATTCTTGCTATATTTTCAATAGTAAATTTTGAAATTTTTGTCTATTAAAGGAAGAAAAGATTGCCTTGATTTTCTTGTATGTATTTTATGGAAAAAGATAATTATTGTAGGAATACATAATTATCCCATAAATTCAAGAAGTCAAATATTGACTTCTATAATAGTGTAATTTTCGAAATATATAGGTAGAAGAGGGGAAATAATTTTTTTATGGAAAATTTAATTAAGAGAAAAGAATATAGAAGATATATTCAATATTTCTTGGAGACCAAGAAAATATTTTCTTCCTTTTTTTTTCAACCCTAATTTTCGCCCCCCTCCTCCCTATTTATAAGGGATGAACTCTTCATTCCCAAGTGCAATTCCATGTGTTGGAAATATTAGAAATCCACAAAGGTGGTAGCAAAATATTTAATTTCTTTCCCATTAAAATCGTTCATGCAAATCCTCCCACCGGATAACGTTCGTGGATGCTGGGATATATTTGGGAAGGCTCTTGGGTTGATCCATCGTCTAAAAGGTTGTTTCTACAAGAGGTTAGTAATCTCATAACTCCTAGTTCTGCATGTTTAAGATTTACGTGAATTACGTGTACGCATGTTGTTTAATTATTATGTTGAATTGATTTAGGATTGATTCATGTTAGTAATTATCTATTTAATTTAAATATGTATTTAAAAATTATCTCGAATAGATCCGGGCACCCTAATTTCCCAACAATTTAATCATCACAACTGGCAGATCTATGAAGCCCCTAAAGAACGAAAAGATAATTGTTATTCACCTTCTTATAGCAACAAACTCCACATACAACTACACATACAACTACACATACATCCCTGAACAATTACATTGTGTAGAACTTTGATTTACATTTATGAGTTTTCCTGTTTCAGAAAATTCAACTCACAAAGTGCATAAAATATAAACATGACTAATTCAGATTGCCATCAAACATTTGATATGCTTAATAATTAAAAAAACAAACCGCCATGTGCACAAGCAAATTCAGGCATATTTTGATGGGGTTCAAGAGAAAAGGACAGTAAGGGTAACATTCAAAGTCGAGGTCCGATTTAAAGATTCTCTGAACCCCAAATAGGAAATTCACATATCCACCTCATAAAAAATAGGTTTTACAGATTTGCATGCTCTATTTTGTGTTTTATTTATTCACAATGTCCAAACAATCAAGAATGAAGCAGCACCTCATACTATTAAAATAAAAGTCGAACAAAATACAAAAATTAATTTTAGACAATGATCCTGAACATTTAATCACTAAAAATTATTGATCGAAAAACACCAACAGGAAAAGGACATGTATAACTTAAGGAGATATATCCAGGATGCTCAGATCTTTTGGCAACAAAATTCTTATTACGAAGCAATAAGGGAGATTTATCATAATTTCATAAGTTTGTGTCTACCAGGGTTATAAACTCAAGTCTTAACTAAAGGACAATAACTTTCTTTGGATCTCATTTGAGAGCTCAATAAAGTCTATTCCACTTCCACATCCCAACACATGCCCTTCATCAAAATTCTCATTACAAAGAACCCACAATGTATACAAATCGAAATTACTATTCTTGAAAAAAAGCAAGTGGTACCAGTAAGCAAGTCAATGATACATATTTACAAATAGAGAGGCGGAGAAAGTTTTCCCATAAGAACGCGTCACAACTCTGCCATAAAATTTCACAAGATTTGAGGGATATTTCTGACAATTTCCATGGATGCCAACTGAAAGAAGAAATTTAACATTTTGACAATTTCATCGATTGAAGAGGCACAAATGAAGAAACAAAAATACCGTACAAAAAACAGAAATAAATAAGTAAAGAAACAAACAAATTTCAGCATGAAAATGAAACAAATGGTGAATAATTAAAAATCATACTTCAAGTCAATTTTCAGCAACCTATTTTTTGGAGCCATATCTGATATCTTTTAAAGGCCTAAAAAATAAGTTGAAGAACACACATATATCCTTGAATTATGAAGCATTAAGTAATAAAGAAGAAACTCAATGCTCATCATTATTGCATTTGAGAATGATATTTTATTTTCAATCGCTCCACATCTTTCCTAGTTGCAAAAAAGGCTAGAAAATTACCAAGTGAGCTCGAGGTTACCAATTGCATTTAGCAATTTTCACCCTGAAAAATTACATTAATTACAAGAGCTATAAAAGTTAATAAGGCTAGAAATTTACCAAGTGAGCTCCAAGTTACCAATTGCATTTAGCAAATATCAGATAAAATTGACAACTGCACATGAATATTTAGCAATTTAGCAATATTGATACCTGTAACAATTTCATATACATTCATTTTTTTATGGAAATATATTGGCTTTCATGTTAAAAATTAGTGCATTGCACACTCTTTGTTCAGTGGCAAATAAAGGCTTGCAGGTGGCTTTGTGTATCTTAGAAGAAAACAAAGATGTGAACTCTTCTTGCTATTTAATGCTTGAGGCATAGATGCAACTTCATGACACCTCAAAATTTTGAGAGCTCCTAAAATCATCACAAAAATCGTATAACATATAATCTAGAGTAGCTTGAGGTTCAACCAAAAAGAGAATTCATGAGTTTCTGTTATGGAATCACCTTTAGATACTTCCTTGTCTCCCCTACTTAAGCGCCTCCGCTTCTCCTGTGTATCCCCTCCTTCACTTTGTTCCTCTTCTATCTTTACGCTTTCTGTAGGTCCCGAACGGGGTTTTGTGAGAGTAGAAACCTAGAGGGGAGGGGTGAATAGACTTCTAAAACTTTTGTGAGATCAGGTGTGGATATGCAAGTATGCCTGATTAGAGTGCGAGTGAAGCAGTACGGACTGATATCCGACTTACTGATTGCTTGGAAGCAGATCAGTTCGGCGTCTATCAGTTCCACTGATGGTGCGGAAGATAAGTTAACCCGTGTGAAAAACCAGTTTGCTCAAACAAGATTCTGAGTAATCTGTTTTATATCAGATGACAAAGGGGTCAAACTGATCAGATCAGTTGCTTGGTGCAAATCTAATCTAGACTCAGAACATGCATGCAATATAAAGCAGGTAGTGTGCAAGAGTGTAAAGTAGATAAATCACACAAGATTTATAGTGGTTCAGACAACTCGTCCTACGTCCACTCTTCCCTATCAGTAGGGGCACTCACGTAACCAATCTGTACTTAGATTAATGTGTTAGTCCAACACAATACAACAAATGTTTCAAGAGTTCTCACTCAACAATCCCAGAGATCAGAAACTAGAAACTCTAGTCTGAAATCTTGCTAAACAAACTTAACCTAACTTTGTGGGTTTGGGTATAAGATTTGTATGTTCCAACTGGAATTCTATCCTAGTATTTGAGTAGCCTAAAGCTAGAGGATAAGAATTCTACGCTAAGAACTTTATGGGATGAAAACTTAGATTAAATCTTGAGTTGTGTTCTTCGTGAGGAAATCTTGCTTGAACTTGAGTTGAGCTTGTGTAATTTCTGTAACCTTAGAATGAAGGTTGATCCCATATTTATAGGCACGAAATCGAACTAGCCGTTGGAGAGAAATTCGAATTTTGGTCTATTTAAGGTAAGATTACAGGTTTGATGTGACGTGCTCAGAGGCGGCATGGACGAAAGCATGTAAGTTTGTCCTTTATAGTCGTTGGACTCTAAAGCGTTGGTCCTGCAAGTGTCAGTTCCGTACGTGCGTGTCTTCTTCTCATTGGTTCACAAGTACACAAATTCGACACTTTATTTACTAACAAGATTGACATTCGTCTTGTTTGATTGACTTGGCTCGTACTAGGTAACTTGATGTAGTCACTTGATGGATCTGACCATATCAGTTAAGACTGATCTGTCTACCTGGTTTGAATCTTCTGATGTAGGCTGTCTTAGCACAACTTACTGATTCTTCTTCATGTTATCTGATGTAGGTCTTCTGGTCGTGATGTCTTCTGATCTTCACTTTTTCGATCTTGATCTTCTGATCTTCAGCTCTTCTGATCTTCAAGACTTAGCATATACATATTGAGTTCCCCCTCAATATGTGACCTATCTGTTACATCAGTTGTACATACATTAACTTTCGTCATCTATCGATGTCTAAGTCATCGATCATCTATGGTCGACTTGGAACTTCCATCGAAACTATAAATTTCCCAACAATTTCCCCCTCTTTGATGGAACCAAAACAATTAATCTGAAAAACCGATAACTAGAATGTAAATAACATAAATAACACACAGTTCAGAAGACAATGAGAAATGGTCTTACGATCAGAAAGAGAGAGTATTTCATTAAAGATATAAATGTTTACAAGTACCTATCAACTGGTCCTAAACTAGTCTTTTGATCTGTTGTCTTCAATATTTGAATTTCTGGAGCTCTACTGGAATATCAAATACTTTATGCATCCTCTGCATCAGAGTAACCAGTCGATAATTCTCAATGATTCCTCCTTTCTTGGCAAAATCATAATATAACTTCTTAAAGGCAATAGGAGCAAGAGTTTTGTTCGATCTGAGAGGTGGCTTGAGAATTTCGAATGGGGGAGCCTCAGGAATTAAATTCATCGTCTTGCCTTCTTTCATTATGATATCGAAGAATTCTTAATATTTGGTTTCCAGCCAACTTCTGAATTCATCATCGAATTCCCCTTGATCAGCAGCAATCGGAATCTTCTCCAGAATGTAGACATCGCATAACCATTCTCCTCGAATCTTGTTCCATTCTGGTATCAGATCTTCTCGGGCAACCAGAATGTCTTTCACTGATGCAGGTAAGGCCCTTTCTTCCTAGACAATGTCCTCAGCAACAGCAACCTTCTTCCTCTGTCTTCTGACATACCTTGTGTCAAGACCTTTAGCTTCAGCCAATTTTTTCTTCTTGATGGAATCATCGATCACTCTCTGCCTCGCTTTCTGCTCTTCTGACTGTGCTGGGGTTATCTGAGACCTAGATCGTATCTCAATCTGCTTCTGGGTCTGAGTAGGTATCTTGGCCTGCTTACCCTTGGCTTGTATCCTCTTCTTAGGTTCTGCCTCTGCAGCTTTCTCTTCCTCAAGCAACTGCTTCGCCAGCTCAAGGCACTTGGCCTGATCTTCAGATTCGTACTGTTTCTGAATGTTGGATGAGAAATCTTCTATCTTATCTGTTGGGAGATGAATTTAATAAAGAGGATTTTGATTAGATCCCAAAACCCCTGAGTATGACATGTTCAGGATAATCTTGATAGATGAGTCAGGATTCAGTTTTAGAAGTATTCAGGATAAATATCTGCACCGTGTATAGTCGGCAGATATAGAACAAAGTTAGAAATCAAGAAATCAAGACTCAAGATGAAACCGAGAATCAAGGCTCGTGAGAAATCAAGGCTCAGAGAAACAAGGCTTAGAGAATCAAGACTTCGAGAATATCTTGAATGCTCAAGATATCCCGAATATTCCGAGGCACTCAAGTCGAGGAATATAGTCGTTGGAATCCGGTGGCGTGGACCAACGAGGAAGACAACCACTGGAAAAAGTGCAGAACTTCATAGAGAATAGTATGGATTTGAATGTGATTCTCTCCAACCGGTAACATTCAAATCCACACTATAAATACAAGATCTTTCATCAAATTAAGTGTGGAGATTATGCACAAAATGCCACAGAGCCAAGAGCGTTATAGTCAAAGATTCCCACCACTAGAACACAAGTCCGTAGATATACAAATATATTCAAAGAGTGTTCTAGAACCCAACCTAAACAACCCACGATGTATCCTAGCTTAGAGAGATTTTCCCATTCAGAAGGAAAATCTCACCATAGTTGGAGACAACACCAAACCCAAACCCATTCTCGCAAAGAGATAAGTAGTGGTGAAGTGAGGTAGTTGTTAGCAATCCCCGAGTGAGGGTGATAAGTCATGAAGGAGTGTGAACTCATTAAACATCTAAGAGGCGAGCCCGAGAGGGTGATAAGTCCGGTTTGAGTTAGTAAACTCGAGGAGGTAAATGTAAAGCTCAAGGTCGGGTTGAGTAAGTAAACCACGCGGAGTAGTAATTAAAAACTTCGAAATTTGAAGTTGAGTAAGTAAACCATGAGAGGTAGTCGTAAAAGCTCGGGAAGTGTTTGAAGGAATTTCCCTAGAACAAGGGAGAGTGGATGTAGGAGCTTGAGTCTCAGAACCACTATACATTGTTGTGTTCTTTATCGCTTTTACGTTCTTATCTTGTCATACGCACTCAATTATAAGCAAGACACAACACATGAGCTCAAAAAGAAAAAAATTGGAATCACTCTGCCCTCACCCCTGTTTTTTATATGCACCGCAATGAAATGTTTTGCTTCCGCACGCGCAAAATGGGTTTTCCCATTGGGACCAACATTATCTACTCTGGTAACAACATCAGATAAGATAGACTTTTGTTCAGAAATGACCTTCCCTTGAGCTTCAATATCGTGCCCATGCTTTTCAACTGTATGATACATTTTTACCAGTTCGGAGTCAGGCATAGCAACAGTTGAGACAATTTTTGGCATGGAAGCAGTTCCAGCAGTTGGTGTTGGGGAATTAATTGCCCGGATCTATTCGGGATGAATATTTAAATACAAATTTAATTCTAACAATTATTACTAGCATGAATTAATCCTATATTAATTCAAATAATAATTCAACAACAAATCATGCATATAAACAGTTCACATAAATCCTACGCATGCAGAATTACTACGGGTTTACGTGAACTAACCTTTCGGAGTGATAATCGTTGAGAAGATGGATCCCGTTCACACGAACATACCAAAAGACCTTCTCAAGTATTCCCTTATCCTCGTTCAACAATCCGGTGGTAGGAACTCACGAACAATTTAACAAAAGGGAAAAATAAAATTATGTTGCACCACCTTTATGGATTTCTAATTTTTCCAACACATGAAATTGCACTTGGGGATGAAAAATTCATCCCCTATTTATAATACTAGGTGGTGGTAGATGGGAAAATCTTTTTCTTGATCTCCAAGAAATCTTGAATATATTCAATATATTCTTTTCTCCATAATTAAAATATTCCATAAAAATCCTACCTCCTTATATTAAGGGGTTTTCGAAAATTTCCCATTAAATAGGGAAGAAATAGGATCTTTGACTTTTCTTGAATTTATGGGATAATCTTGTATTTCAAGAATACATATTCTGTTGGGAGATGAATTTAATAAAGAGATTTTGATTAGATCTCAAAACCCCTGAGTATGACATGTTCAGGATAATCTTGATAGTCTGAGTCAGGATTCAGTATAGAGTGTTCAGGATGTTATCTGCACCATGTATAGTCAGCAGATATAGATCAAAGTTAGATTTTGAAGATCGAAGACTCAAGAAGTTTCAAGAAATGAAGACTCAAGAAGTTTCAAGAAATCAAGACTCGAAGAAGGTTCTAAAGAAACCAAGACTCAATAAGTTTATGAAGAAATCAAGACTCGAAGAATTTTCAAGTAATCAAGACTCAAGAGTTTTTCAAGAAATCAAGACTCAATAAGTTTTCAAGAAACCAAGACTCAAAGAAGTTTCGAAGACTCAAAAGTTTCAAGAAATCAAGACTCAAGAAGATTCTAAAGAAATCAAGACTCAAGAAGTTTCAAGACTCAAGATGACATCAAGACTCAAGATGACATCAAGATCAAGATGTCATCAAGACTCCTAGTGATGACATCAAGACTCAAGATGTTATCAAGACATCGAAAGACTCAAGATGTTGAAGTCATCAAGACTCAAGAAGTCATCATCAAGACATCAAGACTCGTAAGACTGAAGACATCAAGACTCAGATGATATCAAGACACGTAAGATAATCAAGACTCAAGAAGATATCAATACTCAAAGATAACCCTAATGTTACGAGGCAATCAATAATATCTATCCAAGACTACAAACCGAGAAAATCGTGAATATTCGTAAAAATAGATATCATTTAAGATATTCATATGCATAAAAGGAATTCAAGTCCAAGTGTTGTTTAAGGTTATCTCATTCAGAGAGATTGACCAAAAAGAGCCGTTATGTTTGTCTACATTTACTGAATACAAGAACCAATCAGAGGAAGACAACATTGCATTTTTTATCGACATCGAAAAGCGCCAGACATCAAGCATGTCAAGAGTACTATGTTCCGCATCGCAAAAGTGGTGATTGTTTACATGAATGCATATTTCCTAAAACATGCAAGGGAATATTCAAACCCTAAAAATAGTCGTTCATCAAACACCATAAGAGAAAACTCATGAAGCTATCTCCTCCAACGGATAGTTTTTCAAGAGTGACCTTGGTGAAGTTGCCGATAAGGAGAGTTTACAAGAAATTTGAAAGCAACTCAAGAGCTCATTCGTATTATTGCAAATTGAAGCACTCGAAAACCCAAGAATTTCCCAAGTGTTTCACATTGAAGAGAGCTCATTCACTAAGCCTAGATTGATAAGATATATCCAAAGCTTAGTAGAGATATCCTAGCCTTTGCATTGTTCTAATTGTAAAGGATATCTCATCCTAGTTGGAAACCAACCAGAAACCCAAACTCTTTGTAAGGTAGTTTGAGTGTGTTTTGTTGGTGAGTTGGAGTTGTAAAGAGTTAGTAAGCTATAGTGAGTTAGCCAGAAAACTCTAGAGAAGAAGTTAGTAAGCTACTTGTGGTAGTCTGAACACTTGTGCGTGTTTGAGTTAGTAAGCTGCAGTGAGTCAGCCAGAAGACTCAAGGTAGAAAAGTGAGTAAGCTGCAGTGAGTCAGCCAGAAAGCTTTAGGAAGTGGTTAAGGAATTTCTCTGAAGGTCAGAGAGAGTGGATGTAGGAGCTTGAGTCTCTGAACCACTATAATTGATGTGTTGTTTTGGTTTCTGTACTGCATTATTATCTGTTGCATGTTTTTCACTGAAAGCATAATTCACTGATATTCAGTTGGAACCAATCCACTGAACTTGCATCAACTGATCACAGCCTTAATCATTGTTTTATTAAAAGGAAGAGTTTCAGCAAAGTTAAAAACGAGTATAAACATAGGGCCAACCATTCCGCACACTTGAGCAGCTAGAACTGATAGTTACCAAACTGAACTAACTCTACTGAGGATTCAGTAAGATAATTATCTGACCCAAGCAACTCAGGATCTCTTATAAACTCATGCTCATTTGGGCTAATCTGAAGCTTCTGGAAGCAGCTCAGGATCATTGTCTCAGTAGACTTTGACTCAGGGCAATCTGTGCTTCTCAGGGCCAAATCATCAGGACAACCTGACCCATCTGACCTCAGTGAAAGAAAAGTTTTAAAAATCACTGAACACGTGTATTCCCCCCCATACACGTGTGAGACTCATTAGCACAGGGACCAACAAGTGGTATTAGAACAGTGGTTCAACTTGACCACTTGCTTTGGTAAGCCATAGTCTAAATTGTTGAAATACTCTGGTGGTCTACTGAACAGATCTATTTGTTGATATCTTACAAGGCTCAGTCATCATGCCTTCTAAGAAACTTCCTATGTTCTCTGTTGAGAGCTATGATCTATGGAGATTAAGAATGCAGGCTCATCTGTATTCAAAACATGAAAGAATGTGGAGAGTGGTTTCTGAAGGACCATTCAAATTCACTGTTGTGAATCCCAGAATCACTGATACTGAGAGGAATGATCCCAGAGATGAATTTCCAAAATCTGATGATCAACTTACTCCTGATGAGAGAAAGTTAGTCAATCTGGACTACATTGCTAAAGATACTTTATATAGCACTATTGATGATGGTGTTATGGGGATGATTTCTCACTGTGAAACTGCAAAAGAAATATGGGACACACTTGCTGTTATGTGACAAGGCACAGATCATATTAAGGAAAACAAACTTTCTGTTGCTATTGGAAAGTTTGATAGCTTTGAAATGGAAGATAGTGAATCCATTGACAAACTTGAGGTCAGATTCACTAGCATCATGAATGATCTGAATGCTCTTGGGAAAAGATACCCACAAAGAGAAGTGACACTGAAAATTCTTAGAGGACTATCTAAGAAATGGGATATACATGTTGCGGTGATTGAAAACACCAAAAATATTGATTCCATGCCATATCAACAAGTTTTCTCTGAACTGAAAGCTTATGAGTTTGTGATTGACAAGAAATCTAAGAAATCTGACAGCAAAGATGATTCTTCATCTAGGAAGAATGTGGCTTTCAAAGCTAAAGAGAAATCCTGTAAGACTATAGAGTCTGAGAACTCACTTGCCAAAAATCAGGATGAGCAGGAGGATAAGCTAGTACTGATGGCAAGGAGGTTTGAAAAACTCAATAGCAGATATGGGAAATATAAGAAATATTACAGGAATCACAGGTACAAAAGAGACTCAAAAGCTGAGGACAAATACACTGAGAAAAGAAAGGACCATAAAGCTGAAGGATCCTCATCCAAAAAGAAGGACTCCAAGACCAAGGAGGAAAGTGATCAGGATGATGATACCAACAGAGATGCAACTGCCAAAAAAAAAGGTCACTTTCAATATGATTATCCGAGCTAAGTGCTTAAAGAAAGAAAGGAAAGACAAGCCATGAGAGACAAGAAGTTCTCCAAAGAAGAAAGTTATGATTCTTTGAGGAAGAAGAACATTCGAAGAAGGTTCGTTCCTCGGATGAGATTTTCTCAGATAGTGACAGTGATGATATCTATCTTATGGTCAGAGAGGAGGTAAATTCTTCTATCTCTGTTGTTGCTCCTACACAAGCACATGAGTTCTCAAGTTCAATATGAAAAGAACTTTGACCGATGGATTCGTTTGAGAATCTTATGAAGGACTATTCGTGTTACAAGAAGCGCCCTTTGAAACTCAAGAGCAGTAACAAGGAATCGATCACGAGAATCAAGTGGAAAGACTCTAAAAATGTTGAGATCACTTCTCAATTGATGGGAACTACTGATGAACTAGATGTTCTGAAAGTACAACTCTCAGAAAAAGAGAAGATGGTAGAGATTCTGAATGGAAAATTAGAGAAATCCACTAAGGAGATTCAGCTTATCAGAACTGAGTTCAATGACCTCTTTGAGAAGCATGAAACTCTAAAGAAATGTGAGGATAGTGCGCAGAGAAAGTTAGCTCTATTGAATTTTGCATCTAAAGTGATAGATGAAATTCAGAGTTATCAAAGACCTGCAACTATAAAAGCTGGATTGGGATACATTCCAGGGGGAACCTCACAAGGTCTTCTGAATGCTGCTTCTAGTAGCACCAAGACTGTCTTTGTTAAACAAGTGGCACCTAATCTTTGTTAAACAAGGACCTATGGTTTAAGAAAAACCGAAGGTTCAGGGAAGAAAGCCCAGACCTCAGGAAAAGGCTAGAAAACCTGACCACTCAGTAGGAAATCTTCAGGCCAGTACTTCAAAGCCCCAGGCTAAGAATACCAACCTAAAGAGATCTGCACTGAACCATCAGAGGAATTTTCAGAAGAGAAACACTCAGCAGAGATATTCTCAACTGAAAAGACCAAGTCCTCAGATTACTGAAAGACCCCAATTTCAGTACAGGCAACCTAAACCCCACTTGCCTAAGGGTAAAAGTTTCCTGAACCCAAGTCAGCAGAGACAGAGACCAGTTGCACAAAAGCCAAGGCACTTGAACAAAAGGCCTGAACCCAAGAAGAACTCTAAGGCTCATGTTCATGCTAAGGCTGACACTCATACACAAGATACTGTCAAGGTACCTAAGGTGGTGAATGTGTATGTAGATGTTTATGGGAGACAAATCAGCCACTTTAAAGTAATTAGAGTTGTTAGGCAGATTTAGGTTCCAAAAGGTACAGCTAACCTGGTAGGACCCTATACCAAATGGGTACCTAAGAACTGATATGTTTTTCAGGTGAAGGGCACTGAGCTGAATGAATACAACATATCACTGATGAGTGGAAATGAATTGGCTCCTGCTGTATGGTATCTGGATAGTGGATGTTCAAGACATATGACAGGATATAAGAAACTAATCACTGACTATGTTGAGCAAAAAGGCCCTCAATCACATTTGGAGACAACTCCAAAGGACAAACTGAAGGATATGGAACTCTTGAAGTTGACTCTGTTCATATCAATGGTGTTTCATATGTGTCTGGTCTAAAGCATAACTTTCTTTCTATCAGTCAATTTTGCGACAAAGGATTCAATGTTGAGTTCTCAAAGAACTTATGTTATGTGAAAGATAATACTTCACAGAAAATTTTACTGACTGGTACTAGAAAAGGAAATGTGTATCTTGCTGATTGGAGTTAAACTCCTAAAGATACATGTTTGATTGCAAAAAGTTCCACTGATACCAGTTGGTTGTGGCACAAAAGAATGAATCACTTAAACTTCAAAACCTTGAACAAACTTGCAAGATTAGCACTTGTGAGGGGGTTACCCAATGAAGTGTTCAGTAAAGAACATGTATGTGATGCTTGTCAGAAAGGAAAACAAATCAGAGCATCTTTCAAAAAGCAAAGTAGATGTTTTATCGATAGAATACTACAATTGTTACATATGGATCTTTTTGGTCCAAGAACACTGTGGAGCACTAATGGCGTAAAATACACACTTGTGGTAGTTGATGACTACTCTAGATACACATGGGTCATATTCTTACTCAGTAAGAAAGAGACTCAGACAAAACTGCCTGAACTCATCGAAAAAGGCTCAGAATCGAAAAGAATCGAGTGTGGTCAAAATCGAGATCGATAAAGGAACTGATTTTATCAATCATATTATATCCGATTATTAGGCAAAGAAATGGAATAGCTCATGAAACATCACCGCAAGGACCCCACAAAGAATAATGGTGTTCTTTGAAAGAAGAAATAGGACTCGAAAGAAGTTTACAAGGACAATGATTCTTTGAAGTTAATATTCCTAAGATATTTTGGGGTCGGCTATCAACACCAAGATGCTACTCTCGTAACAGATCCATCTTTGACCAAGAACCAAGGAAAAACTCCATATGAGTTTGTGGAATGAAAGGAAGCCTCTTGTTTCTTTCTTTTTCGTGTGTTTGGTTGAAAGTGTTTCATACACAATAATGGTAAAGATCGGTTGAAATTTTTGATAAAAGGCGATGAAGGGATATTCTTAGGATATTCTAAAGTCAAGAAAGTCTTAAGAGTTTACAACCGTAGGACTCTTATTGTGGAAGAAACACCTCATGTTGTTTTTGATGAATCTACTTGTGTTCAAAAAAACAGGAACATGACTCAGGAGAACTGACCAAGAGAATCACCAGACTTAGCCTGAAAAAGAATGATAAAACATCATCTAAACCTGAAAAGAAAAAGTCAGTCACTTTCTATGAATGGAGTGAATCGGACTCGACAAAAGAAGTTCGGGGATGAAAAACTCGAGGATGGTGAGACTCGGGATGGAAATTCTCCAATCGAAGGAAAGCCAACACATCGAAGCTGACCAATCTGAACATACAACAGTTCATACTCAGGTATGTAATGCCGATGAAGATGTGGTCACAGCTGAGGCAAACTCTGAATCTATCAACCAAATGGGAACTACAATGTTCTGAATGGAATTTCCCCTGAGGACGATGATTCTCTTTCTCTTTTTCTGTTGTTCCCTGAATTTAATGAACTACCTGAACCTAACATTTCTGATGTTGAGGATATTACTGAAGGGGGAACATCTAGGAGAAAATGGTTGGATAGTCATCCTAAAAGTCAGATTGTGGGTGATCTATCAGATGGTGTCAAAAACAAGAAGGTTCCATGGGGAAAGTGCTTTGTTCTGCCGCTTCCTATCCGAAAAAAAGAACCATCGAGATTGAAGAAGCTCTACAAGATTCATTTTGGATTCTCGCTATGCAAGAAGAGTCAATGGGTTCTCAAGGAATGAAGTTTGGGAGCTAGTGGATAGACCTAAGAGGCACAATGTGATTGGAACTAAGTGGGTGTTCAAGAATAAGAGAGATGAAAACAACAACATTGTGAGAAACAAGGCAATGCTAGTTGCACAAGGTTATTCCCAAGAAGAAGGCTTGGATTATGATGAAACCTTTGCACTTTTGTTGCAAGACTAGAAGCCATCGATTGTTTCTTGCATATCTTGCCCACATGAAATTCACGATCTATCGGATGGATGTGAAAAGTGCATTTCGAATGGTGTGCTTAAGGAAGAGGTTTATGTGGAACAACCTCCGGTTTCGAACAGAATGACCAAGTTTTTGAGGCTCGGGGAAAGCCTTGTATGGTCTTAAGCAAGCACCGAGCATGGTATGATACCCTTTCTCGGTTTCTTCGACCATGGTTTTATCAAAGGAACTATTGATAGGACTTTGTTTAGGATAGAAGATGGGAAAGACATCTTACTTGTTGATTTATGTAGATGACATCATATTTGGATCTCAAATCATCGGTTGTGTGAAAAGTTTTCTACCCGATAAAAGGAAAGTTTGAGATGTCAATGATGGGGAGATGAATTTCTTTCTTGGACTTAGGTGAAACCCTGTAGGTCGATTAATCCAAGGTTATGTGAGGGGCGAAGTCTAGAGGGGAGGGGTGAATAGACTTCTGAAAAAACTTTTCGTGCAGATCAGGTGTGAGAGCAGATAGCCTGATCAGAGCGCGAGTGAATCATTTGGTCCGATAGCCTAACTTATCGAACGCTGAAAACAGATCAGTTCGGTAACTATCAGATTAACTGATGTGTGCGGAAGCTTAAGTTTTACCCGTGAAAAACCAGTTTGTATAAATCAGATTCCAAGTTTTATCTTTTTAATCAGATGACAGAAATATCAGGTCCGATCAGATCAGAAGCTTGGTGCTATCTGATCTTAACTTAGAATATGTATGCGCTTTAAGATTGTGCGATGTGAGAGCAGTTAATCAAAGCAGTAAAGGCACACAAGATTTATAGTGGTTCGGACAAACCAGTCCTACGTCCACTCTTCCCTTTCACAAGGGGCACCAACTTAACCGACTTAACCGATCGACTTAGTTTTGTGTGTTAGTCCAACACAGTACACCAACAGATGTTTTAAGAGTTCTCACTCAACCGATCCCAGAAATCAGTACTAGAAACCCTAGACTGAAATCTTGCTAAACAACTTATCCTAACTTGGGGTTTGGGTAAGGTTGTTTAAGTTCCAACTATGAAATCTTTCCTTGCGTACAAGCAGCCTAATAGCTAGATGAAAAGATTTCTTGCTAAGAACTTATGAGATGAACACAATATAAAATAAGCTTGTTGTTGTGTTCTTCGTGCGGAAATCGACTATAGTTTGAGCTTCTTGATTATGTTGTTTCTCCAAGCATTTCCGTGTTTTTCACTCAAGTGTGATCCCATATTTATAGACCTTGAAATCAAAGAGCCGTTGGAGAGCAATTTGAATTTCAAGGCTATTCTAGGTGAACTTGCAGCTTGATGCGTCTTGAGAACGCATGGCCGGGCGTGAATGTCTATTTTATAGCCGTTTTGAGAGAGCAACATCGAATCCGAGATATCGACTCTGCTCATACGTGTCTCTTCCTTATTGGATGGAAGCCTTGTTTTTGCGTTGTTGTTCCTCCAACTAAGGTTGGTATTCTTGTTTAGATCGCAGACGATGATAAGATGAAACATCGGTTTTCATCTTATGAGTGACGATCGTCATCGAATCGATCGATCTCTCGATAGAGTCTTCGCTACCGTTGACTTAGCTTCAACCGGTCGACTCAGTCGATGTAGGTCTTCGGTCTTATCTTCCGAAGTCATCGATCTTCTAGTATTCGAGGTTTGAGCTTCATGACTTCCATTGAAGTTATCCGACCAGATCGATTCGATCCGATCTTTCGCTCGTTTAACGCTCGCTCGTCGGGATATCGAACTTCAGATTCGACCTATACATATTGAGTTCCCCTCAATATGTGACCTATCTATTACATCGGTTGTTTTATACAATCATTATCAATCGGTCTCCTATAGCAAGAATGGAAACATCGATCTACCTAACAGTCCGACCGGGTCCTATTACATGTGTTTTTGAACTTTTCATCAAAACTATAAATTTCCCAACAATTTCCCTTTTTGATGAAACCAAAAACACCCGAGAAACCAAACAATTGATAAGTATAGAATGCTTAAAGAAGGTGTAATCGTAAGACAAAGAGATTTTTTGTCTTGGGATTTAAAAAATAAACTTTTCATTAGGTATGTTGATTACATGTTACATCGTAAAAGTTTTGAATTTAAAAAGCGGTGATCCCTAGACGTCTTCGATTCTTCACTCCTTGGGCTTGTATCCTTACGGTATTTCTCTTTGGTCTTGTGGAACGTTGAAAACTGATAGAGTTTCCATTTGACATCGTTTGTTCGTGACTTGATCGCTTATATGCGATTTGCTCGTAATGTCAAAGTAGAATCTCTCAAATGCCATCATCCAAATGAGCCATCCGCCTTCTTCGAAAGTATACTAGCATATCAAACTCCTGGCGTAGATATTTTACATTCATAAGTTTGGCCTCATTTTCCGAGATACTTGAAAAGTCCGATATTTATTCTCAGAACCGGTTGAGGAACTCATCATCCGGTGATTCTTCTTGTGGAACAAGATCAAGGACAAAAAGGCATCTAGAAGCCATTCACTTCCGATCTTATTCCATTCCTCAAACCTCTTAAACAAGCAAAGATTTTTTTGGTATGATCTCGTCGACTTTTGTCGGTAACCGAGGTTCCGTGCGAGATTTTCCATAATCCTTTTCTTAGCCCTTGATTGAACTTCCGTTTCAACCCCTTCCGCTTTTTGCGCTTTTTACGCCTTCTTCTTTCTTCACCATTCCTCTTTGGACAATCTTCTACTAGCTCCTTATCACCAGATTCGACTAGTCATTGCTTTCCGGTGACTTTCCGGTCCGAGTAATCGTCCAGATTTTTGATGTCCCAAAGACCCCAGCAGCCTTTTTCTTGCGATTGATCCCGGCCTTATCCGTATGAATCGATCTTCGATGTGTCGATTGGTTTCTCAGATCCTTCCCCCTTTTTGGTTTTGATCAAAAGCGATTGAGGTGAGAAGTCGAGAACCAAAGTTGATCGATAATGCCCGATTTAGATCTTTTAGCAGATAAACCTCAAGCTTGAGTCGTTAGGTTCCAACAGCTTGTAATCACCTTGCTTCGCGCTTTCCATTGTAGCAGAGAGTGTCCAAATCATTTTGTCAAATTTCTCTCGATAACTCGAGCCTTTTCTCGAAAGGAGTCATTTAAAAGAAGATTGATTTTGATCCACCTGCTTTCAAATTTTGTCATCAATCGATTTTGTAAGCTCAAGCCAGATATGGTGGTCATGGATCGGGAGAACCGATCTCCGATTGCTTCGATTTGTTTGAGATCGATTTGTCTCTCGATCGATAGCACTCCCTCAATCTCTTTCTTTTCAGAGATCTTTGAGACAAGATCGATCTCCGAAGTTGATCAAATGGTGATTTGAGATGTAGGAATTGGATCCATCACTTGATCAGTTCGCTTGTTTGTGCCTCCCGGTGGTTGGTCGTGAATCGCAAAGACACGGTCCCACTTTCATCGGCAGCCTCGTGCATTCTCCATTTCGGCGCATTTTTCGAGCTTGAAAGCGATCTCCAAATTTTTCTTCTTCCACGAATTCCAACTTCCTGTGGATCGAAGCTTTCAGATTTATCGGATATTAGCTCGGTGGTGATCCCACTTTGGCGGACTTCCTCATATCGGTCAAAATCTGCGAACTCATCCGCACCACCCATCTGTTCAACAAGTAAAATAAGATCGAGAGCTTTTTTAATCCGAGATCTCTCGGTGAGGATCTCCATGACTTCTTCTCGACAGCGAGGATGGGCGACCCGATTGGATACGTCTCATCAATCTCTCGTTCAATTCTTAGTCCGACCATTTTTCCGGTGATGGTCTTTGTTGATCTGGATACATGAATTATCTATCCGCATTCTGGCTGATGAGATGTGGAAGCTTCGGTTGTGCTTGAGTCGGCGGAAGTTGTGCGATTGGTTCGACCAAAGTGGTTCTGGCCAGAGTGGCGATTGTATCCGGTTCAGTTCATGAGGTGTGAACTGAAGCGAGAGACATGCTTAGCGACCTTAGTCCGAAAGCGGTGAAATTTTGAGGTTGAGGAGAAGGAGATTTATCGGCTTGGCTTCTACCTCGAACGCTCGGCGAGCTCCTCGCGTTGAGAAGCTTTTGCGATTCTGTTCCTTGTTGCGCAAATGATCGTTTCGGGCGCTTTTTCTTCTTGACTCATCATCTTGCTAGAGTCATGGTAGCTTGCTTTGCTTTCTTTTCGCCTCTTCTCTCCGGCCTTCACCGATTTGTTTCTTTTTTTCGTGGAGCAACCGTGTGGATGAGGCGGCTTCTTTGCTTTTCCTTTCTTGGTTTGTTGGAGTGGGCTTTGTCATCGTCTCGTGGCCCGTATATATAACCGGGTTGATGAGAGGAAGGCATTGTAGGAACCATTCTCGATTCCATTCGCCGCTTGGCTTTGTCCTTCAATATAATCGCAACCTTGTTGAGATTCTTCGATTCTCTTTTTCGGAAAGACACGCACTGGATTCATTGACTCCAAATTTTTTCGTGTTCTTGGAGCAAGATGGCTTTTCGAAGCCGTGCCAATTGATGTTTCGAGCCCCATCAATTATTCTTTGCCATGTCGTACATTTTTGATGATGTGAGAGCATCCGGGCTAAATGAGATTCCCATGATCGTTTTCGATGTAATGTCAAACAACAACAGACTTTCTTTTTGAGCATTGGCCCGATGAATCAGGCTTTACGATGTTTGTCCGCCTCTTAAGAGCTCTCTTCGATTTCTTCGTCCTCATTCTCCCTCAGAGGCAGTGAGATTCGCCCTTTTGGTAAGCCGAACGACGAAAGGATGATGTCGCATTTGTCACCGATTTCTTCTCCGATTCGACGATATCGGTTGTCTCTCGGATTTTCAGATCCACACTCAAATTTCCGCAGAATTAGTGCCTCATCTTTTGCATCGCATTGGATTGCAAAGGAGCGAGAGCAATATGTTTCGATCCGGCCTTCTTGAGAATTTGTTCCACCTCCATGGATTCAGGATCCTCGGTGGTTCCAAACCGAACGAACTTATCCTCAAAGATCTTCGTTGCGGTTCAAGCATAGTTGCACATGATCTTTCCTAGTCCATGAGTGGCCATCTGGTGAGATAGACTCATTAATTTTGTGCATAATCAATATCAATATCATATGCGCGGAAAACAAGAGGCAATGAAGCATAAATTCAAAAACAACTTTTGAAATCAACGTTTTTATCGGAAAGAAAGATTCATCATTAAGTTTAAAAAGAAAGTATTACCGATTCAAATTTTCAGAGATGATTTGAACTCTAAGAAATCGCTTTTGAAACGAGAGAAAATTTGAAGTTTTTTAAATTGATAATAATGCAAGTTTGTGAAACGTAAAAACTCGTAAGGTTTGATGAATCTTATATAGAGGCGGAGGGAACAATAAGACAAGATTTGGAAGATCAAACGTTTTGAAAAGATTGTACGCTCCAGATGAAGCGGTTTTGATCGTAAAATTGGAAAACGCGACGTCAAAAAAACTTTTGGATTTAAAAAGCACGATCAAAATAGCGGTTAATACATGTACCCCACGCCCGCATTAAATGATTTGCAAGAGTACACGTCACAAGGGTAGTGGGTACAAGAGGGCAAATAATATCGATACGATCCGATAAATAAGTAAAGAACAAGAGAAAGAGATACAGATTCGGTTGATCGATATAGTAATCACCAATATTACTTGTCAATGTTGATTCCACTTGTTGATCTTAATCATTCTTCCTAAGCCTTAAGAAATTTCCCTAACCGATCCTTTTTCAACCGATCTTCTCCAACAGATCCGATTTGTTGAACCTTCTGCTTAGCCGATCTTTCCTTGAGTACGCCTCGATTTCCCTTTTGATCCTCTTCTTGATCGGTTGAAGTTCCCCTTCAACCGATATTTCGATATAGATCGATATATCCGATTTGTTGGAGTTTCAAGCTCGGTGATCTCTCATCCGATCATACTCGTAAGTAATCAGATTTTGGTTGACCTCATCTGATTTTTTTCAGATTAAGCCAATTCTTGGGATAAGTGTTACCGCCAAAACTTAGTCTTGAGTAGTAGCTTCTAATCCCTAAGTAGGCGTGATTTGACATCGCGTCGTAAATATAAATCGAATCTCTCGATATGTCAATCAACCGTAAATTTATCCAATTATCATCGATGATTTCTACTGTTTGTCCTTTTGATGCAAATTTCTCGGATAGGCTTTTTGAAATGGAAATTGCATTTGCATCCTTGCTTGGCCTCTATAAATTGGACCAATGTTTTACACAACATCACCCATTCACCATACTTATCTTCTTTGTAAGAAACATGTATCTTAGTGAACCCTTGTTTCCCGGTGAGACTTCCTAAGAAACACTTTTACACCCTTTTATATGGTTTCACCTTCTCAAATCAACCCCTTGCATCCCTTATTATTGTTTTTTTTCTTCATCATTCGATTTCACATCGATTCTTTTAAAGCTTCTCTACCACGGTGGCCGGATCTGCAAGGTAACCGAGAAGACACTTCTCCTAACCGTATGCACCTTGTGTGTCTATCCGGATGACGAAACGGAACCATCGGACTTAGTTCGGTATAAAATATGCAACACATGTGCCCATGAGATCGGACGACCAACTCTTTGGCACACGTGCTCCATTTAACAATTTGGAGAGCCCTACTATTTCTCCTTTTTAGGGCTCCCGGCTTAAGAATCCTATCAAGGTCATTGCCGCTCCATTTTTTTCTTGATCTTGACTTTTTTGCGGCGCTTTGGGATTTTGTTCTTTAAACCTCTCTTACCCCCTTTGTTAAGTGGGGGAAAATGAGAGTTTAAAATCTCTCTTTCCTTCTTCAAGGGGGGGATGAAAGGTTTAGGGTTATAGGTTTAGGATTTTGGTTAACATTTATGTCTTCGACCTCAAGGTCTTCTTGTACTTGTAACTCGTAATGTAACCTCACCTTCGGGTTTTTATCAATGAAAAGTTCGTTATTTCATCGTTGTGTAATTTCCTTTCTTATGCGATTGTTAGCTCTTAATCTCGAATCTTGCTTGTTGAATATCAATTAAATCGATTCACAAAGAAATACTATAACCAAATTGATTTAAACAGATAATCCTTTAAACCGAGCATTTTCCTTTAATCGATAAACCTTGAATCGATCGGTTCCTTTAAATCGATAGACTTTAAATCGATAAACTAAAATCGATCGGTTCCTTTGGATCCGTAACGTATAAGTCCGACGATTTTTGCTTATCGCCTCTTTGAGATCGATTAAGATACCAAACTCAATCGATTTCTCTCGATCTGGTTAGTCTCTTAACCAAATAGTTTCGAGAACATTCCATCAAACATTTTGGTGACTTTTCTCCAAGATCTAGAAGTCCTAGCTCATTGCATAAATCTCGAATCGATCTCACTAGTGGCTTGGTTAGAATATCAATATTCCAGATATCAAGATGAATCTTTTTCCATTCTCGATATTCTTCTTTTCAACGTGATCTCTTATAAAGTGGTGGTGTCGACATCCACATGCTTGCATCTTGTATGTAGAACCGGATTCGAAAGTGATTGCAAAAAGCACTATTATCGCCACGTAATATAGGTGCGTTTTTAGCTACAATGTTGTAATCCCTTGATTGGGGAACAAATGACCTCCTGCACCCATATATTTCGTCAGGTTGTAGATGTCGCGAATCGATGTCCGCTTTTTGAAAACCACGAGATCGCCTTTTACTTCCTAAGAATGACATGTTCCCGAGGTTGATTTTTTCGTCGATCTTGCAACCTCCATAATCGTAATCGTAATACCCACTAAGCTCTAGATTATCATCTCGATGGGTAGAATAAACCAAGGTTTATTGTTCCTTCAGATACTTAAGAATCCGCTTAGTCGCTTTCTAGGTGGTCGATCATCGATTTGCTTGAAATCGCACATACACCTATCGCAAAAAGTGATATCCGTCTGGCACGGCAAATCGGGTATAATAGAGATCCAATGAGAGCCCTATATTCCTTCCGATTTGCCGACTAAAATTTCATCTCGATCCATCTTGAATCCAGTCATCATAGGAATTTTGGCTTCCTTACTATTTTGAACTCCAAACTTAGCCAATAGATTCCTAGTGTACTTTGCTTGGCAGATGAATATCCCTTCTGTGCTTTGTTTAACTTGGAGACCTAGAAAGTAATTCATCTGACCCATCATGGACATCTCGAATTTCCCTTGCATCAGTTTACTGAATCTTTCACATAGGCTCTTGTTAGGAGATCCGAAGATGATGTCGTCCACGAAATCGAACCATCTTAATATCTTCTCCATCTTCTATTCTCGAATAAGGTTCTCGGCCCATCGTTCCTTTAGTGAACCCACTTTCAATCAAGAACTGAGAGAGTGTATCATACCAGGCTCGCGGAGCCTGTTTCAGGCCATAAAGAGCTTTTCTTAAACGATACACTTGGTTGCTCTTTTCAAAGCCTGGAGGTTGTTCGACATAAACTTCCTCTGCTAGTACCCCGTTTAAGAAAGCACTCTTTACGTCCATCTGATACACAAATGAACCCTCTCGTGGGAAGCATAAGTTTAAACAAACCGAATGGCTTCAAAGGCGAGCGGCGGTGCAAAGGTCTCATCGTAATCAATTCCTTCCGATTGGAATACCCCTTAGCAACAAGTCTTGCCTTATTTCGGGTGATAACATTTTTCTCATCTCTTGTTCTTGAAGATCCATTTCGCGCTAATTACGTCTTGATGACCTCGTCCATCTACTAGTTCCCATATTTCATTTCTCTCAAAATCACTCCTCCTCCGCATGGCTAGAATCCGGTTTAAGGTCTTTGTAATGCTTCCTCTATTGTAGTTGGTTCCTTCATATTGATAACAAAGAATACATGGCACTTTCACCAACTGATGTCTAGTTTTAATTTTATCGACGGGTTCCGATTATCGATCGGTTGGATGACCGGTTATCCAGTCCTTCTCGCTCGACGGCGCCGGTTTTGAGAACATCGTCCGTTTTCGATAAAAATCTTATTACTAGCGATTGGGAGTGGTGCAGGGTTATGGTCCACTTGATAAGAACAAGTCTTAGCTGATGTTGGACTCATCATGTGCTGATGTCTGTTCGTGAGAACTTCAGAAGTTCCCCCTGAACCGGATGGTTCGGGATTCTTCTTGTCTCACCGAATCAGCTTTTTTTTCATCGACAGTTGTTCGCACCTTCAGATCTCGATTGATCCGGTGAATCGCCTAGATCCGGAATGTAAATTGATCTGCTTTCCGATCCTTTTTCCTTGATCGTTAGGCGATCCATTTTCGAATATCGGGTTTCGTAGATCGTGTACTTTTTGTTTCGAGGATTTCTCTTGATCGAAGATGCTTCATCAAAGGTTACATGGGGTGTTTTCTTCCACAATTAGGGTTAGTTTGTTGTAGACCCGAAAGCTTTGCTAGATGAGGAATACCCTAGAAATATACCCTCATCGGACTTGGCCTCAAAAGTCTTCAACCGACTTTTCCCATTATTGTGTATGAAACACTTACACCCAAAAAACATGGAAGTAAGAAACACGAGGTTTTTTCGCCTTCCATAGTTCATAGGGTGTTTTGTAGTGAGCCTTAGTCGGGAGACATCTGGCTCTGCGTGATGGCATGCAAAAGGTTGATTGATTATACGCCTTAAACGGTTTGGTATCGCATGTTCAACTAACATTGTTCGAGCAACTTCTTTGGGAGTTCTGTTTTCCGCAGATTCCTTACTCCATTCTTTGGGCGCCCTCGCGGTGATGTTTCATGTCAGATACCAAACTTAGAGCAAAAATCAAGAATAAAAGAGTTCGTAAATTTGCAGACCTTTATCTCGATCCGATTTTTACTACTGTTGACACCCTTCTCATTTTGTAATCTTCTTAGTAACTCCGGGTATCTTGGTTGTCGCCTCATTCTTCTTATGTAAGAATATAACCCTGTAAACTTGGAATAGTCATCCACGATTACTAGAGTGTATTTGCGTCCCGTTGAGACCGACCGTGTAATCGGGTCCAAATAGATCCATATGAAGTTAAACCGCAACTCTGGCCGATGCCGGTCCGAAATTTTTTGAATGAAGCTTTGATTGCTTTTCCCTTCCTATTACGCAAAGACATGTCCGATCCTTTTGAGAACACTTCATTCGGAAGTCCTTCCACTAGAGACATCCTAGCTATCTTATTAAGAGTTTTAAAGTTCGGGGATGGCTCATTCTTTTTTATTCTTGAGCCAATCGCTACTTTTGGAACTCTTAACAATCAGCACGATTTCTTGGACAACTGTTCCAATCACGTGTAGATCGTCCCTTTTCTTGAACCGATTAGCAAAATCTATTGAGTGACTCGATTCTTGATAGTGCATTGATCGGCCGAGAACTCAACACCGAATTTTGTATAATTGTGAAACCGATAATAGGTTGTGCTTCGGACCTTCGACATACGAGACTCAAATTACTTGTACATCATCATTCTCTAAGGTTAGAACCCTTTGGTATAACCAAAGTTATCATCACCAAGAGTACACGCGGGCCTTTTCGTTTCTATGTAGGCGAGGAGATGTTTGCTTTCAAATCATGTGCCTTGAGCATCCACTATCGATGTACCGAGATAGTTGCTTGCACACCTCCTTTGTTGGCGGACCACGCCGAACCCCGCAATCGGATCAGCTTTAGGTACCCCTTTTTTGATTGGGTCCCGAGGGGTTAGGTTTCGATTTGGGGATCCATACAAATGAAAGCACTTCTATTGTGATCATCGATCAATAGGCTCGATTTGTCTCCCATACTGTCAACATAATCATACTTATCCTTATATGCTTTTCGATTTGTATGATTACTTGTGTGAACCTTGGATGACTTAGAAGACTTATGATTTAACTTTTTAGGTTTGTCTTCTTTTTATCCAAAGGTGGTTCAAAGGTCGTGACCCTAAATTTTCGACTATAGGGGTAGTACGATTTCGCTACCATCAAAAGATTCATATCCTTTTCGCATAGATGGTTTTCGCAGGATTTACCGAAGCATGCTTATTAGGCGGTGACCTTTGATTGGGTCTCGGATTAGACTTCCTTTTGTAGGTTGTCTTTTTCGATTCTGATCTGTTGATCGAGTTGAGGTCTCTTTAGAACTGGGTTCTTCCGTTGATTCCTCGGTGATGCTTTACCGGTTGGGGGGTCCATTTCTGCATTCCGTACGTTAGTTGCACTTGCCTTACCCGCTCAACTGGTCTCTTACCCCTATTAGATCGAAGTTTAGCTTTTTGGTGTGTCTTTTTCGTAAATTAAATGCGATTACACCTTTCGAGATGAATCATCGGGGCTTTTGAGGATGTGGAGGGTTTCTCATAGCCAAGTCCCTCCTTATCAATCTTTACTTTCGAAAATAGGCGTTCATGTCTTGAGCGGTTTTAGATGATTTTGAAAAAAACCTCTATTTTCTTACATGATTATCCTCGAGGATTTCGGACTTTCATGATTCGGAATAGCTCATCGAATTTTGCTTGCGGATTTTGAAGTCATCGACTTCTTTGTCTGTTAAGTGCCATCGATCTTTGATCTGCTTTTCGATCGAAGCTTTTAACTTCGAGAATTTTAAATTCTCGATTACCTTACGAAAGGCTTCACCGATCTAAGTTCGGAGAGGCTTTTCCGAGATCATTTTCTTGAAGAAGTGATTATTTCGGTCCTCGACTTATCATTCTCGGCTTCACAATAGCATAAGTGTCTCTTTGCATTGAGAGATCTTCAAGCAATTGCTCGAGTAGAGTTGCAGTCAATCTCCCCAAAGTGTGCTAATGATAGCAGTGTAAAGTCCGAGCAAGTTTGGAGGTTACCTCGATTTTGGTCCTCCCCGGCCATCGGCAGAGTTCATCATCGTCGGCGAGAATATCGGATCTTCATTTTCATAGAAATTCGGCCAGACCTTCTGATCGGTGAAGTCTTCTCTGAAGAGTATCCGGAGTCCTCGGAGGCAGATAAGAATCGTCAATTCTCGTATCGGCAACCATGGCTCTTTCTGTCTCTATAGCGTTGTTCTCTTTTGTTCCTCTTTTCTTCCCTCCCCGGCGTCGTGCAGGCGATCTGTGCTTTATAGTGATGGCTTCTCCACGATTAAAGACCCCTTGATCCAACGAACTTTTTCTTCGGGTGAATCACTCGTCTGTATATGACCTATCGGGTGACTTTCCTTTCTCGATAAGTGGTCCGAACTTCTCGAATCGATTGATTTTCTCTTCCTTCGCCCGTCGACTATCTCTTTTCCTTTCATCTGCGGATCCCTCCGATCATCGGATCTCGGTTCTTTCGGAGATCATGTAGTCCGATCTCCTATCTCAAATCCTCGCTATGTTGATAGTCCTTATAAAATCTTCGATACTTACCAAGTTGTATGTCGACTTCTCAAGCTTCCCAGCAAGGAGCGATCTATTCTGCCGACTTATTATATTTCCAATGGGTTCATTGGCCTTTGTTCACTCTTGGTTGCTTTGAAAGCAATCGATTTTGAAGTCGAGGTTTTTTTGAGGCACCTCGTCTTCATCAACTTGACCTCTTTCAATCGTGTCGAACTCGTGAGCTTTAAGACTCAAGAACAAGCTACTAGGTTTCATTCTTGAAATGTCACGGCAATCTTTGATTACCGTGACCTTCATGTCCCACTTCTTGGTGAGAGACCTTAGGATCTTATAGTTGATATCTTTATCGGACATCTCTACCAAGTTCTCGAAGCTTGTTTATAGACATTGTAATTCTTCCATCGAGTTCGTTGATGGTTTCGTTGGCGGCATCTTGATTTCTCGAACTTCACGGTTTCGGCTTGAAGACTATTTATCTTTTATCTGTTCATTTCCCTCGCAGATCTCGGCCAAGAGTATCCCACATTGCTTTCGCAGATTTGAGATACTTAATCTTTTTCTTTGGTGACCTTATCCATTGTTTTCATGATAATATGTCTTGCAATGGTGTCAGAGTATGCAATTTTCTTTCTTCTCCGTCCATCGTTTCGGGCTTTTTGCATACAAGACTTCCCGTGGGGAAAGTCCGGATCTCCCTCCGCAGGATTGTCGTAGTAAATGATGATGGGTCCTCTCGATGACTTCCATCATTCTCGCCCTTCGTCGAGCCTAGATGGTTGGACATATATATGGGCCCAATCAAGATACTCATCGATTGAGAACTTTACAGATCATGATACATCTGGGGACGTGTTATCCATGCCGGTGATTTTGGAAAAATGAATGAGTTTTAAAAACGGTTTTTCAAGATCGATTATTGACCACAATGACCACGAGAGTCATTGGTCGGAAGAACCAACCGCCCTCGATACCACTTGTAGGTCCTTAAGCGGGTTATGTGAGGGTAGAAGTCTAGAGGGGAGGGGTGAATAGACTTAAAAAACTTTTTCGCAAAGATCGGGTGTGAGAGCGATAGCTTTGATCAGAGAAAGCGAAGTGAATCGCTTTGGTCTCGATAAATAACTTATCGAACGCAAAAAACAGACGTCGGTAACTAGAACTATGATTAATCGATGTAAAAGGAAGCTTAAGTTTTACCCGTGTGAAAAACCCGGTTTGTATAAATCGATTCAAGTTTTATCTTTTAATCGGATTACGTAAATATCAGTCCGTCGGATCGAAGCTTGGTCTTTATCCGATCTTAACTTAGAATATGTATGCGCTTTTAAGATTGTGCGATGTGAGAGCAGTTAATCAAAGCAAAGAAAGGCACAATAAGATTTATAGTGGTTCGGACAAAACCACCCCACGCCCACTCTTCCCTTTCACAAGGGGCACCAACTTAACCGACTTAATGGATTTAGTTTTTGTGTTAGTCCAACACAAGACACCAACAGATGTTTTAAGAGTTCTCACTCAACCGATCCTTAAATCAATTACTAGAAACCTAGATCGAAATCTTGCTAAACAACTTATCCTAACTTGGGGTTTGGGTAAGGTTGTTTAAGTTCCAACTATGAAATCTTTTCCTAGCGTACAAGCGACTAATAAATTTAGATGAAAAGATTTCTTGCTAAGAACTTATGAGATGAACACAATATAAAATAAGCTTGTTGTTGTGTTCTTCGTATGAAATCGACTATAGTTTGAGCTTCTTGATTATGTTGTTTCTCCAAGCATTTCCGTGTTTCACTCTGAAGTGTGATCCCATATTTATAGACCTTGAAATCAAAGAGCGGTGGAGAGCAATTTGAATTTCAAAGCTATTCTAGGTGAACTTGCGGGCTTGATGTGACGGCGTCTTGAGAACGGCATGGCGAAAGGCGTGAATGTCTATTTTATAGCCGCGTTTGAGAGAGCAACATCGAATTGAGTATCACTCTGTTCATACGTGTCTCTTCCTTATTGGATGGAAGCCTTGCTTTGCGTTGTTGTTCCTCCAACTAAGGTTGGTATTCTTCTTGTTTAGATCGCAGACGTATGATAAGATGAAACATCGGTTTTCATCTTATGAGTCGACCGATCGAATCGAACCGACGTCACCGATATAAGTCTTCTGGCGTTGACTTAGCTTCAACCGGCCGACTCAGCCGATGTAGGTCTTCGGTCTTATCTTCGAAGTCATCCGATCTTCTAGTATTCGAGGTTTGAGCTTCATGACCTGGCGAAGTTATCGACTAGATCGATTCGATCCGATCTTTCGATTACGGTTTAACGCTCGCTTCCTGTGGGATAACTTCAGATTCGACCTATACATATTGAGTTCCCCTCAATATGTGACCTATCTATTACATCGGTTGTTTTATACAATCATTATCAACTGGTCTCCTATAGCAAGATGGAAACATCGATTAACCTAACGTGTCCGATTTGGTCCTATTACATGTGTTTTTGGAACTTTTCATCAAAACTATAAATTTCCCAACACAAACTAAGGAAGGAATCTTCATCAATCAAGCAAAATACACCAGAGATCTGATTGCAAAGTATGGTGTACAGAATTGCAATGCAGTTAGAATTCCTATGAATACTAACTACAAGATGGATCCTCGATCTCAAGGTAAATCAAGAAATCACACCGATTATAGAGGGACCATTGGATCACTGCTACATCTCACAGCAAGTAGGCCTGATATTACATTTGCTGTTGGGATATGTGCAAGATACCAAGCTAATCCTAAGACTAGTCACATGGAAGCTGCCAAAAAGATTCTGAAATATCTTAAGGGCACTGTGAATAGAGGATTTTGGTATCCAGCTGATGATAACCTTGAATTAACTGGTTATTCAGATGCTGATTATGGAGGATGTAGAATTGACAGAAGTCTACCACAAGAACTTGTCAATTTCTTGAAGTAAACCGATATCATGGTTTTCAAAGAAAACAAACCTCAAGAGAGCAACCAAGATTATCAAGTTTAATACATGGCTGCAGGAAACTGTTGTGCACAGATTCTTTGGCTCAGACAACAATTGAGGGATTATAAGATTATAGCCAATGAAGTACCTATATTTTGTGATAATAATAGTGCAATTGCTATTACATAAAATCCGATATTGCACACAAGATGTAAGCATGTTGATATCAGACATCACTTCATCAGAGATCATGTTGAGAAGAAAGACATCAGGATGGAGAAAATTCATACTGATAAACAAAGAGCTGATATCTTGACTAAACCTTTGGCTGAATCAAGATTTCAGGAACTATCAGTTGAATTAGGTATGTTGGATCTGTGAATGAAGCAAATCTAAAAAATTGAAGGTTTTCAGATGCATGAAGTTTTCTCAGGATTTTACTGAGAAACTCAGGATAAAATTGAAAGTACTAAACTCTGAGTCTTGGGAAACTCAGATATCCTGAAGATCAAGATCAAGATTATATCGAACTTGTTATGTACTTCGATATTATCTTGACCTCGTTCAATATTGGTATTATCTTGACCCATTTAAAGACTTTCAATTATCTTGACATTTTATCAAGGTCAAAAACTTCGAGAAGGCGATGGAGGAAATTAGTCTGAAGAAGTATTGACTCATGCAACACATTTATTGTCTAACTGAATCTCAGTAATCATTGGCAATAAATAACAAAACACCTGAAGGAATATTTGGGCGGGACCTTTGAAATCTCGAAGAAAGTCAATAGTGCAGAAAGAATTAACAGACTGTTTCATTAATCACCAATAAGGTTAAATTGGAGGTGTTATATTTGTGAAATAGTCCTTTCATATACCCGATTTAGTTGGTGTTTAATCTCGACCGTCGATTTCTTCATCTATATGATTTTCCATGAATCAAATCCTATATATTTATTGAAGAAATCCTTTAAAGCCCGATTCCAAATAGCCTTCATCTTCAAAACACTTTGCTTCAAAAAACCTCTCAATTACCCAGAAATTATCATCTTCTCAAAACCCTTCACTAAAAATTCTTCAAAAATGACGTTCTCTGTATACGATAAGCTTGACATCTCTAACAAACCTTGGTATGAATATGTCGTATCTCTCGAAAGCTCATCAAATGTGACTCACGAAGAAGAAGCGTTGCACATGATTCGATTGGCAAAGCTCACTTGCCTGGTTGCGAATCAACCAGAGGCAGAATACGCAAAAGAGGTAATTGAATTTATCTCGAATTTGAAATTAGATGATGAGGATTGTATAGAATCGCAGATTACAGTTTCTCATTTAGAGCATAGTTCAAAGTATGTGGATTTTGTTAGGGAATTGTACATTATTCCTAAGAATCTTAATGCCATATACGAATTGAGCGATAGAGGTGAAGACCCTACAGTGTATATGATGGGTAGGGAGCAAGAGTATCTGGATAGAATTGCAGAGCATCCAGTTAAGTTCGAAGAAACTCTAAATAAAATACATTTAAAGCCTAAATATCGAGTATTGCTGGACATTGTGAGCAAATGCATAATGGGTAGGTCCGGCAGCTTTGAACAGGTAAGTACGCCGAAGTTGATGTTAATGGCGGCGATTGAAGATTCACCCACCACTGCATTCAACTGGTTACATTACTTAATCAAAGTGGTGAGTGATCAAGCAAAGCAGGTTCAGAAGGTGAATGGATCGAGTGTCATCAAAGGGAAGATCTTTCATGCAACCAAGATTGCATTCATCTTGGAAATGTGCAGAGAAGAAGAGGATATTTTTGTCAATTCCTCACCCTTTCCAAAGTCAAAAATTATGTTCAAGCCAACAACAACTAAGAAGACTTTGAAAGGAAGGAAAGAGAAAAGCTCGAAGTCTCAGGAGGAGACCGCTGAAGAAGGAGCTGATGGAGCCCAACAAGCCAGGGGGAAAGCCCTGATGGAAGTGAAAAGAGAAAAGGGAGAAAAACTGAAGAAGAAAACATTGGCCCCTCAGAAACGCAGAAAACTTCAAATTATTACTGAGGAGGAGGTCAGTGACACTGAGGAAGTCCAACCTGAAGGCCAGCAAGGACTGAAATCTCCACTGCAAGTTCTGGCTTAGGTTGTGACAATTGCACAGGAACAAACTGAGGAACAGATTTTCTCTGAGGTTCTTGGAACTTCTCTGAGCTCATACAAAATATCTCAGGAAATATTCAAGGGACCTCAGGTTCCTACTAAGGAGATACCTATTCAGACCTCAGATCAATCTGAACCTCAGGAGCTACTGAATTTGGATGCACTCCTGAGTGAACCATTTCTCAATCCCTCAGCACCTGAACTCATTCAATCTGATCCTACTGAACCTGAGAGCCCAAAAATGAAGAAGGGAAAGGAAGAAGAGACTGAGTGGCGCAGCAAGGGGGAACGATTCATTCTCGGACGAGATACCGAAGTTGAGCTCATATCCCCGACCCGAGGATCTCTTCTTCGACTCGTAACTACGCCTATATCTCGAATCGACTCTTCCGAGATGTTAAACATAGCCTCCTTCGAGAGGAGAGGACTGGTGGAATGTCGAGCTATTTTTGGCCGCAGCGAGTTCTTTGGATTCAGGAAGACTAAGCTCAGGATGATAATTGATGAGTTTGATGAGCTAGTCAAGAAGAAGGTGGCTGAGAGGAGGGAAGCTGATGTTGATGCCTCCAGCTCTAAGGATCAAGATAAAGAGGGTGACCAACAAGAGGGTCCTGAAAATCAATCTCAGATGGAGAAAGAAACTATGCTGGTCAGACTGATATCTCACATCCTCGGACTGAAGTTAGCACTCTTCAGGTAACTTTTGGCACTATTAAACATTATGCCAAAGCTACTGAAGTTCCTATCTTTAAATCTGTTATGTCTGATATGCAGACTGAGGCTCGGGTGGAGCACCTAGCTCAGGTGGAAAAAGTTCTACACACTCTAGAGATTGATCTCAGTCCCATCTTGGAGCAATTGGAGAAGGTGGTGCCAATGGTGGAGAAGGTGACTCAATTAGAAGAAACCTTGGCAAGCCAATCTCAGAAGCTAGAAACTTTGAGTTCATCTTCAGACATCCTGCAACTTCAAACATCTCTTGCTGATAAAATGACTACCTTGGAAGGAAAGGTTGATGTAGTCAAAGCTGAGCTCGATGCAGAGATGAAGCAGATGTATCAGGAAAGAACAACTTATCTTGAAGCCAAGCTGGTTGAGAAGAATGATTTAATGATCAAGACAACTGTTGAGGAAATGGGCTCTATGCTCATGACCAAGATGACAGAGATGATGCAAAATGTCTTCTCAAACCAGTTTGCACCTCTGTCTGAAGAGTTCTCAGTAGCTAAGAATCACATGAGGAGGTTAGAAGATGAGCACGATCAGTTGGCAAGGGAAGTGCGCAGTATAAGCAAAGAGCAATATCATATGGATACTGCACTTTCTCAACTTCTTCCAAGGTATGGTGCCAAAAAGGGGGAAAGGCCTGGTGGCGAGCTAAGTGAGTTTTTGGCACAAACCTTGAAGAGAAAGGCTGATAAAGAAGCTGAAGAAAAGATAATAGCTGATGCCTTAAAAGAAGTGGAAGCCACTGAGAAGCTCAAATTCAAAGAAACTGAAGAACCTATCTACACTCAAGTATCTGAGCAGACTATTCAGGAAGCAATTTCTGAGAAACTGAGTGGTAGAATGATGGTGGAAACAAGCCAAGCCGGTGAAGAACAAGTCAAAACTATAAAGAGAAAGGCCGTGGCATTTGTAGAGCAGGAGAAGAAGAAAAGAGCTAAAGCTTCCAAATCTACTCAGAGGAAATTTATTATTGATTTTGAAGAATCTGAGGAAGAAGCTGAAAAAGAAGTCTTCAACACTAAGAAAGCTCTGAAAACCCTTCAAGTTGAAAAAGAGAAGAAAATTGTTGCTTCTGTATCAGGTGTTCCTGTGATCAGGAAAAAGAAAGAAGAAGAGCAGAAAAGAATAAATGGTTTCAAGAAGTTTTTGAGCAAGAGAAGGGGTACAGAGAAAGCTCAGAAATGGCCGCACATTGACAAATGGATGCCTATTCAATTCAATGATGCGTGGGAGGAAATCAAGAGAACCTTCTGGTTCTACTATGAAATTCTGAGAGAATGGAGGGGGAGCAGCTCATATATGAATGAAGCCTTCATTGAGTATTTATTGACATTTTATCCTAAGTACCTGCAAAGTTGGATTAACTTGGCAGATGAAGGTAATACTCAGATTGTTGCCCCTGGTCCATATACTTACCCAGCTCCAAGACTTGAGAATGGCTATGTGAATGAGACAGCCATTTCTCAGGAGATTAAAACTCTGTCTTCAAAAGACAGGTGCACTTCTCCCACTGCTGCAGCTGCCACTCTCGTAGCATCGCCTAGTTTGATGAGGATCTCACTCCCACTAAGTTGTCGGGTCCGCTTGAACCCCTGTAAAGTGAAACAAACATGATCAGTGGATCCCATATCCACCACCCATAAATGGGAGACATACGCCGCTAAACAAGTTTCAACAACTAGTGCGTGAGAATTACCTTTCTTTCCAGTCCTTTTGGGTTTGGAACAGGCTGACCTCCAATGTCCTTTTTCACCGCAGTTATAACATTTTCCTTTTGGTGCCTTCTTGACACCCATCCAACTAGCTGTCTTTCTCTCACTTTTCTTGGTAATTAGTTTGCTTTGGATCTGACCACTTTCCTTTTCTTGAATCTTGCCTACCACTGGCCTAGATTTTGAGAAAAGACTTTTGGTTACCAATGCTTCGTCTTTCTTTCCCACATGCTTCTCTATTTTCTCCAAGGCTTCTTGCAAAGTATCCATAGTAAACATGTGATCACTCATCACAAAGCTACAGTAAAACTCATCGAAGCACCTTGGAAGAGTTAGGAAAAGAAATTTGATTTGAGCCTCATCACAATACTTAGTACCGAGATAAGCAAGTTTGTCAAAATGACGCTTTACTCTGAGAACATGCTCCCTTACGGGTGTTCCTTCTGCCATTTTTAGTCTAGCCACGTCGTCGTTTTTAAACTGATTGATCATGCGGTCTTTGTTAAAAATATTTCTTCAAGACTTTGTACAATTTCCGCAGCAGACTCAACACCTTCATGAATGTATCTCAAATCATCAGACAGTGAAGTCAAGATTATACGCTTCATAGGTTCGTTAGCCTGCTCCCGAATATTATACAAGTGTCTTTCTGCATCCGTTGATCCCTCAGTAGGCATACGGGGCATGGGTACATCAAGAACCCAATAATGTTGTAGTTGCACAGTGAGGATAAATTTCATATTTCGTTTCCAAATAACATAGTTATCACCAGAAAGTTGGTGTTCTTTGAGAGTATAAAGCAATGGATTAAAAAGTTGGGACATGCTGAACTGAAATAAATAACAATTTGTATAAACACAAACATATAACAAGGTTCGATCACATGTATCATATTAAAATCTCAAAAAATATGAACATGCATCAGCCAACATCTCAAAACAGTTTAAATAAGCCACGTGGGGTGAGTCAATATTTAAACACATTCAAGCAGGTTACAAACAAGAAAACAATTACAAACCTTTAAAATCCAAATTAATAGTTGGCTCCCACTTGACCAATATAAAATTGGCAGGGACTTCGGGGAAGTATATGCATATCAATTTTATACCTAAGTAATAACCATAATTAAATACAGAATTATTATTTTGTTTTGAACGAGCCTCGTGGGGAGGGTCATCGTCGCCACTAATAATAACCCACAATCATCCTTTCGGAATTTATTCATGTGAAATCTATCTTTTGGCCGTCCCGTGGGGAAAATTTCTCCAAAAGAATCAACAAATAAATAAATCATGGAGGTCAAAATTAATTCAATTTTATTATCCGGAATAAAATTGTCAATTAATTATTTAAACATACTTAGTAATTTTCGAAGGTGAGATTTTTCAAAACATTTTCTCATGCATCGCATATTTAAACACAATTTAAATAAGCATAAAATAATGCAAAATATAAAAACAAAAAATTAAACACATTGGGCACATATATCCAATTGTCACGGTTAATTTTTGTCATGTCTTGATCTTGAGAAATTGTCTTCATAGCCTTCATCGTTCGTCTCAAAAAGCTCCCACTCGTCCGCAACATGTTCTTTAAAACGTCCTCCATCTTGATCTTCAAGGAAATCGTAATAGCCCGTGTTTCAGTTATAGGTAGATGCACATTTCCTCGCAACGTACCTCATATATTGAGAATGTTTGATTTATTGTCTAGGATTCAATTAAGACCGTTAGTTTGACTAATTGCTCGATATATGAGGGTCTATGGGTACACAACAAGTAGTTCTCTTTTACGGATTATAGTTGGTTGATTAAATGTTAAATTGAATTTAATATTTAATTTATGGAAAATTAATTAATAATAAATTAATTAAAAATTAATTATTATTAATATTTAATTAAATTGATTTTGACATACCAAAGATGGATTTGACCCGATACTCGCTTGAAGGAAAGTGGTATGTCGAAAGTATCAAGCTTTAAATACCTTTACCAGAAGTGACGTGGGTTGCGTTATCATGCGCCAGATTGATATTTAATTAAATCCATCTTTGGTATTGGGTCAAATTCAATTTAATTAAACATTAATAATAATTCATTCCAAAATTAATCCATTATTAATTAATTCTTCATAAATTAAATATTAAATTCAATTTAACATTTAATCAATCAACTATAATCCGTAAAAGAGAACTACTTGTTGTGTGACTCATAAGCCCTCATATATCGAGCGATTAGTCAAACTAAAGGTCTTAATTGAACCCTAGACAATAAATCAGACATTCTCAATATATGAGGGATGTTGCGAGAAACGTGCAACTATCTGTAACTGAAACACGGGCTATTACGATTTCCTCCTTTCATTCGCGAATACTCGATTAATTCTTGAAGATGATGAAGTGTTTATTCAAATAACTTTATCATATTATCTCTAATCACTAATTGATCATGTATGTCACACTTAGCCACAAAGTCTAAGTTGATGTGCATCGGCCGATGACTTAGATCCAATTATGATGAGAAGATGAGTATTCTCTCTAAATCCACATTGAGGAATGAATCCTATTCTTGGCTCAACTACCATGCACACGCACTTCGTGATGAACCCAGTACGAGCCTTATCTATCCATAGACGGCTGCAAGCGTCGGTCATGGTCAAAGTTCATCACTCCACACATATCGTGTGTATTGACCTCAAGTCAAAGAAGTATCATATCGCTCCCACTAAACGAGACACCCGTAGACACGTATTGTGGACTTACATCAAATGGTTTCTCGGATGGGTATACCAATACCCTCTAAGGTGTTTGTGCATCCATCATGAGATACCTAGTATCTCGTAGTAAGTGAGATCTTACTACACTCTGTAAGAGTACGATGCAGATCGTACACCAATCTCAATTGCATCATCAATATCACATTCTTGATGATCCTTGATCGGAGCTATTTGAGAATCACGCTTAAGTCATCTGAGTTCTCACAACCTCAATGACATCAATGACTCATGGGAACACTTGTACGAATAAATGCAAACAATCAAACATAATATTCAAACAGGTGTATTTTCATACATTAATATTAAATGAACTATAATATTAAGTCCATACAATAGGTTGTCTCTAGGACACTAACACTAACAATCTCACACTTGGACTAGAGTCAATCATCTACATGTCTAACCCCTAGACCATCAAATGTCTAGTGTGTACATGAACACTCAGTGTTTTGGTGAAATGATCTTCCAAGTTAAATTTGTGGGAATACATTTTAATTCCATTTCTCCTATCCTTATGATCTCTCGGATCAAATGATAAGTCTAAGTACATGCTTGTTTTTGTTTGCTGATCTCGGTTCCTTTGCTTGAGCAATAGCACCAGCATTATCTCAATACAACTTTATTAGACAATTGACACTCGGAACTACCCCTAGTTCTCTAAGAACTATAAAATCCAGACAGCCTCCTTGAGGCTTCTGATATAGCAATGTACTCAACTTCGGTTGTTGAATCTGCGGTCGACTTGCTTGGAACTATTCCAAATGACCGCCTCATCATTGAGAGTGAAACGTAACCTGACTGTAATTTGTAATCATCAAAGTCGGATTGGAAACTTGCGTCAACATAACCAGTGACTAATAGTTCTGATTGTCCATCATTGACAAGAAAATATTATTTAGTTCATCTAAGATACTTTAGAATGGTCTTGAAAACAATCCAGTGAGACTCACCTGGATTCTGCTGGTATCTACCAGTGATGTTGATAGCATTTGCCACGTTTGGCCTAGTGCAAGTCATGGCGTACATGATTGACCCAATTGCATAAGCATATGGGACATCTTTCATGTGCTTGATATCAGCTTCAACAGAAGGACAATCTTTCTTTGAAATCTTTATCCCATGATTTGCCAAAGGGACCCTCTCTTAGAGTTCTCTATCGCAAAACGCTTCAACATCTTGTCCACATAGGTGGACTGTGACAACCTCAACATCCTTTTGGATCTATCCATGTGGATCTTGATCCCTAGGATGTAGCAGGCTTCACAAAGATCCTTCATCATTTGAAGGTCTTTGACAACCAATCTTTAACGAACTGCATTAATGGGATATTGGTTCTCAAAATCAATATGTCGTTGACAAATACGATTATGAAAACAATATTCTCCCCGCTGCGTTTACAATAAACGCAAGGATCTTTTGAATTTCTGATGAAGTCAAAAGACTTGATAGCTTCATCAAATCGGATATTCCAACTTCTAGAAGCTTGCTTCAAACCATAAATGGATATCTTTAGTTTGCATACTAGATTAGAATTTGACTTAGATATAAAACCTTCCTGTTGAGTCATAAACACTTTCTTATCAATGTTTCCATTGAGGAAAGTTATTTTGACATCTATCTGCCAAATCTCATAATCATAGTGTGCTGCTATCACAATAAAATTTGAATGAACTTGATCTTTGCAACTGCTGAGAAGGTCTCATCATAGTCAATGCCTTCGCGTTGTCTATAACCCTTCGCCACCAACCTATATTTGTAGGTTTGTACTTTGCCATTTGCATAAGTCTTACGCTTGAAGACGATTTGCAACCTATGGGTCTAACCCTTTTAGGCAACTCAACCAAGTTCCAAACTTGATTGGTGTATATCAAGTCCATCTCGGATTTCATGGCTTCATGCCACTTCCCTGAACCAATATCTGATATTGCTTCAGAATAAGTATTAGGATCATCCTTATCCGGTATGTCCATATTATTGAGTTCCTACAAGAGGTAACCGTATCTAATGGGTGGATTACGACTCCTAATTGAATTACGGAGTTGTGGTTGTGCAGGTTGTACATTTTGATTATGAACATTTTGTGGTGCATCGATTTCATCAATGTCCGGAGAGTCCTCAAGAGCTACACTCTCAGATGCCTCTTGGGCGGGAGTTTGAACTATGATATTCTCATTCAGCCCACTTGGAGGTTCTTGCACTGACAAGCATACTCCAATTACGCTCCCACTGGCTGAAAGACGATCACCTAGTGAAAGACTCTCACCGTGAAAGTTGTTGAATGCTCCCACTGATTCCTTATCATGTTGCTTTGACAAGATATCAATCTCTTTGTTAACTCGTGGTTCTTGAATTTCTTCAAGTTCTATTAGCTTACGACCTTGTTCTTTAAAGACATAGTCTTCTTTGGGGAACTTGGTCTGCCTAGAAACAATCACTGATTATTTCTCAGGTAGATAGAAGTAATATCCTTTAGTCTCCTTAGGATATCCCACAAAGTAAGCATCCTTTTCACAATCACGGAGCAATCCTCATGTTTGGTATGTGTAAAAGTTGGCTTCTTGCCACACCATAGTTCATATGGTGTATGCTCAACCGATTTAGATGGAATTCTATTCAGAATGTAAATTGAGGTTTGTAACGCGTATCCCCATAAGAATTTCGGAAGAGAGGAGAAGCTCATCATGGACCTCACCATGTCTAACAGGGTTCGGTTTCTCCTCTCGGACACACTATTTATCTGAGGTGTTCCGGGAGGAGTCGATTATGACTGGATTCCATTTAACTTCAAGTAATCAGTGAATTCATGGCTAAGGTATTCACCTCCTCAATCTGATCGAAGAGTCTTGATACTCTTACCAAGCTGCTTCTCTACTTCAGTCTTAAACTCTTCGAATTTCTCAAAAGATTCGAATTTGTGTTTCATAAGATACACGTATCCGTATCTTGAGAAATCATCAGTAAAAGTGATGAAGTAGCCGAAGTGACCCCTAGCTAGAGTGGGCAATGTGTTATTGTTAGTGTCCTAGAGACAATCCATTGTAAGGACATAATACTAGATGATATTCAGTTTGATTTAATATTATAGTTCATTTAATATCAATGTATTGCAATACACTTGTTTGAATATTATGTTTGATTGTTTGCATTTATTAGTACAAGTGTTCCCATGAGTCATTGTTGTCATTGAGGTTGTGAGAACTCAGATGACTTAAGCATGATTCTCAAATAGCCCCGATCAAGGATCATCAAGAATGGGATATTGATGATTCAATGGAGATTGGTGTGCGATCTACATCATACTCTTAGAGAGTGTAGTAAGATCTCACTTACTACGAGATACTAGGTATCTCATGATGGATGCACAAATACCTTGGAGGGTATTGGTATACCCATCCGAAAAACCGTTTGATGTAGTTCCACTATATGTGTCTACATGTGTCTCGGTTAGTGGGAGCGATGAGATACTCCTTTGACTTGAGGTCAATACGCACGACATATATGGGATGATGAACTTTGACCATGACCGACGCTTGCACCCGTCTATGGGTAGATATGGTTTGGATTGGGTTGATCACGAAACGCATCTGCGTGGTAGTTGAGCCAAGAATAGGATTCATTCCTCAAAGTGGATTTAGAGAGAATACTCATTTTCTCGTCATGATTGGATCTAAGTCATCGGCCGATGCACATCAACTTAGACTTTGTGGCTAAGTGTGACATACATGATCAATTAGTGATTAGAGATAAATTGATTAAGTTATTTGAATAGACACTTCATCATGTTCAAGACTTAATAGAGTATTCACGAATGAAAGGAGGAAATCGTAATAGCTCATGTTTCAATTACAGGTAGTTGCACATTTCTCGCAATGTATCTCATATATTGAGAATATCTGATTAATTGTCTAGGGTTCAATTAAGACCGTTAGTTTGACTAATCGCTCGATATATGAAGGTTTATGGGTCACACAACAAGTAGTTCCCTTTTACGGATTATAATTGGTTGATTAAATGTTAAAATGGATTTAATATTTAATTTATTGAAAATTAATTAATAATAGACTAATTTGGAATTAATTATTATTAATGTTTAATTAAATTGGATTTAATTAAATAGGAATTCCTAATAATAATATTTGGAATATTATTATAGGATTTAATATATATTGAATCAAATCCGTAGAGATTTGATATACATGGGAATTAAATCCATATAGATTTTATATAGGGAAATAAATTGTATAGATTTATTTAAATAAAGATTAGAGATTTTATTTCCCAATCAGATTAGCTTAAGATTTAAGTTGGTCTTTCCTATATATAAGCTCTTGGGAATTCACAAATAATGTTAATTCATTATTCTCCATAAGATCTGAGTTAGAATTTTCCTAAAGAAATTCATCTCGGGATTCAACATTTGAAAAAAATCCGCAAGTCCGTAATTGGGGATTACGTGGATCTATATTTAGAAAAGCGGTATATGAATTCTTGTAAAATTAATTTCTTTTCTTTCGTATTTAATTATACAATTAATTGTTCGTTGTTGAGTGAACTGTTTATTTTTATTGCGCATATACGTGTTTACGTGCCTCTAAATTTCAACAGTGGTATCAGAGCTCATGCTCTTGATTTGGTTGCATAATATTTGTGTTTCCGTGGGTTTAATGTTATTGAACGTTTTCTCAATTTAATTTGCCCAATAACCTTTTGATTTGACTTTGTTTAAACCACTGGTTTGTTAACAAATTAAAATCAAAATTAATAATTGACCCAAATCCGCCGTGAGTTAACCCGGGCAACACAAATCTGTTATTCGCGGTGGTGCTAGGCACTGAACCGCGATCCCGAAAACTAAGAAGTTACGTATCTGCGTCTTCGATGCGGCGGATTTCGATGGGTGGTTTTTTGAGCTGCCATCGATTTCTGGCTCTTCGGATGAGCAGTGACGGGGACCGATATCGGGAGTGAAAGCAGACCCGTGTATCCTTGCTCAGCAGAGAGAAATTGAAAATCGACGGCGCTGCTACTCGGACCGAAGGCGATGTGAGGCGACCTGTCGCGAATCGACCTGCGTGACGTTCAAGACTTGATGCTGGGCATCGTATTAGAGCCGATCCGTGTACCTGGATCGTCGTCGTGGTGGTGATTCGATGTGATTCAGCCCGAGTGGCGGGGATTCACTGCGAACCACTGCGAACCGACCCGGATGGCGACGAACCGCCTTGTGATGGTGCTGGGCACCGATCACAGTCGTGAAGCTGAGTTCGATCTGCGCATTTGCACCATCGACTTCGGACGGCGACCGTGCGCGACCAGAGGAGGGCCGATCTGTGAAGTTGCAGAGCTTCTCGTTCGGCGCATCTCTACCATACGATGTTGTTGATTTCGGGTGCTGTTGAACGGTAGCCGATGGTGGATGCTACCGGATGCAGGCCAATGTCGGTTTCTCTGTATTGAAGGGGACGTTTTCTGTATATGTGGGTTTTTCTGTAATGAACCGCTACAATGGCCAAGAAGCCTGGTCAAGAATTTGGATTCGCCCTTATCTGCAAATACCCAAATAAATTGCCAATAAGTCCTTGGAGATTTAAATATTTTTTAAATTCTGAAAAATTTATAAGGGCTTGTTTGGCTAATGTAATTTTGGTTGGACTAAAATTTCATGAGATTTTAATTAAATTTTGTTTAATTAAAGATTAATGCGGGCGAAATTTATTTTTCTAAATAAAATTAAAAGTTGAACTTTTAATAATTAATTGGATTAATTACTTTTTGATAATTGGTTAAAATTGATTAAACATATTAAAATTGAATTTTGAAATTTTGTTTAATAATTTTAGTGATTATTGAAATCCCACTTGGTTAACTTGTTTGTTTAAATTCATTAACGCTTTTATAGTCAGTATTATAATTGTTTGGGTAGGCGACGCCTAATATTTGTCGACCTGTATTATTGTTTGGGTAGACGACGCCATATAAATGTTAGTCCATGTAAATCATGTTTGGGTAGGGCGCCCAATAATTGCTCAAATGTGATGTAGATTAACATCTTGGATCTCGATTAAGCAATTAATACCCCACCTTTAAAAACGTTCCTCACTAAAATATGGTTTTCTCATTAATTAGATAAGACGTCTTCCATCAAAATTAAAAGTAAACCGGGGATTTCGTTCCAATGGGTATTTAAGACCAAAGTCTTTTGCTTGGATCTACATTCAACGGGACTTTTATAGGGACACGTAGTGTAAATTGACGATGGTTGTAAATCAACTTAACTTTGTTTCACCACCAATGCAGGAAACGAAAGTTAATGGACATCCGATTGAACTAGTTCAATCAACTAGAATCGCAAATTTTACAATTGGTTTGAGACTCTACCCTACGGTTATCTGATATTGTGATATCCAGCCAAAGCAGGGATCATGATAGTAAGAATGTGGATTCTAGTCCATTATAATTTATATTAGATATATAAATTCGTATTCTTCCGATGAGGTAGTTGAATATGTGAAAATAATGGAGACAAAATTGTTGGTCCCGATTTGAAAACCCATTTAATTTTGAAGCAAAACATTTAATGCGATGCATATAAAAACAGTGTGAGGCGAGAGTTTTCAATTTTTTTTTCTTTTTAAGCTCATGTGTCAGGTTTTGCTTATAATTCATATATGACAAGTATAAACATAAAGAAAGAAAGAACAAAGCAATATATAGTGGTTTGGACAACCGGTCCCTACATCCACTCTCCTCTCTAGGAAATTCCTTCAACGGGACTTATCACCCTCCACGGGATTTCTTATAGATATTTCTGAGAGCTCACACTGAATCGACTTATAACCTCTCTCGGGTTCGCTTCGGGACTTATCACCTTCCACGGGATTGCTTGATGTTTAACGAGTTCACACTCCGGCGGGACTTATCACCTCACTTTCGGGATTGCTAACAACTACCTCACTTCACCATGGGGTTTGGTTTTGGTGTTGTCTCCAACTATGGTGAGATTTTCCTTTACAATGATTTAGCCTCAATCCTAAGGTTGAGAAAATCTCTAGTTCTTAAGATACATCGTGGGTTGCTTAGGTTGGGTTCTAGAACACTCTTTGAAATATATATGTATATCTACGGACTTGTGTTCTAGGGTGGGAATGCTTTGGGTATAACTCTCTTTCGCTCAGTGGCATCTCGCTATATTCTCCACGATCCACACTTAATTTGATGGAAGATCTTCTATTTATAGTGTGGATTTGAATGTTACCGATTGGAGATAATCACATTCAAATCCATACTATTCTTTAAACAATACTTCTTCAGTCGGGTTGTGTTCCTCTCGTTCGTCCACGTCGGTGATTCTAACGGTTTATATTCCTCGATTCCTCGCCTTGGAATCATTCAGATTCTCGAGTCTCGATGTCGAGACATCATTGAGAAATTCTATCCGAGTCTTGAGTTTATCCGAGTCTCGATTTCTCATCGAGCCTGAGGCTTGATTGACAGACTTCTCTTGGCCGGACCTTATTCGATTAGGCATCTTGACACTCAGCCGATGATTCTAGGCATTCGAACATCGACCTTCAGTCAGATTTCAGTATCGATTTCTTCGATCGATGCTATCGAGATCAACACATCTTCGAGATCAACATCTCGGGATAGCATCATTGTCAAGACATTAGGTTTAAGATATTAGTTTTAGCACATCCGATCTCAATCACGCCCGATCTTGATCATCCGCTTCATCTTCATATCCGATCTCGATCACGCGATCTCGGTCTCATTTCCTTCTTCGAGTAACCTTTCCGATCTTTTTGGTCTTTGCGCTCTTCTTCCGACATGGTGTTCCGATCACCATATTGTTCTTCCGATCAAGGACAGTTCGTTTCCGGTCATTTGATCTTCCGATCAACTGCTTAGCTTTTCTTCTTCTTCGAGAAAGCGGCTCATCATCACCGGAAACTCATCTAACTCATCGATCTTTGGTCGTCCGCAAGAACCTCGTCTCGATCTCGATCATCTACATCCGATTTCGTGAGTTCCCCCTCAATTTGTTCTTCGTTCCCCCCTCAACTTGTTATCGTAAATTAGCTTCAATAACACAAGTTGATAATGTTTTGGCATAATTCATCAAAACTAAAATATCCCAACAATTTCCTTTTTTTGATAATGACGCCAAAACATTAAAATATATGCATTTTTTAAAAAAGCGGGTTTTTTTAAAAGATCGATTTGTGTTCACTTTGAAATTAGTGAACTTTAGAACTCCCGCTTTCGATACCAATTGATAGGCCGGTGAAAAACCCATGAAATGCGGAATAAACATGAAATGCATATAAAAAACAGGGGTGAAGGAATGGTGATTCCAAATTTTCTCTTACATTTGTTTAAGCCTCAATGCTAAGGTTGGGAAAAAATCTCTAAGCTTAGGATACATCGTGGGTCATTTAGGTTGGGTTCTAGAACCTCTTTGAATATATATGTATATCTGGAGACTTGTGTTTCTAGGGTGGGAATGCTTTGGGTATAACTCTCTTTGGCTCAGAAGCATCTCGTGCTATATTCTCCACGATCCACACTTAATTTGATGGAAGATCTTCAGATTTATAGTGTGGATTTGAATGTTACCATTGTGAGAGAATCACATTCAAATCCATATTATTCTTGTAAGTACAACAGCCTTGTTTGGTTGTCATCTCATTGGTCCACGTTAAATGTGATTCTAGCGGCTATATTCCTCAAGATTCCTCGCCTTGGAATCATTCAGATTCTAAAGTCTCGGTGTCTTGAGAGACATGCGGGAGTCTTCGATTCTATCTGAGTCTTGAGTTTGTGAATCTTATTTCTCATCGAGCCTAGGCCTCGGGAGATGATTCAGACTTCTCTTGGCGGACATTGTCTTTTAGGCATCGAGGTGGTGAGTTCGATGGACATCGACCTTAGTCACTTTGATTTCAAAGCTATCGATTTCTTCTTTATCCGATCGATGACTCATTGTGGATCAACACATCTTCGAATCAACATCTCGGGGATAGCATAGGGGTCATTAGGTTTAGCATATCCGGTTTAGCACATCCCCGATCTCAATCACGTCGATCTTGATCATTTCATCTTGAATCGATCTCGATCGTCGATCTCGTCGGGTCTCATCTGCTCCTCTTGAATCGCAACCTTCTTTCGATCTTTTGGTCGAAAACGGCTTATTCGCTTTTCCGATCACCATATCGGCTGATCGTTTCTTCCGATCATCGTCGAGTTCAAATTTCCGTCATCGATCTTTGATCAACCGACTTATTTTTTCTTCTTCGAAAACTCATCGATTAACTTCGGAACTCATCTATTCATTCGATCTCGATCGGTCCTCGTAACCTCATCGATCTCGATCATCTACATCCGATTTCGTGAGTTCCTCAATTTGTTCTCTCGTTCCCCTCAACTTGTTATTTGTAAATTAGCTTCAATAACACAAATTGATAATGTTTTGGCATAATTCATCAAAACTAAAATATCAACAAAAATAAACATAAAAAGAAAAGACCATGTTTATTTTGATTCTTTGAATATTGATCATAGGAATTATGTGTTTAATTCCCGTTTTATTTTATTTCTCTTGGTTAGTTGATATGTATAATTCATTATTGAGAAGTGTTTTGGAAACAAACTAAATTGGTTAGGCCAAATTTTACGGATCGCAAAATTCCATGTGGTTGGTCTTTAAGGCAAAAAAGATTAATACGTGTTGAACGCGTATAAGGTTACCCCAAAGTTGGTACACATATTAAACGTTTGGCGTGTATTTCGGAAGAAACATCGAAGAGTGATGCTTCCGGGCTAAAGAAGAAAATTTTATCTCATGTGCTAATGATGATAGACATAATTGAAAACTTGATGATTTAGGCATTACTTTTAAAAGATCGGCGTTTTCATCTCTTATCCTCGGTTGCTCCGGATTCATATTTTAGCTTCATTGTGAACTACAATATGAATAAGGCGGATCTTGATTGTTTGCACGAACTTCTGGCGTGCTCAAGACTTTTGAGTTCACTAAGATGGTGTTGAAAAGAAGGGCCCGGAATATGTCTCTTTGTAAGTAGAAAAGGGCACCGGAGGAAGAACTTGAAGATTTTGGTTCTTTGAAAAAAGACACTGGGTGCTTTAAGCACTAGAACATGTATGTTTGTTTTTAAGATAAAAATGTGCTATTTTGCTTGGTATTGGATACGATGTGGCTCAAATTTTACCTAATGTGAAATCATGTGTCATAAGTTAGCGGGTGAAAGTGACGTGGAAGCGAAGCGAGAGTTGTGGGAGCGTGTGGGGACTTATGTGTTAGACTTACCCTTTGGTTTTAGATTAGAACTTAATGATTGTCATTTAGTTCTTTCTATTACTTCATAACATGTATTTGTTGCATTATGGATATGATGTTCTTAATATACAAAATAAAAGACTCAAACTTAGTAATCATGAAAGAACTCACTTATGGCATTGTAGGAACTTGATCATGTAAAAAGAAAATAATTGCAAGGTTAAGAAAGTTAAACTACTTAATTTGAATTAGACTTTTGAGTCTTATGGATTGTGAATCTTATCTCGTAGACGAGATGATCGATAGACCCTTTTAAAAAGAGGTACATGCGAAAAGTTCTAGAGCTCCACATCCATCCGCCAAATCTCATAATCATTGCCCACATCTATCGCAAATCTCATAAAAATTTGAATTTGAATCTTGATTTCTTGCAATCGGTGATCGTGTATCTCATCATAGTCAATGAAATCTTTTATTATTCCTTCGCCACAAACCTAGCTTTGTAGGTTTGTACTTTGCCATTTGCAAACTCTTAAGCTTGAAGACCCATTTGCAAATATACGGGTCTAATTCCTTTAGGCAAGTCATCCAAGTCCCAAACTTGATGGTGAACATCGAGTCCATGGATTTCATGGTTTAGGTTATTTCCTTGAACCAATATCCGATATTTTTCGTATTAAGTATTAGGATCGCCCTTAAGGGTATGTCCATATTATTGAGTTCCTCCAAGAGGTAACCATATGATCTAATGGTGGGATTATGACTCCTAATCATATTAAACATGGGAGTTGTGATTGTAAAAAGTACATTCAAGTTGGATCAGGTGAAAATTTGTGGTGCATCGATTTCATCAATGTCCGGAGAGTCCTCAAGAGCTACACTCAGATGATTGTTTTGGGCGGAGTTTGAACTATGTCTTTTTATTCAAATTTAACTTGGAAAGTTCTAAGATTGGCAAGATACTTCAATTACGCCCCATCGGGTCAGAAGGATCACCAAAGTGAAAGACTCCCCACCGTGAAAGTTGTTGAATGCTCCCACCGATTCCTTTTGTCATGTTCCTTTGACAAGATATCGTTGTCTTTGTTAATTTGTGGTTCTTGAATTTCTTCAAGTTCTATCACCATTTAAACTTGTTCCTGTAAAGACATAGTCTTCTTCGAGGAACTTAGGACATTGATGAAACAATCACCGTAAATTATTTTCGTAGATAGAAGTAATATCCTTTAGTCTCCTTAGGATATCCCACAAAGTAACCCTTTTCACCTTTGTATTCCAACTTTTTAGTAAGCATCCTTTTCACCCACGGGCAACCCCATGTTTGATATGTGTAAAAGTCAAGTTTTCGCCACACCATAGTTCATATGGTGTATGCTTCGAACCGATTTAGATGGAATCCTATTCGTAATGTAAATTGAGGTTTGTAACGTGTATCCCCATAAGAATTTCGGAAGAGAGGAGAAGCTCATCATGGACTTCACCATGTCTAACAGGATTCGGTTTCTCCTCTCGGACACACCGTTCATCTGAGGTATCGGGAGGAGTCCATTGTGACTGGATTCCATGCAACTTCAAGTAATTAGTGAATTCATGGCTAAGGTATTCACCTCCTCGATCTGATCGAAGAGTCTTGATATTTTACCAAGTTGCTTCTCTACTTCGCTTTTAAACTCTTTAAATTTTCAAAAGATTCAATTTGTGTTTCATAAGATACACATATCCAGATCTTGAGAAATCATCAAGAAAAGTGATGAAGAAAGTGACCCCTAGCTAGAGTGGGCAATGGTCCACATACGTCACTGTGGATCAACTCTAGAACTTCTTTGGCATGCACCCCTTTTCCAGAAAATGGTCTGTTGATCATCTTGCCCATGAGATAAGATTCACAATCTCCATACGACTCACATTCGAATGGGGTTAAGTAGTCTAACTTTCTTAACCTTGTAATTCTTTTCTCATTTACATGATCAAATCTACAATGCCACAAGTAAGTCGGGTTTTCATGATTACTAAGTTTGAGTCTTTTATTTTGTATATTAAGAACATTATATCCACAATGCAACAAGTATAAACCATTCACCATAGGGACATTCCTACAAACCACATCATTCAACGTAAAATAACAATTATATCACAAAAATAGAAGGAATAACCCTCAATGTCTAACATAGGAATGAAAATAATGTTGCGAGTAATAGGAAGAACGAAATGACAATCATTAAGTTCTAATCTAAAACCAAAGGGTAAGTCTAACACATAACTCCCACACTTTCAGTAGCAACTCTTGCTCCATTTCCACGTGTAAGACGACTTCACCCGCCTAACTGCCCTAACACACATGAGCCTCTTCACATTCTTACAAATGTGTGAGCCACATCAGGTATCTAATACCAAGCAATTAGCGCTATTAATGGGCATGCTTATCTTAATAACAAACATAGATGTTCTAGTGCCAGAAGCACCTAGTGCCTTCCTTTTATCAATCAGAACCCTATAGTCCTTCTTCCAGTGCCCTCTTCTACTTATAGTAGAGGCACACATCCTTGTCTACCAGCTCCTTCTATTGAACACCATCTTAGCGATAGTGAACCCAAAAGTCTTGAGCACATTGTGAAGTTCAGGCATGGTCGCATCCGTCTTATTCATATTGTAGTTCATAATGAAGCTAAAATATGAATCCGAGAGCGACTGGATGATAGCATAAATGAAAATGTTGGTCTTTTAGCTTAATGCCTAAATTACCAAGTTTCTCAATTATGCCTATCATCATTAGCACATGAGGTGAAATCTTCACTTCTTTAGCTAACCGACATCTGAACAGATCTCTCATCACTTCATAAATCTCAGAATGAGATTCAGAATCAAAGAGATCCTTCAAATGCCTGAGCATATAGAAGGGACTCTTTTTCTCATGTTGCCTATGCAATTCGGGAGTCATCCCGAGCAACATCACACATTGAGTCTGGGAAGCATCATTTTGATGCTTCTTCTGAGCTGCTATGTCAAATGTGGCTGCCTCAGGAAACCAGATTCAGGGATAACCGGGATTGGCGTGTCCAACACGTACTCAATCTTTTCTTGTCATAGCACCAAACACATGTTTCGGTGCCAATCCAGAAAATTTGGCCTAGCCAATTTTGTTTGTTTCCAAAACACATCTCAATAACAGTTATACATTTTAACTAACCAAGAGAAATAAAATAAACTGGAATTAAACACATAATTCCTATGATCAATATTCAGCAATCAAAATAAACATGGCCTTTCTTTTGTGTTTATTTTGTCTCCATTATTTTCGCATACTTAACGACCTCATCGGAAAAGTTCGAATTTATATCAAATATAAATTATAATGGATTAGGATCCACATTACTACTATCATAATCCCAACGAGGGCTGATCATTATAATAACATAACTGGTCTCCGAACCAATTGCAAAATTGCAATTCCTAGTTTGTCGAACCTAGTTCGACTGATGTCCCTTAACTTTTGTTCCCCACGAGGGCTAGCGAAACAAAATCAAGTTGGTTTACAACCATCAATAGGCGATATGACATGTCCCTATAAAAGTCCCGTTAGATGTAGATCCGAGCAAAAGACAAGGGTCTTTAAGTACTCATTGGAACGAAATCTCCGGTTTACTTTTAATTTTGATGGAAGATATCTTATCAAATTAATGAGAAAACCATATTTTAGTGAGGAACGTTTTAAAGGCGGGGTATTAATTGCTTAATCGAGATACAACATGTTAATCTACATCACATTTGAGAAATTATTGGGCACCACCTACGCAAACATGACATATACGGACTAACAAATATTGGGCGCCGTCTACCCAAACAGTTAATACGGTCCGACAAGAATTGGGCGCCGCCTACCCAAATAGTTATAATGCGGACTATAAATGCGTTAACAAATTAAAACGAGTTAAACAAGTGGGATTTAATCATTCTTCTTAAACCGAATTTCAAAATCCAATTTAAATTCTATTTTAAATTATTAAAAATTAATTCAATTAATTATAAAATAAAATCCAATTTTATTTAAGGTCATAAAAATAGTATTATTAATTTTAAAACCAGATTTTAATTATTTTACTTTTTAAGGGCTCCAGTGCAATTTTTAAATTTGCAAGGAGGGGCCTGTTTGAAATCTAATTTACAAAACAGTCCCTCCCTCTTCACCGCCCGGAACCTGTCTCTCAATCGGGACAACCGAAACCAACATTCATCACCAATTTTCAGATTCAATCCAATTCAATCACAAAACCAGTCAACAATTGTTCTCGAAATCACCCAAGTGCTCAAGAAAGTCAAACAAACTGAGCACATCAAAACCGAAAAGCAAAACACAGTCACGCATCACGGTCGGGCAACCAAAACGGCGCGTGAGGTCAAGTCGCCGCCGCCACCAAGCACGCATGGGCGACTCGTCGCTGCAACCGGGTTAAGTCCCGCGTAGGTTAGGGCCTACGACACCGATTCAGGTCGAAAATAGAGGCAAAGCAAGCGAGTCGCGAAGCACATGATGGCGCATCGCGAGTTTCATCAAATGAAATAGCACGCAAAAACCCTAACGAGTCGACACGAGGCAGAGGACGCAGCAGAGAGACGACGCGGTGGCGTTCCGCTGCAAATCGAACCGAACCAGGGCCAAAATCGATGCATCGCTAACGAAATGAAGATGCCGCTGCCTAGGACGTTGAGATGTGGCCAACGCTGAAATGAATCGAACCAAACTAGGTCGTGCCAACGTGGGTCTAACCCACTAGGTTTTGCCCACCACGGCATCCCACGAGCGTGGTGAGCCGTGGCGTAACGCCCCCGGCTCAAGCAATGTCGCAATGCCCTGCTCTGGACGTAAACACGACAGAGGATGAAGGTTAGGAAGGTGGCGGGTTTTCAGAAAACCCTAATTCGAATGGAGCAGCGCAAGGAAGAGGATGAAGAGCCCAAAATGGTTAATCTAACTAATACACGAAAAACCCCCAAATAAAATGCACAAAGGGGTGCGGTCTGTTCCAAACAGCCGTGCCCCAATAATAATAAAAAAATTCAAAAAATTCTTTTAATTATGCAATTAAAAACAAAGAGCCTAAACCTCTGATACCACTGTTGTAATTTAGAGGCACGTAAACACGTAATACATGCACATCAGAATTAAACAGTTCACCAACAACGAACAATTAATTGCATAAAGATTACAATAATCATAACAAAAAATCTTACACCAATTCGAGAGCAGATGTCTCAACTACGGTGTCCACGTAATCCCCAATCACGGACTTGCACGGATTTACTAGCTTTTAATCCTGAGATGAATTTGCTAGGAAAATTCTAACTCTAGATCTTATGGAGAGAATAATGAATTAACGTTATTTGTGAATTCCCAAGAACTCATATATATAGGGAGAGACCCAGCATAAATCTTAATCTTACCTGATTAGGAAATAAAATCCCTAATCTTGTAAATTAAATCCTATTGATTTAATTCCCATATATAAAATCTCTATGAATTTAATTCCCATGTATATCAAATCTCTACGGATTTGATTCCATATATATTAAATCCTATAATAATATTCCATATATTATTATTGGAATCCTATTTAATTAAATCCAATTTAATTAAACATTAATAATACTTAATTCCAAATTAATCTATTATTAATTAATTCTCCATAAATTAAATATTAAATCCAATTTAACATTTAATCAACCAACTATAATCCGTAAAAGGGAACTACTTGTTGTGTGACCCATAGGCCCTCAGATATCGAGCGATTAGTCAAACTAACAGTCTAAATTGAACCCTAGATAATAAATAAGACATTCTCAACATATGAGGTACGTTGCGAGAAACGTGCAACTACCTGTAACTGAAACACGGGCTATTACGATTTCCTCCTTTCATTCGCGAATACTCGATTAATTCTTGAACATGATGAAGTGTCTATTCAAATAAATTAATCATATTATCTCTAATCACTAATTGATCATGTATGTCACACTTAGCCACAAAGTCTAAGTTGACATGCATCGAGATCCATTTATGATGAGAAGACGAGTATTCTCTCTAAATCCACTTTGAGGAATGAATCCTATTCTTAGCTCAACTACCAGGCACATGCACTTCGTGATGAACCCAATCCAAGCCATATCTATCCATGGAAGGGTGCAAGCGTCGATCATCGTCAGTTGGAAAATTTGTAGTTTCGATGGAAGTTCCAAAACAGATAGTGTAATAGGTCCAGTCAGACCTGTTATCTGACTGGTGATCTAGATAGCATATAGGATGATCAGCTGAAATGTATAGACAACTGAAGTAACAGATAGGTCACATATTGAGGGGGAACTCAATATATATATAGGTTAAGTCTTGAAGATCAGAAGATCAGTTAACTTGAAGAACATATATGCTGAAGATCTGATGATTGAAGCAGATAAGCCGAGAAGCAGATAAGTAGAAGAGTTCAAGACAGAAGACCGTCCAGAAGACCTATATCATATGACATCAAGAAAAGGTCAATAAGTTGTGATAAGACAACTTACGAATAGAAGACCTAAATCTGGTAGACAGGTCAGTGTTCGAACAGATCTGTGTCAACTCCATCAGGTAACTACTTCATTGTTACCTAGTACGAGGAAAGTGTTCAGACAAGAAGAATGTCAACCCTGTTGTTTATTCAAGTGCTGCGAATTGTACTTGATAGCCAATGAGGAGTCGACAATGCAGTACGGAGTACTGACAGTTTGCAGAAAAGTGGTTCAGTGTCAAACGGCTAGAAAGGACAAGCTTGCATGCTTTCGGCCATGCCACCTCTGAAGCACGACAAATCCACCTGCAGACCTACCTAAAATAGACCGAAATTCGAATTGCTCTCCAATGGCTAGTTCGATTTCGTGCCTATAAATATGGGATCAAACCTTCATAGTAAGGTTACGAAAATTATCATCAAGCTCAAGCACAAGCAAATTTCCGCACGTAGAACACAAACTCAAGATTTATTCTTAAAGTGTTCATCTCATTGTTCTTAGTATAGAATATTTATCCTCCAGCCTTAGGCTACTTAGAAGATAGGATATTATTCAGTTGGAACATTACAAATCTTATACCCAAACAAAAGTTAGGTTAAGTTTGTTATAGCAAGATTTTAGTCTAGGGTTTCTAGATCTGATTTCTTGGATCGGTTGAGTGAGAACTCGTGAAACATCTGTTGATTGTACTGTGGTGGACTAACACATTAAACTAAGTCCAGTTGGTTAAGTTGGTGCCCCTGCTGATAGGGAAGAGTGGACATAGGACAAGTTGTCCGAACCACTATAAATCTGTGTGCATTTATCTTGCTTTACACTTATCTGCACACTACTCCTTGTTATCTGCATGCATATTATATACCTAGATCAGACTAGCATCAAGCTTCTGATCTGATCAGTTTGACACCTTTGTCATCTGATCTGAACCAGATTGGCAAGAATCTTTGTTTGAGTAAAACTGGTTTCACACGGGTTAACTAATCTTCTGCATCATCAGTTAAACTATAGACGCCGAACTGATCTGGCTCATACAGATCAGTAAGTCGGATATCAGTCCATACTGATTCACACCGCACTCTGATCAGGCATACTTGCATATCACACCTGATCCACAAAAAGTTTTGAAAGTCTATTCACCCCTCCCCTCTAGACTTCCACCCTCACTGAAACCCGTTCGGGACCTACATGGTCAAAGTTCATCACTCCACACATGTCATGCGTATTGACCTCAAGTCAAAAGAGTATCGCATCAAACAGTTTCTCGGATGGGTATACTAATACCCTCTAAGGTATTTGTGCATCCATCATGAGATACCTAGTATCTCGTAGTAAGTGAGATCTTACTACACTCTCTAAGAATATTATGCAGATAGCACATCAATCTCAATTGCATCATCAATATCTCATTCTTGATGATCCTTGATCGGGTTATTTGAGAATCATGCTTAAGTCATCTGAGTTCTCACAACCTCAATGACAACAATGACTCATGGGAAGACTTGTACGAATAAATGCAAACAATCAAACATAATATCCAAACAAGTGTATTGCCATACATTAATATTAAATGAACTTCTCACAACCTCAATGACAGGAATGACTCATGGGAAGACTTGTACGAATAAATGCAAACAATCAAACATAATATCCAAACAAGTGTATTGCCATACATTAATATTAAATGAACTATAATATTAAGTCAAGCTAAATATCGTCTAGTATTATGTCCTTACAATAAATTGTCTCTAGGACACTAACACTAACAGATATGGCCGCAAACGCATATGAATAGGTGAACAAGCGAATCCAGATATCAAATCATGGGAATGCAACACCGGGCTTCACAACGGTATATGCTGGAAGCAGAACCAGGAGGTTTGATTCTTCAAGTTGATGCAACGAATGTTTCGCAGACATGGAAGTATGGTATCAGATTTATATTGTACGAGCCCGGGGGGCGCATTCCAGTGGCAGCGGCCATTCCAACACCTGAACTGCAATCAATGTTTATAGGGGAACTCACAACTCTTCATCAAGCTCTCGTATTAGCGAACAACAAGGGCTACACGAGCATCCGTGCATATTCAGATTCCCTGCTAGTCTTATAAGCAGTTTCGTCAAAGCGGAACTACCAATATAAAAAATTAGATATGCTCAGAGCCCCATTTTGTAAAGGCATAACACATTTTCTCGAAATTTTACTGTGCTAACGTATGCCTTAGCATCTTTTTCCTTGTCTGCCTCATCTGTCCAAGTTTGTGTGGAAGATAGCTTTCCTTATTGGCTCAACTGTATGTATGATCGCTCTTAATTAATAAACAAAAAGTTGAGTTTCAAAAAAAAAAATTAAAAGTTATCAAAATGTACAAACAAATACTCATTCCGTCCTACTGTAATTGTCTCGCTTTCCTTTTATGGACGTCCCACTACAACTTTCTCATTCCATAAATGGAAAAAGTAACACTCCACTATCCTATATTTTTATCCCCAATAAAACAAAAAGGTCCACCATTTAATATATCACTCCTCACTTTTCATTCACAAAAGAAAAAAGGTCCACCAACTAATATTTTAATATTATTCCTTAAATCATTCAACCAATTGAAATGAGACAATTACAATGGAACATAGTGAGTATTTTTCAATATATAGGTTTGATATTTTGCACCAAATTGGTACTAATAACTAACCAATAAATTCTATGAACATTGGAAAAATATTATTATCTCGTCTACTACAAATATAAAAAATAATAAGAATATGTCACGCACACTCAAATAGTTTCTTTTGTAAGTTAAGAGTCAGGAATCACTTGAGAAAAAGGTAGGAAAGTATGAAATTGATGTAAGTGGTGATGGCTCTATTAACAATCATAGTAGTGGTAAGTAAGGGTATTTATTTTTGTCGCATCTCGACAGTGCGGTCAAATTTTAGCGTTGTTGCCAGGGAATAATACCATCAAAACTCACATAAGTAATTAATCGTGCCATCTTAATACAAATAAGTCCAATAAATTGCACTCTAATATATTAAAAACTTGCATAATTTACTACTTACCAAATACCCTCACACTTAAACTTTTGCTTGTCCTCAAGCAAAGACAACATCAAAAGAGTGACAACGGAGAAGGTAAGAAATTCACTCAGGTCCTTTCTACACACAAACGTGACACTAAAGCAAAGTAGCAACTCATAAAATTCCGGACTAAGATCAACACAATTAGAAATAGTGAACTTTTGAAGATTTTCACTCAAGTTCCCAAAATCATTTACGATAGATCCTCAACTCATTGACTCGTTAAACCCCTTACCACGCTTCGACCCCCTTACTATTTACTTCATCTAAAATAGGTAACTCAAACAAACTCTACATTCTAGTGCATCCCCTATCTCCTTTTTTTTTCTAAGGTCTCCAACACCAGTCTACTTGTCGGGTTTTAGCTCTAATTGTATCCGACTTTGAAACGTTCTAACCCCCGAAAGTAGGCAGCTGTCTCAACACCTTTTTTCCCCAAACGCAAAACCGCAACTTCACTCCATCGTTAGGTTATAGCTCAAATTCATTCTTTTTTCTAAGCCCCTAAAAATGGACAATTGTACCGGCATTTTGTTTGTTACACAATTCTTCAACTAAATTCCCTTTTTCTTCTGACCACATCAATTTTTTTTTCCAACCTTAAGGAGCACACCACAAATGCATCATCTATCAAAGTAACCTAATTAGACTATTTACTATAAGAAAACCAAAGCAGAATTTAGGACCATAACTCGTCAATTCACCAATTTACTATCATAAACTCAAACGGACCCTTTCATGAAACCTTCATCTACTCACAACATCCGCATGCACCAAAAAAAGTAAATTTAACCAGAACTCCACAATGTACCACCAAGCAATAATATCACATTCATATACCAATAACACTCGACTCATCATTGCTACTTAACTTCTCCATGCACAACAAAAAATATATATCAATGTCTCTCCCCCCACACTTAATATGTTCCTTGTCCACAAGCAACAAAAATAAATGTGCACAAGGAAGAAAGAACAAGAAAAGGAAGAGTATCATTCTCATTCACTTCAATCACTGGAGAGCCTGCAACAAAATTGAGAAAGACACACGAAGAAGACAACCAAAACAAAAGGGGAAAAAAATAAAAAAATAAAATGAAAAAAATAAAATAAAATATGGGTTGCCTCCTGTAGAGCGCTTTTGTTTAACATCTTTTAGCTCGACGACCAACATCCATTTTCACGTGATAGGAGTGAAGTAATCCTATCTATCAAATGTCAATTTGTATTGACGAACTGTGCTTCCTCCCATCAAGATCTTTTCTTTCCCAATCAGCTTTCGGTAGTTGGTGAGTAGAATTTGCTTCATCGGCTCATTTGCATCTCCAAGTTCTTGAATGTCTGGTTCATCTGTTGCACACTCTCCTGGAGTTGTAGATCGTTGGAAGTGAGTAGCTTGAGCATTTTCTTCATTGATTGCTCGGTTTTTCTCATTATTGTTCCACCAACCATTATCATAAGTCTCAAAAACTCTAGGCACATGATCTTGATATGGCTTCCATTGATTGTCCTTGGAGTAAGTGCCCTGATAATTCTCACACCAAATATTAGGATAGTCACACCACCTTAAATTGTAAGTGTTAGCATATGGATCATAACAAGGTTCATATGGAGGAAATGAGATTGGACAATCAGTAGTGGAATGATATGGTGTTGTACAATGTAATCCTGAACAAATTCTCTGACAGTTTCCAACGAAGAATATCTCCATAACTGTGAATAACTTAGCCAATGAGGCACCTGGAAAAGAGATGGAAACACGTGAAACCGAACAAAATAAAAAAAAAGGAAAAAAAAGAGAACAAAAGCGGGCTGTAGAGATTTCACAGCTACAGCGAAGCTGGGTAACCAAAAAACGAACACAAAAATTGCAAAAAAAAAAAAAAACAACTGCTACAGTGACATTGGGTATCCCAGTGTCAAAATTGCATATTTTTTGCAACTAACACAAAAACGAATGGGGCTTTCTAGAATCAGAAAAATACTAACTAAAACACACAAAAGCCAAAATATATAGCAGAAAATTATGCCCCCACAAATATCACACAACAAGCACAAAAGTAATTTCACCATTCCCTGGCAACAGCGCCAAAATTTGGTCGTACTGTCAAGGTGCGACAAAAATAAATACCCTATTCTACTACTAACTCGTAGTAGTGACAAGTAAAGGGTCAATCCACAGGGAATGAGAAAATATAATTATGCTAATTGGGTGAATTAATGAAAGCAAATATGTAACACAATAGGGGGGGTTTTAATTTGGGTTTTTATAACTACTAAATAAAACAGTAAATCACTTTAAACTAATAATTTTCTCAAAAAAGGTAATTCAATAATAAACGAGCATTCCAATTCACAGTTCATTCATCCCTCGACTTAATGCTATTAATTGACAGTGACGTTTACTCTATTTGTCTGCAGGATTAATGTCCCTCAGTAGTCAACAAGCTATGGCTACCGGTTATTATCCCTTAATTATACTCAAATGAAATAAGCTCTCCAACGATTCTTTTTAACTGAACAGTCTAGATACAATCTAAATTTAATCCAGTTAAAATCATTAAACACTAGGATAAAGGACAAACAAGTTCCCGAATACGCAAGCTCGATTCGAAAGAACCCGGTTTAAATCACCCTAGCAAAATTACTAGTTGCTACCAATTGCCATAAATCTATAACAATTACGGATTATAAATTTACGAACTAGCAGACATACAAGAATAATCTAACCTAGGTGGCCAAACCAAATTAAACATCCAAGTATGTTGAAAGTTAAATTAGATGAAATAAACAATCCCAAGATAAATATTATAAATATCTCAGAACATTTAATAGGCATTAAATATGAATTCAGAAATCCCTAAAATTGGAATAAAAGTACTAATTAAACAGAGTTGCGAGCATCATGTGTTGCCTCAACCAAAGCTGCCGCCTCTTGCTTGCTTCCTTCAATTTGGTGTCGTGTGCTTACTGCTTCCCCAAGTAGCTGCTTGCTTCTGAAAATTAGCGTGTATATATATGCACTAGCTAGGTCTCCAAATAATATCCATAATGGGTTTAATAAAAGACCGTTTTCTTCTTGTTGCATGCAAATCGCCGAATCCCTCACAAACTTGATCAATAAATTCACGCGCCTACATAATACACAATGAGTATAATGCGCGTGAATCCTCTAGCAGATACACCTAAATTTTCTCCAATCTTTTTGGGTAAATCTCTTTTCTTTTCTCAACTCTTCTAGAACCTGGGCCTGCACTGGGTAACTCATTGTGGGCTTTTGTAACAAAAATATGGTCTAACAATAATCCATAAAAAACACCTAAAAACACAAGAATCGATCAAATGCGGAATAATACCATCAAAACTCACATAAGTAATTAATCGTGTCATCTTAATACAAATGAATCCAATAAATTGCACTCTAATATATTAAAAATATGCATACTTTTACTACTTACCAAATCAAGTAGACTGGGTAGGGAGAAGAGCCAGTTTAAATGAAGTTGAGGTTTCGCAAAGGAGGTGAAACTTCCAATACCACTAATGCAAAGACACTTCTCTAAGAAAACAACCAAGTCACACTATTCCTCCAACTATCAACATGAATGCATGATATATATATATATATATATATATATATATATATATATATATCAAGTTGGACTACAAAGAAGATCACTTGGTTAAGCCTTTAACCTTTGCGTTCTCTGTCAGATCACTCACGATTAATGACTTCTTTTGACAAAACTGAATATAAAAGTTCTTAAATAGAGTTGATGCTTCATTTCCCAAACTACAACTTACCACTATCCAACCTATGAAACATCAATAGTCCAAAGAAGACACCCACATCAATAGTTTCCAAACAAAACTCATAATTATGACAATGTTAAGAAAACATTGTATATATTTTCATGAGGCAATGCATTGTACATAAATGTAGACCCTGACCCAATATTTTTTTGTCTTAGAGTAGTCTTTGCAACTACTGAGAAGATTACAAGATCGTGGAGATACTTCAAGAGAAGATCAACAATTGAGAAGATGAAAGAGAAATTCTAATGGTTGCAACTACTCATAAAAAGGTGACATCCAAGCTTTCAAGTTGTAGAGTCTACTATCGACAACTATCATGTTCACAACCAAATGTCAACAACGTAGCAAGGTCGACAAGTAATGTACTATACTCAACTGTTGAAGCTTTTACATGATTGATCCTTAGGTTATCTGAATTAAATGTGCATCAAGGAACTTACTCTTGACATGGATACTAAACAAGAACTTGTAGACAGTCAAACACTAGCTAGTAAACACATATATTTAACTGTTATATGATTGGTCATTCCCACAAAGGCAAGTGACACTGAATGATGGACACATTCAAAAGATGGCAAACTAATATGTGTTGCCTTTCTTCTCTATTTATATTGTCATATGCAAACTAAAAGGTCATATTCATTAAATACAACTAGAACAGTACTCCAACTAGTTGTAGAGAGTTTGTTTTTTAAGACTAAATGTTAGAATTTTCCTTTCTAATTAGAAGAATTCAGAGACAATATAAATAGAGAAGAAAGGCAACATAAAAAAAACATCTTGCAAGTTATACATTTCAAATCCCCAAGAAAGCCATAATTCTTCTGAAACACAATTTCAGAGACATTATAAATAGAGAAGAAGGGCAACATTGAAAAAAAAGAAACACAACCATCTTACAAGTTATAACTCTCAAAGCCCCAAGCAAGACTTATCTGCAATCAAACATAAGTTCTCTGAAATAACTATTCAAGCCTAGGTTCTAAAGTTTTAGTGTTACTTAATTATTGTTGGATCGCCTATATTTTTTTATTTATTGAGTGTAGAAAGTCATTTGAGTAAGACTAGGATTTGAACAAACTAAGTGTGAACTCTTGCATTCAAAGTTTCACTACTTGTGAGATTTGTCTGAGTGAGGTCTATAAATGAGGGGAAACGAAGTTCTAAATAGAGTATATAATTTTTGTAACCTGTTATAACTCTGATCTAGTGAATTTGACACCTGAAAGTGTAACACTGGGCATAAAATATTACATAAACTACTGAACCACTATATATTGTTTTTCATTCATTACATTAACAACTTTCAATAGAATTTTTATTGCATAAAGATCCCAATTGTTAATTTCAGAATAGTTTATAGTTGTTGATTTTTTTTAAACTGGTAAGTAGTACACTAAATTAATTTTCATTGTTTTATTATGCTGCATACTTAGAGTTCCAAGTACACTTTCTAGGGACTCTTTGATAACATAAGTCCCTGATTAAAACAAACATCACAACCGAAAATCAAGTTCTCAAGTTCACAAGCTCTAGTTATTGACTATGTAGTCTACAATTGTTGAAAAGATTATCTACAAAACCAATCGAGTATCTTCAATTTCACTTCTGTTTGATTATCTTCAAAACCAATGTTATCTACAAGCTCAAGTTCACTTCTGTTTGATTAGCTTCAAAAACTTTAGAAGGTCTTTTTTTTTTTAAGAAATATTTTTTTGATAAAATGTGAGAGAAAATCAATTCAGCCCCCCCCTCCCAAAAACCTTATGTCACTTTAGACCAACAGATGACATACAAAATAACAAAATTAAATATACATGTGTTGGAATTTACATGCACGAAACAGAATAATAGACGCAGTGGAACATGATTATTCACCAACAATGAACATACACAGATTGCATAATTGAATTACAAAAGATAAATGAAGTCCTTACAATGATTCGTAAGCAGATCTCTCTACTACGTATCCACATAATCATCGTCTATGAATTCTCAACGAATTGCCAACGTTGTATTTCTAGTTGAATTTGCTAGGAAAATTATAGTCTAGAAATATTATAGAGAAATTATTTTCTGTAGTGATTTTGGATCCCCAAAGACCCATATATATAGTGGTGGCTTTTCTTTAGCCCTAAGAAGTTTCCTTATAGGTCTTAAAGCCCTAATCCATATTTAATTTGACCAAGTCAAATTCCATAGATTTTCTGCCATATATATATTTACATGTAATAATATATATCTAATATATTATTATAGATTTACATTTTAAATCTAATTAAATAATAACAATTCCATAGAATTATTGTATTTTTGTATAAATTAAATATTTCAATCAAATCAAATATTTAATCAAATCAACTCTAATTTGTAAACGTAGGTTATTTGTTGTGCGACTCATAGGCCCTCACATATTAAGCGATTAGTCGAACTAAAGGTCTTAATTAAACCCTAGACAATAAATCACAATATCAATATACGAAGTACATTGCGAGGAATTGCAACAACTTGTAATGTGAAGCTTATGGAGATAAGATCCTTTCATTTACGAATACTCCGATTAAGTTTAGAACATGATGATGTGTCTATTCAAATAACTTAATCACATTATCTCATTTCACTAATTGATCACGTATGTCACATTTGGACACCATTTCATTGGCCAATGACTAACAATCTAGTTAGTTCTGAGAAGACGAGCATTCTCTCCAAATCTATTTCGAGGAATGAATCATATTATTGGCTTAACTACCACACACATGTACTTCGTGATGTGCCCAACACATGCCATATCTTCTCTGTTCAGAGTGCAAGCATTTGTCATGGTCAAAGCCCATCACTCTATACATGTCGTGCATATTAACCTCAAGTCGGAGGACTATCACACTACTCCACGAACCAATATTCTTGTAGACACTTAAATAGAATACATCAAATGGTTTTTCGGCCGGGTATGTCAATACCCTCTAAAGGTATTTGTGCATCCATCATGAGATACCCAGTATCTCGTAGTTGTGAGAACCACTACATCCTCTAAGGATATGATGCAGATCTCACATCAATCTCAACTTTATCATCAATATCTCATTCTTGATGATCCTCGATTGGGGCTACTTTGAGAACCATGTCATGTTCATCAGAGATCTCACATCCTCAATGACGGTATGGGTTCATGGGAACACATACATGAATAAATGCAAACAACCAGTCAAAATATTCAAATAAGTGCAATGTCATATATTATTATTAAATATAAAAATAACATTAAATATTTGAATATCATCAAGTATTATGTCCTTACAAATGATTGTCTGTAGGACATCAATACTAACAACATAAACATAAGAGAGAGTAAAAGAGTAACATGCCCCATATGGCATCTCATCTAATAATAGAACATAGTTGAAGTAGTTGATAGTTTAAACAGAAGAACAAAAATTGAACTTCAAAATTGATCCATGATTGTCACTTGTGATACAAAGGACTTTATCATGTCCTTAAAAATATTATTTCTAAACTCGTAAGATTGACTCGATGATTTTATTAACAGGTGCATACTCACTCTTGTCAATTAACCCGAACTCCTGCATTTGATAGAATCAAATTATCAGTTAACCCATACTCAACTAAATCTTGAAATGTGCACAAGTTTTTATTAAAATAATTTGCATGACAGAGTTTTGACTATTCCACTTATCAAATACCACCGAGAAGAAAAACTAAAAAAAAAAAAACTTAAGACTAGGGACATAACTTTTCTTTAACAAGAAAATAAATATGTAAAAACTAATGAAGTAAGATCTAATTAAGTAAAAAAAAAAGTGATACACATCAAACTTGTATAAATAAGCCCACCATTGTAAAAATAAGCTCACCATTGTAAATAACACAAAGTGCTTAAAGCAAGTGTTGAAATGAACCTCTTCATTTAGACTCACAATCTTATGGAAATGTGAGTGATAGATATGTGCATACACACGTAACAACCGTTTCAATATTGTTTTCACCACATCTTTAAAGTTGGGTGGAAATGGTACCCCTACATCAAACAGAGACGATGTTTCAAAATAATTTCGATTAAGGAAGAAATGGCAAATGGATGACTAACGAACACATACCCCATTTTTGGGGGAAAATAGACTCATCATCAAGCTTTTCTCCGACCAAATCCATTAAATATTCGACATACTTTTGAGAAGAAACCACAATTGGTTTCTTTATGGTAACTCCATCAGCCCATCTGTACTCATATCTGCAGAAAATTTATTTACATTTTAGGTTTATTTTTACATATTGATCATTTCAACATGTTGATAGACAATAGTTAAAAGCTTTCAACTTGGTCCAAATTTACAATGGAAGAAATCATGTAATTTTATTGAAGTTCTAATATATAATGTGATATAAGAAGCTAGATAAATATAAAGACATTATGTTCAGGAGTATACTTAACCATAATGTTCAGCTAACAGTTAGTGAATAGATTACCTAGTTAATAATTATAGATAAAATTTTCAATCGATGTTATAAAAATAGTGAAATGATATCAAAAGAGTGAATTTGTGAGAGAATGAAATTGGATTTTCGTAGTTTAGTATTTTTTACATTGTTAAGAGAATATTCTTCACTTTGTGTAAACATGATAATACTTTTGAAATATTATAGATATAATTCATCTTTGTATGCATGTTATAAATAATCTTTTGTTAGTAAAGAAATTGTCATTGCATGATCAGATTTAATAGATGAAAAACATAGTAATTCATCATAATTTGTATAATAGATTTAAGATGGTCATCATATCCATGACATTCCAAACCTAGTTTACGTGCAACAAAAGAACATGTATACATGGATGTACTATATCTCTATATGTCAACTATGCATATGTGTATCTTATATGAAATTAAGAGATAAACATCATAGTAGAAATTAGAAGAGCATACTTTGGCCCCACCGACATTACTGGACAACTCGATGGTGTGCAAAACTCAGTTATTGTGTTGTACAGAACGTTGACTTGACTAAAAAAGTCAGCAGCTGCACAAAGTAATAGAACAAATGTACGAAATCAGTTACAATAAAACTCCTAGGATAATATTATTCTGTATCATGTGATAAAAGTATATAAATCCCATTCAACCATAACTAGAATTGCGGCGTGGGTGAAATTGAGGAGTAACGTGTCAAAAGTTGTATGTATAAGGAAAACGACAACATAAGCAAATCATTTGTTTTGTTGCTCATGCTACATCTCATATATCATTATTGATCAGATATTGATTCTATAAATATCTCATGTATATACATATGTCACTACAAGTGAGTATTTATTAAATATGAAGTTATTTAATTATTCCTTTTGTTAATCATGTTAGTATGTTACTAATTTGTTATTAGAAAACTAAAATTGTTGAAATATAGGCATCATTTTTTTTTCGCATTTGCATATTTTTATCCTCAAGTTTTAGTACACCTATTACTATCATTTTTAAAAATAATTTTCATGAGTAAATGAACAAATCATTAAATGTAATTCTTACTATTCAAAGCCCACCACTCGTAAGCACCTTCGCCTGGAGGAAGTTTCACTGCATCCCTCAATTTGCCACTACGCAAGAGAGCGTCAATGTGCTTTTTAAGTTCTGGTCCCTGCATCAAATCAAAACGGGGCTGCTATATGATCATTTGGCTTAAGTGAAACATACAACATCAATAAACATTTTCAATTTTATCTAATAAGCCACTTCTTGCAATTAATTATGATTTTTTGTTAGTTTGAGGCTTGATTCAATTAGATTCAGGATAAAATCATAAAATTCAAAGAACTAGTACAACTTCACAACATAGAGATCTTGCTAAATTACTCACCGTACTTTCAATAGGAGAACCCTTTTTTATACGAAGCGTACACGGAACTCTGCATTCATATAATGTTATGAACCATTAGATTGAAGATACACATATAAAAGATGTCTTGTATATCATAGAAACACCATCTTAAAGCCATAAGGAAAAACTTTTTTTTTGGAAAATTTGTATAAATATATGCAATTAATGCAAATTTCATAAAATAAATGCATGAAAATATTAACAAAAATTTGTACAGTTGGCTTGCTATATATCATAAAATAGATCTTAATTGCAGTATGAGCAAGAAGATAAACATTAATTAACCACTCACATACTTAAAATAAATTGGACAAAAATGTTGTAGAAATCAAGAAACAATTTTCAGGAATGCACAAGGAAAACATAAGAATGTGAAGCAATTGAAAAAACAAAACATGATTATAAACAAAAAAAGTAAGTAATTGTCTGCTTTCACGCCCAAATAGACTCATAATTTCAAACACTGTTTGTTGAAGTTAAAACTCCTTAGTGCAATAGGCTAACTAGAACTTATAAACTGAGAATGAAATGTTTTTTACATGTTTTATTAGCTGTTTTATATACACACAATGAGGGGACTAGGGTTGGGGGTGTGTTGGTGGGGTCAGTAGCTAAGACAGACTGTAAAGGTAGAGTTAAGCTAATAGCCAAACTCTTTCACTTTATGTATGAGTACATATTCTCTCTCTCCCCCCCCAATTTTTAATTTCTCATCATAAATATGCAGGTAAGGATGAATATGAATTCATATGTAAGCAGTTGATAAAAAAAGACAAATTATTTGTCATCCCCAATGCATTTAGTTGTATCTCTTTTTCACTTTTAAGTGAATTTTGTTAGTTTCCCTGTATTCACTGCCCATTTTCTGCTAAAAGTTAGTTTCAAACATTATTTTTTGCCTTTTCTCTTTCATCTCTTTTAGTATTATATTGAAGACATTTTTTATGTGTGTGATGAGTTATAAAACATATCTGAATTATATGTATTTCTAACTTATTCATTTATGCACTAGTTCTTATCTTTTTTTTAGTGAGACAATTTATGGAATAAATTTATTGTTGTAAAATAGAGATAAATTAAACTTTACTTAAGCCAACATTGGAAAAATTGTTTTAGTTATGTTATTCATTAGAAAATTATTGTTGTATTATTACATTAATAAAAGTAGGTGTAATTATAATTTTATATTAAATGGAGTGACAAGTGAGATATTAATTGTTTGTTGGGAGAAAGTAATTGGGTGGTGGTACAAAGATAATAAAAAAGAAGTTTATACATGATGTTGAACTGTGCAATTAGCGTGCATTAAATTGTTTAAATAAAATTAATTAGTTTATTTTTTAGTAAAAATAAATATTATTTATTTATTAGCAAAACATTAGTTATGTCCAGCTGCATTGTACAACTAATGCACATAAAACTTACTTATTGAAAAATAAAAAATAAAAAACTGAGAAAAAAAATAAATTTTATAGTTCCAAAACAACCATAGGTTAAATAATTCTTTTAATTAAATTTAAGTTCAAAATTGGAAAGAAGACAAATACATCCCTAATCTAATAAGTTTATTGAATTAGAATTTCTAAAAACATTTTAAAGAATTTGAAGAATTATTCTTGAAATTTTCGCAAATAAGAAGAATTTGTACAATATGTTATAAAATTGAGAGAATTTAATTTTAGTTAATCAATTAAGGTCTGAAACAATTGGTGCAGTAATAATATTATATTAGAAAAGTTATATTTACTGAATTATATATTTTTAAAAAAAGTAGGTGTAATTGTATTATTATATTAAATTACGCTTTGGGTGATGGTTGGATGGTTGGATAGAGAATTGAGAATGATGTATCATACACCGGTTGCATCTTGCAATTAGTGTGTGTTTATAAAAATACAAGTTTATTTTACAATTAAATATTAGTTTATGTTTAAATAAAACATTAGTTGTTTCTTTAAAGAATTAATAATTATTTTGTAAAGAGTATTAACAGTGATCAGTTGCAATGTGCAACTTGTACATATGAGACTTTTTGAAAAATTAAAATTTAGAGAATTGAGAAAAATTGTATTGTATTGTTTTAGAATAACCATATGTAGAAGATTTTTATAAAAATAAACTCCAGATAATAGAGAGTGATCAAAAGTGTCACTAGTGTAACACAATAAGAACATCTTAATTTTTTTGGGAGACTTACTTACTACAAAATACACACCTAATAGGCAAAAAGAAAATTCGTTCTTGCTAACCCACTATAAAATTGATGTTGAAATGACAGAATTACCCTTAAAAAAAGCTCTTAGCCACCTTTTCAACTTTTGCCTCAAAAGTGGTGACGTTTCCCTATGTTTTCCATATCATATCGATTCCTCCAATTTTTATTTTTCCAAATTCCAAATTTGGAGAGCCAATTGTGGGATTTACAATGAAGAATTCAGCAAATACATTCACCTTGTTCATTATCAATTTAAAATTTATAAAATCTAGATTCAAAATTTTTAGATTTACATTTGGAAATAAAATTACACGCGTTCTTCCTTTGTCTTCCTTCTTTGTTTCTACACAAGTGCAAAAAAAATTGCACAAGCGCAAACAAATTTGCATAATTGTAAAAACATTTCTCTGTGTGCAAAATATTTTGTACGAATGCAATTTTCTCAAGTACAAGAAAACACACACTCGAACCCATAACGCAGCAAAATCTAACCCCATCCTTTCTTTTTCAACAGGAAAATAGGGCTTCCATTTACTTGCATTTATTGATTCTACAAATTTCTTCAATACATATCTTATCAACTTTCAATCTTCTCCTTTTGCTTAATGCATCGAAAAATTCCAATTCATATTCTTTGGAAAAATCATGAATCAAAATCTATGTTGACTGCCAGAATAACCAATATCTAAGAACGCCATCTTCCGCCAAAATAGCAAGCGGCGGTGTAGCGATGCAGTTGATTACGAGCGCCTCCTCTCTTTCTCCGCTGCTGACCACCCTTTTCCTTTAGCCCATCGTCGAGAAGATCCATGATAGAGAGTGGTGGATCCTATTACCAGCGTCGACGCCTCTTCTGTTCCCCCACCATCGCGTGTTTCGTATGGCCGCATTGGGTCTTTTTCCAATAGACAATCACAGGCTTCTTCTGTCGGCATCCATAGTTTTTTTTGTGGTGAGAGAGAAAAATGTGAGATGAGTCTGCATGTTTTGAGCCAAAGTAAAGAAGGAATAATATTTTAGTTAAAAAAGAGTATACAGAGGTGAGAGATGGTGGGATTAGGGGTGGACGGTACGGCATACCGAAAATTTTCTCGCCATACCGTTACCGTACCGAAATTTTCGATACCGAAAAATTTCATACCCTTGTCGTACCAAAAATTTGGTATACCGAAATTTTCGCTATGCCGATATTACATACCGATACCATACCGAAATTTCAATAGATACCTGTATACCAAAAATTTTTTAAGATATCTGGATATATTTTTTCGATATACCGAAAAACTTTTTCTATATTTTCATACCGTTAAAAAATTCAAAATATTTTCACGCGTTATGGAAATTTTGGCATGTAATCTTAAATACCAAAAATTTTGGTATACCGAAAATTTTGATAAAATCGATATTTTTCGGTACGGTAAGTGCGGTATACCGGTATTTTCGGTATTTCCTCCACCCCTAGGTGGGATATTAACTTTTACAGATGAATAAGTACAATAGGATCCTTTCAAGTGTTAAATTATATCGAGTTGTTATATGTTGGTCCCGAAAAACCCGATTTAAAAATCGTAAAATCTCAATGGGAGGTGACTTAATTTTTTTTTTCTTTTCGAATGTGTTATGCAGATTTGCTAAAGTATGTATGACAGTTAAAATGAAAGCAAATAAGAACACACAAATTTTTATAGTGGTTCGGACAACTCGTCCTACATCCACTCTTCCCTTCATGGGGCACCAACTTAACCAACATATGTTTACCGAGTTCTCACTCAAACGGGACTTATCACCCTCACGGGATTGCCTACCCTCCCTTTCGGGATTGCTAGATGTTTACCGAGTTCACACTCAAACGGGACTTATCTCCCTCACGGGATTGCCTACCCTCCCTTTCGGGATTGCTAGATGTTTACCGAGTTCACACTCACCTACAAACTTATCCTATCAAACTGATTTGGGTAAGGTTTGTTTGGTTTCCAACTAGGTTGAGATTTTCCCTTACATTTGTTTAGCCTCAGTGCTAAGGATGGGAAAATCTCTCTAAGCTTAGGATATTACATTTATGCTTAGATCTATTGAAGAACACTCTTGGGTAAATTTGAATATGTAATGCTCTGTGTTCTTGAATGGAGATGCTTGAATATTTGGCTTTAATCTTCACTTTGCAGCAAACTCCATCATCTTCTTTTGAAGATAGTGCAATGTATTTATAGTGTGGATTTGAATATTACCGTTGGAGAGTAATATTCAAATCTATACTAATAGTCTTCCAGCTTTTCTTTGTCCTATTACACTGTTGTTTGCAGCTTTATGTCACATTCATATATGTGTTATTATCTTCTTATTGTCCAGCTGCTTTTGTGTGTCTAACGGATCTGATCAGCTATTCAGATCTAGTATGCATATTTCTGGTCTACTGAAATTTGGTCTGCAGATTTCGGTCCGGTCCGGTGCAGGTCCGTCTACATCGGTTTTAGCATATCAAGATTTGCATCGTTCTACATTAGTATTAAATCGATTCAAAGATCGATCTTGATCGATCAAAGATATCAAGATCTTGAATCGGTTCATCATCAAGATCGAATCGGGATTCAAAGACAGCCGGTCGAATCACGATGGCAGTTAAAATCGCATGCCAGATTAAACCGATTTCTTCTTCTTTCGATTTACGTTTTTTCTTCTTCTTAACTTGTTCTCTCGTTCCCCCTCAACTAGTTATCTATAGATTAATTTAAATAACACAAGTTGATAATGTTTTGGCATAATTTATCAAAACTAAAATATCCCAACAATTTCCCCCTTTTTGATAATGATGCCAAAACTAACTAACAAAAATAATACGAGAAAAACAATGTTAGTTAAACAAGTGAAATGATGAAGAACATTTGATTTCATTTTTAAAAAAAAGATGATTGTCAACCTCCATGAATTTTAAAATTTATGCATTTTAAACTAAATGGGTTTTAACAAAAAAGATCAGTTCAGGTGTTCACATTAAAATCTAGTGAACTTTTGAACTCCTGCTCTGATACCACTTGTTGGTATCAGATTAGAGACAGGTTTTAAAAAATAGATCTGCTCAGGCGATCACATTGAAAAAGTAATCTTTTGAGCACCCGCTCTGATACCAATTGTTGGTCCCGAAAAACCCGATTTAAAACTCGTAAAATCTCAATGGGAGGTGACTTAAATTTTTTTTTTCTTTTCGAATGTGTTATGCAGATTTGCTAAAGTATGTAAGACAGTTAAAATGAAAGCAAATAAGAACACACAAATTTTTATAGTGGTTCGGAGAACTCGTCCTACATCCACTCTTCCCTTCATGGGGCACCAACTTAACCAACATATGTTTACCGAGTTCTCACTCAAACGGGACTTATCACCCTCACGGGATTGCCTACCCTCCCTTTCGGGATTGCTAGATGTTTACCGAGTTCACACTCAAACGGGACTTATCTCCCTCACGGGATTGCCTACCCTCCCTTTCGGGATTGCTAGATGTTTACCGAGTTCACACTCACCTACAAACTTATCCTATCAAACTGATTTGGGTAAGGTTTGTTTGGTTTCCAACTAGGTTGAGATTTTCCCTTACATTTGTTTAGCCTCAATGCTAAGGATGGGAAAATCTCTCTAAGCTTAGGATATTACATTTATGCTTAGATCTATTGAAGAACACTCTTGGGTAAATTTGGATATGTAATGCTCTGTGTTCTTGAATGGAGATGCTTGAATATTTGGCTTTAATCTTCACTTTGCAGCAAACTCCATCATCTTCTTTTGAAGATAGTGCAATGTATTTATAGTGTGGATTTGAATATTACCGTTGGAGAGTAATATTCAAATCCATACTAATAGTCTTCCAACTTTTTCTTTGTCTATTACCTTTGTTGTTTGCAGCTTTATGTCACATTCATATATGTGTTATTATCTTCTTATTGTCCAGCTGCTTTTGTGTGTCTAACGGATCTGATCAGCTATTCAGATCTAGTATGCATATTTCTGGTCTACTGAAATTTGGTCTGCAGATTTCGTCCGGTCGGGTGCAGTGCATAAGTTTAGCATATCAAGATCTTGCATCGAGTTCTACATTAGTACTAAATCGGTTCTACATCATTACTAAATCGATTCGGCATATCAAAGATTCGGCATCGATTCGGACATCAAAGATCTTGAATCGATTCAAGATATCGATTCGAATCGCAGCCAGATCGAAGAAATTCGAATCGCATAGCAGCGATTGTAAACCGATTTCTTCTTCTTCTGATTTCTGATTTCTTTTTCTTAACTTTTTCTCTCGTTCCCCCTCAACTTGTTATCTGTAGATTAATTTAAATAACACAAGTTGATAATGTTTTGACATAATTTATCAAAACTAAAATATCCCAACAATTTCCCCCTTTTGATAATGATGCCAAAACTAACTAACAAAATAATACGAGAAAAACAATGTTAGTTAAACAAGTGAAATGATTAAGAACATTTGATTTCATTTAAAAAAAAAAGATGATTGTCAACCTCCATGAATTTTAAAATTTATGCATTTTAAACTAAATGGGTTTTAACAAAAAAGATCAGTTCAGGTGTTCACATTAAAATCTAGTGAACTTTTGAACTCCTGCTCTGATACCACTTGTTGGTATCAGATCAGAGACAGGTTTTAAAAAATAGATCTGCTCAGGCGATCACATTGAAAAAGTAATCTTTTGAGCACCCGCTCTGATACCAATTGTTGGTCCCGAAAAACCCGATTTAAAACTCATAAAATCTCAATGGGAGGTGACTTAAATTTTTTTTTTCTTTTCGAATGTGTTATGCAGATTTGCTAAAGTATGTATGACAGTTAAAATGAAAGCAAATAAGAACACACAAATTTTTATAGTGGTTCGGACAACTCGTCTTACATCCACTCTTCCCTTCATGGGGCACCAACTTAACCAACATATGTTTACCGAGTTCTCACTCAAACGGGACTTATCACCCTCACGGAATTGCCTACCCTCCCTTTCGGGATTGCTAGATGTTTACCGAGTTCACACTCAAACGGGACTTATCTCCCTCACGGGATTGCTAGATGTTTACCGAGTTCACACTCACCTACAAACTTATCCTATCAAACTGATTTGGGTAAGGTTTGTTTGGTTTCCAACTAGGTTGAGATTTTCCCTTACATTTGTTTAGCCTCAATGCTAAAGATGGGAAAATCTCTCTAAGCTTAGGATATTACATTTGTGCTTAGATCTATTGAAGAACACTCTTGGGTAAATTTGGATATGTAATGCTCTGTGTTTTTGAATGGAGATGCTTGAATATTTGGCTTTAATCTTCACTTTGCAGCAAACTCCATTATCTTCTTTTGAAGATAGTGCAATGTATTTATAGTGTGGATTTGAATATTACCGTTGGAGAGTAATATTCAAATCCATACTAATAGTCTTCAAATTTTTCTTTGTCTATTACCTTTGTTGTTTGCAGCTTTATGTCACATTCATATATGTGTTGTTATCTTCTTATTGTCCAGCTGCTTTTGTGTGTCTAACGGATCTGATCAGCTATTCAGATCTGGTATGCATATTTCTGGTCTCTTTGAAATTTGGTCCGCAGATTTGGTCCGGTCTTGTGCGGTGCGGTGCAAAGATTCAAAGATATCAATCTTCATCGGTTCAACATTAAGATTTGATCGATTCAAAGATTAAGATGCGATCGATTCAAAGATATCAAGATCTTGATCGATTCAAAGATCGAAGATGAATCGATTCAAAGATATCGATTCGAAGCGCACATGCCAGATCGAATCGCACAATGATTCGAAACCGCATGCCCGATTCGTAAACCGATTTCTTCTTCGATTTCGATTTTCTTCCGATTCGATTTACGATTTCTTCCTCTTAACTTGTTCTCTCGTTTCCCCTCAACTTGTTATTGTAGATTAATTTAAATAACACAAGTTGATAATGTTTTGGCATAATTTATCAAAACTAAAATATCCCAACATTATATGAAATTTTCTAGCTTGCTATAATAGAAAAAAAATGTACTAGGTTGTAATTTTCCCAAATTAATTTTAAGAATTTGAGGAATTATTTCTCTAAATTTTGGTTAATAAGAAGAATTTTTATATTTTTTAAAAGTAAGAAAACTGAAATTTACTTAATCAAATCAGGTTTAAACAAGGTCGGTGTAATTAGAATATCATATTAGAAAAGTTATTATTGTTGCATTATTATTTAATATTGTGTTGGGCGGCGAGACTGTTGACTATCCCCACAGACCAACATGAAAGAAGATCATAGCTCAAGTAGCAACAGGCACACTTTTGCGGCCCTGAGGTCGCGGGTTTGAAACCTTGCTTCCCCAAATAAATTGTCAATTAATTATTTAAGGCCTATATACAAGGATAAAAGGTTCAGTCTCAGGTGGTTCAGTGGCTCTGTGGTTCAACTTGTGCGGTGCAGATCGGGTTGCATGGGTTCAAACCATAATAGACAATTTATTATTTTACGCTAAAATTTAGCGACAGATGTTTTCGTCGCAATTAGCGATGAAATTGCAACATAATATTCGTTGCAAATCAATCAAAATTTTAATAAATATTAATTGAATTAACGACGTATTTAGTGATGGTATATTTAGTCGCTGATTAGCTACAAATTAACTATCATTTTCTGATCAAATTTGTAGTGTGATTGCAAGAATTTACAACCAAATTTATAACAATTATATGATCATCAAAGATGAATATATCGCAGATATATCGTAAATTTGGATATTGTGATATTGATATAGGGATAATGTATTTTTTTTTCAAGAATATCGTGGATATATCACAATATATTGATATTAATTGACATCGCTATAAATTTAGTCGTAGTACAAAATTGTATGAATATGGGAAATATTGCGAATAAATTGCGACATATCGCAAATTTCTTTTAGCAAAATAAACTCAATTTATCATTTTGGATGGTTTTTTTTTATATTTGTTCAATATCACAACTAAAAGATTAAAGCCATAATAATATCTTTCTATAATATATTGTCAATTTATTTATTTACTTTGCTAGAGATATATCGTATACTTTCAAACAAGCAAATTAGTAGTGCAAGACATCTATTGTTGTTTGGACAAAGATGTTATTTCATCTTTTTATATTTAAACCTCATGCCATCATTTTAGTGCTAATTGTATTGTAATATGTAGTTTTAGTCATTTTGTGTTGTATAGTGAATTATACTATAAATTGTTTAGTTTATGTCAAACAATAGTTATGTAGTCTTTTATTACTTCATCCGTCCCACAAAGATAGACTAAATTTCTATTGTCGACTGTCCCACAAAAGGCCAAATGCTATATTTAATATATCGTTAATGTTTCATTTTCACAAATTTGTCCCTATTTAATGTATCTTATTTTTTCCCAAATCAATATTTAGGTACTATAATAATGTGTAAATTGTACTAAACCTCCCATTGTTTGAAATATCGGCGACAAACCCCCCTTTGATTTAAAAATTGTGTGTTACCCCCTTGATTTAAATTGTACTAAACCTCCCATTTTCTCTACGATTTGTTTCCATATATATTAAATCCTACAATAATATTCCAAATATTATTATTGGGAATTCTTATTTAATTAAATCCAATTTAATTAAATATTAATAATAATTAATTCCAAATTAATCTATTATTAATTACTTCTCCATAAATTAAATATAAAATCTAATTTAACATTTAATCAACCAACTATAATTAGTAAACAACCATTACTTGTTGTGTGACCCATAGGCCATCATATATCAAGCGATTAGTCAAACTAACGGTCTTAATTGAACCCTAGACAATAAATCAGACATTCTCAATATATGAGGTACGTTGCGAGGAAATGTGCAACTACCTGTAACTGAAATATGGACTATTACGATTTCCTCCTTTCATTCACGAATACTCGATTAAGTCTTGAACACGATGAAGTGTCTATTCAAATAACTTAATCAATTTATCTCTAATCACTAATTGATCACTTATGTCATACTTGGCCACAAAGTCCAAGTTGACGTGCATTGGCAATGACTTTGATCCAATTATGATGAGACGATGAGTATTCTATCTAAATCCACTTTGAGGAATGAATCTTTTCTTGGCTCAACTACCACGCACATGCACTTCGTGATGAACTCAATTCAAGCCATATCTACCCATGGAAGGGTGGAAGCGTCGGTCATGGTCATTGTTCATCACTCCACACATGTCGTGCGTATTGACCTCAAGTCAAAGGAGTATCGCATCACTCCCACTAACCGAGACACTCGTAGACACATATAGTGGAACTACATCAAACGGTTTCTCGAATGGGTATACCAATACCCTCTAAGGTATTTGTGCATCCATCATGAGATACCTAGTATCTCGTAGTAAGTGAGATCTTACTACTCTCTAAGAGTTTGATGCAGATCGCACACCAATCTCCATTGCATCATCAATATCCCTTTCTTGATGATCCTTGATTGGGGCTATTTGAGAATCATGCTTAAGTCATCTGAGTTCTCACATACCCAATGACAACAGTGATTCAGGGGAACACAAATAAGAACAAATGCAAACAATAAAACATAAAATACTCTAATAAGTGTAATGTCATACATTTAATATTAAATAAAAAATAATAATAAACCAACACTGAATATTATCTGAGTATTATGTCCTTACAATAGATTGTCTCTAGGACACTAACACTAACAATCTCCCACTTGAACTAGAGCCAATCACCTACATGTCTAACCCCTAGACCATCAAAATGTCTAGTGTGTACATGAACACTCAAAACCTTGTTGAAAGGATCAGCCAGGTTATCCTCCTTGGAGACACGTTTTAACTCTATCACTCCTCTAGCAATTAACTCTCTTATTAAGTGATAACGCCTCGGTACATGCTTGTTTCTGTTATTGGATCTCGTTTCCTTAGCTTGCGCAACTGCACCAGTGTTGTCATAATACAACTTTATTGGACTGCTGGCACTCGGAACTACCCCTAGCTCATTTAAGAACTGTTTTATCCTTAGAGCTTCTTTGGCAGCTTCCGCCGCAGCAATGTACTCAGCTTCGGTTGTTGAATCCGCGGTAGTCTCTTGTTTAGAACTATTCCAACTAACCGCCCCACCATTGAGAGTGAACACATAGCCGGACTGAGATTTGTGGTCATCATAGTTAGATTGGAAACTTGCGTCCGCATAACTAATAGCAACTAGTTTCGACTGACCGCCATAGACCAAGAAGCAATTTTTAGTACGTCTGAGGTACTTGAGGATGTTCTTGATAGCAATTCAGTGAGGTTCACCCAGATTCTGTTGGTATTTACCAGTGGTACTGACAGCAAAGGCCACATCTGGCCTTATGCAAGTCATGACGTACATGATGGACCCAATTGCGGATGCATATGGTATCTCCTTCATGCGCCGGATATCAGCGTCTGTGGAAGGACAATCCTTCTTAGACAACTTTATTCCATGACATAACAGTAGAGAACCTCTCTTAGAGTTCTGCATCGTGAATCACTTCAACACCTTATCTACGTAGGTGGACTCTGACAGTCCTAGCATCTTCTTGGATCTATCCCTATGGATCTTGATCCCTAAGATATAGCAGGCTTCACCAAGATCCTTCATAATGAAGGTCTTTGACCACCATTCTTTCACAGACTGCATGAGTGGGATATTGTTTACCATAATCAGAATGCCATCGGCATACACAACTATGAAAATAATATTCTTCCCAATGCATTTCCGATAGACGCACAGATCTTTTGAATTTCTAACGAGGTCAAATGATTTGACAGCCTCATCAAATCAGATATTCCAACTCCTAGAAGCTTTCTTCAATCCATAAATGGATCGTTTAAACTTGCACACAAGATTAATTTTGGCTTTGATATGAAACCTTCCGATTGAGTCATAAACACTTCCTTATCAATGTTCCCATTGAGAAAAGTTGTTTTGACATCCATCTGCCAAATCTCATAATCGAGGTGTGCTGCTACCGCAAGTAAAATTCGAAAGGACTTGATTTTAGCAACTAGTGAGAAAGTCTCATCATAGTCAATGCTTTCGCGTTGGCTATAATCTTTCGCCACCAATCTAGCCTTGTAGGTTTGTACTTTGTCATTTGCATCAGTCTTACGCTTGAAGGCCCATTTGCAAACTATGGGTCTAACCCCTTTTGGCAACTCAACTAAGTCCCAAACTTGATTGACGTACATCGAGTCCATCTCGGATTTCATGGCTTCATGCCACTTCTTTGAGTCAACATCTAATGTTTCCTCAGTGTAAGTTCTAGGTTCGTCTTTATCTGGGATCTCCATATCATCATGTTCTCCACGAGGAAACCATAATATCTGGGGATCGGATTGCAAACTCTAGTGGACTTACGGAGTTGTGGTTGTTCAGGCTGCACATTCTGATTGTGAAAATTTTGTGGTACAGCGATTTCATCGTCGACCGGGGAGGTCTTAAGAGCAACATTTTCGGATGCCTCTTGAGCACGAGTTTGAACTATGCTATTCTCATTCAGCCTACTTGGAGTTCGTTGCTCGGGAACTGCAACTCCAATTACGCTCCCACTGGCTGAAAGAGGATCACTTAGTGATAAACTTCGACCATGTGAGCTGCTGAATGCTCCCACTGATTCTTTGTCATGTTGCTTTGACAAGACATCAGTCTCCTTGTTAATTTGTGGTTCTTGAATTTCTTCAAGTTCTATCATCTTACGGCCTTGTTCCTTGTAGACATAGTCTTCTTCAAGGAATTTGGCCTGCCTAGAAACAATCATTGTTTGTTTCTCAGGGAGATAGAAATAATATCCTCTAGTTTCCTTATGATATCCCACAAAATAACCATTTTCACCTTTTGATTCCAACTTATCAGTTAGCATTTTCTTCACAAACGTGGGTAGCCCCACGTTCTCATGTGAGAGAAATTTGGCTTCTTGCCATGCCATAACTCGTATGGCGTATGCTCAACTGATTTGGATAGAATCATATTCAGAATGTAGATTGAGGTTTGGAGTGCGTATCCCCATAAGAATGTTGGAAGATTGAAAAAACTTATCATGGACCTTACCATGTCCAACAAGGTTCGGTTTCTCCTCTCGGACACTCCATTCATTTGGGGTATGCCGGGAGGAGTCCATTTTGATTGGATTCCATGCAACTTCAGATAATCAGTGAATTCATGGCTAAGATATTCTCCTCCTCGATCTGATCGAAGAGTCTTAATACTCTTACCAAGATGCTTCTCTACTTCAGCTTTATACTCTTTGAACTTCTCAAAAGATTCAGATTTGTGTTTCATCAGATACACATACCTGAATCTAGAGAAATCATCAGTAAAAGTTATGAAGTAGCCGAAGTGACCCGTAGCTAGTGTGGGCAATGGTCCACAAACATCACTGTGGATCAACTCTAGAACTTTGTTGGTCCCGAAAAACCCGATTTAAAACTCGTAAAATTTCAATGGGAGGTGACTTAATTTTTTTTTTCGAATGTGATATGCAGATTTGCTAAAGTATGTATGACAGTTAATATGAAAACAAATAAGAACACACGATTTTATAGTGGTTCGGACAACTCGTCCTACATCCACTCTTCCCTTCATGGGGCACCAACTTAACCAACAGATGTTTACCGAGTTCTCACTCAAACGGGACTTATCACCCTCACGGGATCGCCTACCCTCCCTTTCGGGATTGCTTGATGTTTACCGAGTTCACACTCAAACGGGACTTATCTCCCTCACGGGATTGCCTACCCTCCCTTTCGGGATTGCTAGATGTTTACCGAGTTCACACTCACCTACAAACTTATCCTATCAAACTGATTTGGGTAAGGTTTGTTTGGTTTCCAACTAGGTTGAGATTTTCCCTTACATTTGTTTAGCCTCAATGCTAAGGATGGGAAAATCTCTCTAAGTTTAGGATATTACATTTGTGCTTAGATCTATTGAAGAACACTCTTGGGTAAATTTTGATATGTAGTGCTCTGTGTTCTTGAATGGAGATGCTTGAATATTTGGCTTTAATCTTCACTTTGCAGCAAACTCCATCATCTTCTTTTGAAGATAGTGCAATGTATTTATAGTGTGGATTTGAATATTACCGTTGGAGAGTAATATTCAAATCCATACTAATAGTCTTCCAGCTTTTCTTTGTCCTATTGCACTGTTGGTTGTAGCTTTTTGTCACATTCATATATGTGTTGTTATCTTCTTATTGTCCAGCTGCTTTTGTGTGTCTAACGGATCCGTCGGCTATTGGATCGGTATGCATATTTGGTCTATTTGAAATTTGGTCTGCAGATTTTGGGTCCGTGCAGTGCAGTGCGCACCAAGATATCAAGATCGCATCGATTCAAAGATTAATCTTGCATCGGTCAAAGATCGATCGAGATCGATTCAAAGATATCTTTGCATCGATTCAACATCAACATCATCGATTCGGCATCGGTATTCAAAGATTCGAGATACTCGATGCTTCAGCATCGATTCGGCCGCAGCAGTCGATTAGAGAAGCTAAATCGATTAGCCTTCAAGATAACAGATTGAGCTGCCGAATAGATCGGGCAAAGATGTTAGATCATTTATGAATCGAAATCGATTCAAAGATAAAGCAAGATCGATTCGAATCGCAGTCGATTCAAAAAGACAAAAGAAACGGGCTTCGATCGGCAGATTCAGCCAAAGACAACAGACAAGATCAGGTACCTTTGCGATCAAATTTCACGGGCCAGATCAAGACTTTCTCTTCACAAATTAGCATGGTTCTTCTTGTTCAGCTCATCAGTTTATATGAAACTCATTAGTCTCGTTTCGTTCCGATCAGCCTCATCTTCTCTTGATGAGTTCCCCATCAACTTGTTACCTGTAAGAATAAAACTAGGTCTAGAAACACAAGCTTTCTATACAAGTTAGCTTGTCCTATTACAAGATGTTTTGGCATAATAATCAAAACTAAATTTATCCCAACAAACTTCTTTGGCACGAACCCCTTTCCCAGAAAAAGGTTTGTTGATCATTTTGCCCTTAAGACAAGATTCACAGTTTCCATAGACTCAAAGTCAAATGGGGCTAAGTAGTCCACCTTTCTTAGCCTTGTAATTCTTTTCTCATTTCCATGACCAAGTCTACAGTGCCACAAGTAAGTCGGGTTTTCACGATTACTAAGTTTGAGCCTTTTATTTTGTATATTAAGAATGTTATGTCCACAATGCAACAAATATAAACCATTAGATAAAGGAGCATTTCCATACACATCACCATTAATAGAAAAATAACAATTTTTGTTTCCAAAATGGAAGGAGAAACCTTCAATATCCAACATCGGAATAGAAATAATGTTGCGGGTAATAGAAGGAACAAAATAACAATTATTCAGTTCAAGTCTAAAACCAGAGGGTAAATCTAAAACGTAAACGCCAACACGTTCAACAGCAACTCTTACTCCATTCCCAACGTGTAAAGCGACTTCACCCGACCTAACTTCCCTGCTATCCTTGAGACCCTGCACATTCGTACAAATGTGTGAGCCACAACTGGTATCTAATACCCAGCAGTTAGTATCATTTGTGGACATGTTTATCTCAATAACAAACACACCTGTTCCAGTGGATGAGACACCTTGTGCCTTCTTTTCAGCTGCTAGAACCTTGGGCATACATCCTTGAGCTCTGATACCACTGTTGAAATTTAGAGGCACGTAAACACGTAATACATGAGCAGCGGAAATAAACAGTTCACCAACAACTACCAATTAATTGCATAATTAAATACGAGTAAACGTAAACAGAATTCTTATAGCAATTCGTACACGGATTCGTCAACTATGGTATCCACATAACAATCATTTACCAATTTGCACAGATCTGCCAGCGTTGAATCCCCGAGATGAATTTGCTATGAAAATTCTAACTTAGAGATTTTACAGAGAAAATATGAACTCACATATTATGAATTCCTAAGAGCTCATATATATAGGAGAGATCTAACTTAATCTCAAGCTAACCTGATTAGGAAATAAAATCCATAATCTTTATTTAAATAAATCTCTTAGATTTATTTCTCACATATAAATCTCTACGGATTTAAATTCCATATATGACAAATCTCTACGATTTGTTTCCATATATATTAAATCCTACAATAATATTCCAAATATTATTATTGGGAATTATTATTTAATTAAATCCAATTTAATTAAACATTAATAATAATTAATTTCAAATTATTCTATTATTAATTACTTCTCCATAAATTAAATATTAAATATAATTTAACATTTAATCAATCAACTATAATTAGTAAACAACCATTACTTGTTGTGTGACCCATATGCCCTCATATATCGAACGATTAGTTAAACTAATGATTTTAATTGAACCCTAGACAATAAATCAGACATTCTCAATATATGAGGTACGTTGCGAGGAAATATGCAACTACCTGTAACTGAAACATGGGTTATTACGATTTCCTCCTTTCATTCGCGAATACTCGATTAAGTCTTGAACATGATGAAGTGTATATTCAAATAACTTAATCAATTTATCTCTAATCACTAATTGATCATTTATGTCATACTTGGCCACAAAGTCCAAGTTGACGTGCATTGACCAATGACTTTGATCCAATTATGATGAGAAGATGAGTATTCTCTCTAAATCCACTTTGAGGAATGAATCCTTTTCTTGGCTTAACTACCACGCACATGCACTTCGTGATGAACCCAATTCAAGCCATATCTACCCATGGAAGGGTGCAAGCGTCGGTCAAGGTCAAAGTTCATCACTCCACACATGTCGTGCGTATTGACCTCAAGTCAAAGGAGTATTGCATCGATCCCACTAACCGAGACACCCATAGACACATATAGAGGAACTACATCAAACGGTTTCTCGGATGGGTATACCAATACCCTCTAAGGTATTTGTGCATCCATCATGAGATACCTAGTATCTCACAATAAGTGAGATCTTACTACACTCTCTAAGAGTATGATGCAGATTGCACACCAATCTCCATTGCATCATCAATGACATCAATGATTCAAGGGAACACAGATAAGAACAAATGCAAACAATCAAACATAATATTCTAACAAGTGTAATGCCATACATTTAATATTAAATAAACAATAATATTAAACCAACACTGAATATTATCTGAGTATTATGTCCTTACAATAGATTGTCTCTAGGACACTAACACTAACAAAGGCTTCATATTTGTACAATTTAAAGTTTTTATATAGTTATTTAATTGTAAAAATATGAAGGCGCTTGACACCAAAATCACCTTTAATATAGTTAATGGAGGGCAATTCTATCATTTTTCAACAAAAAAGTGAAAAAAAAACAAGAAGAAGTGAGCGGGTAATATATTTTCCATTATTTCAACAAAAATTGGGGTTTCACGTTATATTAAAAAACCACAAGGGGGTTTTGCGCCATACTTATGTAACCACAGGGGTGTTTCACATAATTTTTAAAATACAGAGGGCTTGACACTGTTTTTGCAAACCACAGGGGGATTTGACGCAATTTACCCCTATAATAAGGGCAAAATGGGAAAATAATACAAAAATTTAATGCTCCAACTATAATGACTTACATTTCTTAATCTATGTAAAAATAAAACTAGGTTTATCTTTGTGGGAAGGAGGGAGTAATGTGTTTGCTTTAAACAAGTCATTTTATTGTGATGTTAAATGGAATATAGTTATAATAATCTCTAACATTTTATGTTAAATTATCAAAATTTTAACATAATATCTGTTATTTTTCAAATATTTTTGCGATGTCGATATGCGACATCGATAAATCAATATTTCAATAAAATTAAAGTTGTGATATCTCTTGGATAATGATATTTCATCCTTGACCGACACTACTAGAGACAACCACCTTATTATATCACAAATTAGCGACCAACGCATAAATTTTGTCGCTAATTTTAGCGATGCTCATATTAGCCCCGAAAGTTTTTCCATCAAAAATACGTCGCTAATAATGCAATTACCAAAGAAATTTCCTTTGTTAAATCCATCGTAAAACAAAGATTTTTATAGTGGAATTCTTGGTTTAGAGTGTCAAGGTGCATGTTGGTCCCTAGAACGAGTCTAAGACGTGTATGCATTTTTTTGCTTAGTGTTCATAAAGTGAACAGTGAGTCAGGAAACCAGAGACAATCATCGGCAGACAATCTTCTTGAGTTCAAATCTACTGAGACAAGAGCTCTGTGTTCAAGTCTACTGAGACAAGAGCTCTGAGAAATAGTTCAACACTTCAAATAAGCTCAAGTTGTAAGTGACCTTAAAAAGCATGGCACAGATAACCAACTTATTGAGAGCTTATCAAGTTATTCAGTTAGGTAGCTATATACTCTAGCTTTAAGTATGTGGAAGTAGTAGGCCTATTTTTTATACTCGTTTTATATTGCTAAAAATATCTTTGCTTTGATGCATATAACAATTGTTAAGGTTGTGTTTCAATTAATGCAGTTTCAGGTGAGATGTCCTCACTAAAGGATTTAGACACATGACTTAAATGCTTTTATGAAAACAATGCAAATGATATGCAATTAATAAAACAGTCACAGAAAGCAATTAATGCATAGTGGTTCAGAGACTCACACTCCTGCATCCACTTTCCTGATTGAGGAGAATTCCCTAACTCTGGAATTCATGTTTTAGAGTACCAAGGTGTACTGAACAAATCAACCTCTCTCAGGTGATTTGCTCCCTCGGATCAACACTCAGTCCTAGTTCTCAGACTGAACACTTCTCAGTTTACTCTCTCCACTCAAACTTAACCTCTATCACTCTTCTCAAGCTATAAGGTTTGGGTTTTCTTTCCGAATAACTTTAGATATTATTTACAATGAAACCAGGTGTAAAGGCTACGATATTTCTTTCTATGCTTAAGATGTATATCAATGTAGCTTACATTATACATAAGTTGAGCTCTCTTCAATGATAATACACTTGGGAAGTTCTTGCGGTTTCAAGTTCTTCAGAAATTACTTAAAATAGGCTTGAGCTCTTTGGAATTCTTAATTTCACATAACTATCCATTCGAGAGATAACTCTTCGAAATCTTCATTTGTTTATGGTGAGATTTTCTTTTGACAATTCAAAATCATGCAAACACATTTAACAAATAAAATTGCACAATATTAAAACAAGTATCAAGACAAAATAAATCAAGTTGGGCACATATATCCAATTGTCCTGGTTTAAATTTCAAGTCTCGATCTTGAGAAATCATCTCTTCTCTTGCCTACATCATTCGTCTCAAAAAGCTCCCACTAAATCTGCAACAATTCTTTAAAAAAATTATCCTCTGTTTTGGGTTAGGATGAAGTCCGGCAACGAGTAGCCCACGGCCCGAAACACGAGTCCGCGGCTTTAAGCGCATGCCGGTCGGGTCGGTCATCCGCCCGTCATTACCCACACAAGCACAAGAGCATCGGAGCATCGCCGACGATCTCTATGCGCGCGCCCATCGCGCTCCATCCAGGTCCCTGGGCGTCTTTGCCTTTGTTCAAGATCGCGTCTTCGATGCGTGCCGATCGACGCCCAAGATGCGCTGGTCGCCCCGATGTTAAGTTCGCCTCGCTGGCGCCATCGGCGCTCGCCGCTTTGTTTCAGGCAAGCCGGTGGTATTGGCGCGGGTCGATAGGCGTTCGGCCTAGCCTGCGTGCTCCCCCTTGGCTCGCGTACGTCCGGGCCCTTGGACGTCTGTCTTTTAATCTCAATCTCCATCTTCGCTCTCGATCCGGTTACAATTTATTTACGAAATAAATAAACCTAGATCTAGACTAGTCTATTACATTGAACAAATCAAATAAATTCTAATCTACTCGTGGATTTTCTCACGAGGCAATACAAATTTGAACGAATCGAATTAAAAAACAACAATTTATTTGCATGTATATTAGCACATTAAAATACCATGACAATTGGATATTGTTGGGATTATACTGGAAATTATTTTTACTTTGTATAATCAAACTGAATTTTGGACTTATTTACTGAAATAAATTGTTTATCACTGATGCTTTAAATATCATCGAATGTTACATATATTTAATGCATAACTGTTCAATAAATAGTACGTGTTACATTGTAGTTAATTTAGTGATACCGCATCACGTAAGATTAAATTAATGGTCCCTTGTAACTAAAAAGTACACCATTCACTTACCTAGATGGAAATGAACAATCCATCGTGAAAGGTTGAAGTGTAAGGCCTGGATTGGTTTGTCTTGACCAAGAGATTACACTAGTGCATGTCTAGTGCATCAAGAGGACTCTGAGGAGGACAAATTCTTCAGAACTGAACTAGGAAGAATTAGACCTCAGTGGTTCGTTATTTCTTAATATTTGTCCCTTAAATAAGATCGCGCGTGGTTAGTAATTATTGCTTTAACTTATTACGGGTAGAGAATCAACGAGATTCAATACTTTATATCTTGGGCAATATTATTGGTCACATGCGATTGCTAAGATTTAATACGGAGAATCGTGTGCAAGTACGCTTGTTCGATCTGCCCCCTTGGGAGGTTCATAAGTTTTATCATACCAATTATTGCAAATGGAACTAGTTTCCGGTATGGGTAATAATGTTGAACCGTTCCTTTACCAAGAATAAAAGATATTAATTAATGGAAAGCTAATTCAGTGTCTTGAATTAATTAATAAGCTAGATAATCTTAAACACGAGAAATAATAACCGGGAGCCATATTAACTATAATATGGGTTAAGATGGATAGTGCAATATTAATTATGTAGTGGGATTAATTAATATTTATGGGCTTGAATAATATTGTGGCTCAATATTGATAATTCAAGATCCATTGGAAGATCCAATCTTAATTCTCCTAAAGGCCCCTCAAGTAGCCCAACATAAAGTCCAATAACTGAAAAATGTGTTTAAAAATAAAATAAATATTTGTTGCCTATTTTTCCTAAAAATTCAAAAATAATAAATAATAGAGGGAGAAAGATTTTCTTTGAATTTTGTTATGGAATGAAGATAAGTATTCTTGGAATACAAGATTATCTCATTAAATTCAAGAAATCTCCCACTTGGTTATTTATTTGTAATTTTCGAAAATTTTGAAATAAAAAGGGAAAGAAAGATTTTCTTGTTTTTCTTGAAAATATATTATGGAAGATATGTATTTCTTGGAATACAAGTATATCTCATAAATTCAAGAAGATCCAAATCTTGGTTTCTTTTTCCTATTTTTTTTCGAAATACACCATAACAAGAGAAGGTGGGATTTTTATGGAATATTTTAATTATGGAGAAAAAAATATATGAGATATATTCAAGATTTCTTGGAGATCAAGAAAAGATTTTTTCCCCTATTCCATATGGAAAAATCGGCCACCACCCTCTATAAATAGGGGATGAATGTTTCATTCCCCAGTACAATTCCTTGTGGTGGAAAAATTAGTAAATCCACAAAGGTGGTGCAACAAATTTTATTTTCCCTTTTGTTAATTGTTCGCGAGTTTCCTTCCACCGGATTGACGATTAAGGACTAGAGAATACTTGGGAAGACTTTTTGGTGTGTTTTAATCGACGAGACTATTGCCACTCCAAGAGGTTAGTTCACGTAAACCCATAGTAATTCCTCATGCGTAGGTTTTATGTGAACTGTTTATATGCATGATTTGTTGTTGAATTATTATTTGAATTAATATAGGATTAATTCATACTAGTAATAATTTTTAGAATTAAATTTGTATTTAAATATTCATCCCGAATAGATCCGGGTAATTAATTCCCCAACAACTGGTAGCAGAGCCTCGGTTTCGGGCTCTGAATTTTAAATTGTAATTTAATTCATTTTCATTAAATTTGAAGTTGGATAGTAGAATTGTTAGATTTTTTTTGCTGGTATCCAATTGTCATGGAATTTAATGTGTTTATTTATGCATGCATATAAATTGTGGTTTTTTAATTCGATTCGTTCGAATTCGTTTTTGCCTCATGAGAAAATCCACGAGTAGATTAGAATTTGTTTGATTTGATTAATGTAATAGACTAGTCTAGATCTAGGTTTATTTATTTTTTGTAAATAAATTATAACCGGATCGGAAACGGAGGGGGAGACGAAGAATTAAAAGACGGGATCCAGAACCAGGCGTGCATCGCGCAAAACGTGCCAAGGGAGGTACGCGCACGACGCGGACGCTGGTGGGCACGTACGGACGTGGGGCGAGGCCGGAGGGGCCGAGCCATGGGATCGACGGCCAGGCGCATGGGCACCGCGATGCAATGCTTGCAATGGCGGCGATCTATGGGCGGGGCGGGTGGGTGAAGTCGCCGAGGGCACGCTACGGGGGCGATAAGCACCGATTCGACGGCGAGAAGGGCAAAGGCGGTGCAGAAGCGAGATCCAAGATCGGCCGACCCTGCCGAGATTCGCCGAACTGCCAAAGAAACCGCCGCCAGCGACGGCGGCAGCGCTTAAAGACGATGCATCTTTAACGCCACTCGATAATTATTGGGGGTGCTAAGTGCACACTGAATTCATGAAATGATCGATGACGTGGTTTGACAAGGTATTTTTTAAGACGGTCAAGTGGGAGCTTTTCGAGACTAACGATGAAGGCTATGAAGACGATTTCTCAAGATCAAGACATGACAAAAATTAACCATGACAATTGGATATATGTGCCCAATATGTTTAATTTTTGTTTTGATGTTATGCATTATTTTATGCTTATTTAAATTGTGTTTAAATTTGCGATGCATGAGAAAAATGTTTTGAAAAAAATCTCTTTTCGAAAATTACTAAGTATGCTTAAACAATTAATTGACAATTTTATTTAGGATAATAAAATTGAATTAATTTTTGACCTCCATGATTTATTTATTTGTGAATTCTTTTGGAGAAATTCCCCACGGGGACGGTCAAAAGATAGCTTTCACATGAATAAATTCCAAATGGATGATTGTGGATTATTACTAGTACATGACGATGACCCTCCCCACGAGGCTCGATCAAAGCGAAATAATAATTTGTATTTAATCATGGTTATTATTTAGGTATAAAATTGATATGCATATACTTCCTCAAGTCCCTATCAATTTTATATTGGTCAAGTGGGGAGCCAACTATTAATCTGGATATTAAAGGTTTGTAAATCGTTCTTGTTTGTAACTGCTTGAATGTGTTTAAATAATGACCCACCCCACGTGGCTTATTTAAACTGTTTTGAGATGTTGGTTGATGCATGTTCATATTTTTTTGAGATTTTAATATGAAACATGTGATCAAATTTTGTGATATATTTGTGCTTATGCATATTATTATTTATTTTTAGTTCATCATGTCGCAACCTTTTAATCCATCGCTCAATATACTTAAAGACAATTTGCTTCTTGGTGAAAAACTATTTTGATTGGATATACAAACTAAAAACCTGTCCTAGCCGCATCACCTTCCAAATGGGTACTTGATACACCAAAACCCGAAAAACCAGCTAAGGACGCCGAAATATGGGACGAGATGTTATATGGTGAATGGGAGCTGGCAAATGAATTGATGAAGGATACAATTCCGGCACATTTGTCATATTTGTTGAAACGCCTTCACCAAGGATATGAGTCAGCTGCAGACATCTTACAGAATCTCGAAGCGATGTTCGCACATCAGACCCATATGGCAATCCAAAGTGTGAAGCAAGAAATGCTGAATTAAAAATGGAAAAAGGGACGACTTCAGCGCAACACGTTCTTAGGGTTATGGTGCTATTTGAGGAGCTTGAGATCCTCGACGAAAAATGTGATTTCAAGACTAAGATTGATTTCATTCTCCAATCCTTATCAAAGAGCTATAATCACCACTATCTTGAGTATCTATTGGAAGATCTAGATTTTACAGTGGATGATCTTGTAAACACTCTCACTTTGGTTGAAAGGGAGAGGGAGCACGAGGAAAAGAACTTGGAAAAACAAAAATCTTCTTTTCATCCTAGGTCAAGTGGTGATAAGGATGATGAAAAGAGAAGAAAGTTAAACCAAGCAGACTCAACATCAAATAAGAGCATGGAATCAAGCATGAGGAAAGTTTTGGAAAACGGCGAAGTAGGACACTCGAGGAAAGCCTATTCCGATTCTTCTGGGAATGGAAAGAAAGGTAATTCTCACGCACTAGTTGTTGAAACTTGCTTAGCGGCGTATGCCTCCCATTTATGGGTGGTGGATACGGGATCCACTGATCATGTTTGTTTCACTTCTGGGGGGTTTAAGCGGATCCGACAACTTAGTGGGAGTGAGATCCTCATCCATTTGGGCGATCTATGAGAGTGGCAAATGAAAGCGATGGGAGAAGTGCACCTGTCTTTTGAAGACATAGTTTTAATTTTAAGAGATGTTCTTTACGTTCCGAATTTTAGAAAGAATTTAATTTCAGTTTCTAAACTTTACCTTGATGGATATTCGGTTACTTTTGATAAAGTTGTTACCATTTCTCTTTATGATAAATTTATCTGTCATGGAACGTTGTCAAGTAATCTCTATACAATTAATCTGTGCACACCACTCACTTTAATGCATCCTATAACACATCAATTGTTTTCAATAAAAACGTTCATCGGCGTGAACGAAAACACTTCTATGGCATCTAAGATTGGGACATATTAATCCAAAGAGGATCCAAAGGTTGGTGAAAGGCGGTTCATTGGAGTTTCTCCAAGTTGAACCAATTCCAACCTCGCGAATCATGTTTGGAGGGTAAAATGACCAAGAGGGCATTTGAGCCAAGGGAATAGAGCCAAAGAAGTGTTAGAAATCGCTCACACGCACGCGTATGTGGTCCAATGTCAACCAAAGCAAGAGGAGGTTATGAGTATTTCGTCACTTTTATTGATGACTACTCAAGGTACGGTTATATTTTCCTTATGAAGCATAAATCTGAGACCTTTGAGAAATTCAAAGAATTTAAGGCTCAAGCAGAGAATCATAGGGAAAAACGTATCAAGTCTCTACGATCCGATTGTGGAGGCGAGTACCTCAGCGATGCGTTTTTGAACTACTTGTCAGATGAAGGGATTGCATCCCAGCTAACTGCACCGGAACCCCTCAACAAAACGGGGTTGCAGAGCGAAGAAACAAAACTCTTTTGGAAATGGTTAGATTAATGATGAGTTATGCGGATCTTCCCAAGTCGTTCTGGGGTCATGCCTTGGAAAAAAAAAGCTTACATTCTAAACTTGGTACCATCCAAATCGGTTCCCCAAACTCCCAAAGAATTGTGGACCGGCGCAAGCCCGATTTGAGACACATGAGAATTTGGGGTGTCCGCCCACGTGTTGGACAAGGAAGCCGGAAAATTGGATCCTCGATCATAATTAAAAATTTGTTTATAGGATACCCCGAGGGAACAAAAGCGGTGTATGTTCTATGGTCCGAAGATCAAAAAGGTGGTAATAAGCACCCACTTTAGATTTTTTGGAAGAAGACTATATGAACGAAAAGAAGACCAGTGAGATTACCTTAAATGAGCTAAGGGGCTAACCTCATTGCCATTCGTGACAAGATGACATACCAAACGACACACTTTCACAAACCAAACCTCGTCGTAGTGGGAGGGTTGTAAGACAGCCCGAGAGATTCATGGGGATAGGAGAGTCCTCGGACTTGATTCCCGGACAAGACGAATCAGACCCATGGACATATGATGAGGCAATCCAAGACAAGGATGCAGTTTCTTGGCAAAAGGCAATGAAAGCTGAAATGGGTTCTATGGATCATAACAGAGTGTGGGAGCTAGTCGAACCACTTAATGGGGTCAAACCCATTGGTTGCAAGTGGGTATACAAGAGAAAAAGGGGACCGGACGAGAAGGTGAAAACCTTCAAGGCAAGGCTTGTGGCGAAATGTTATACTCAGAAAGAAGGGATCGACTATGAGAAAACTTTTTCACCTGTAGCAATGCTCAAGTCCATCCGGATTCTCTTGTCGATTGCTGCGTATCTCGATTTTGAAATCTAGCAAATGGATGTCAAGACAACTTTCCTTAATGGAAGTCTTGATGAAGAAATCTATATGCAACAACCCCAAGGCTTCATTGAAAAGGGCCAAGAACACCTAGTTTGTAAGCTCATGAAGTCCATTTACGGACTCAAACAAGCATCCAGAGCTTAGAACCAATGTTTTGATCATGTTATAAAGTCTTGTGGGTGTGATCAAAACGAGTTCGAAAGTTGTGTGTACAAAAAGCGTGTCGGAATTGCATTGGTATTCTTAGTGCTATACGTAGACGACATTCTGCTCATCGGGAACAATGTAAAGGTGTTATCAGACGTAAGGGCATGGCTTTCAAAACAGTTTGATATGAAGGACTTAGGGGAAGCCGGGCACATCCTTGGGGTCAAGATCACTCGAGATCGCAATAAAAGGATGATAGGCTTATCGCAAGCTTCATACATAGACACTGTCTTGAAACGATTAAGCATGCAAGATTCCAAGAAAGGCTTCGTACCTTTCAGGCATGGAATCCATCTATCCAAGGAAATGTGCCCTAACACACAAAAGGAGATAGATAACATGAAAGACATTCCTTATGCTTCGGTTGTCGGAAGCCTTATGTATGCAATGCTGTGTACGAGACCAGATATCTGCTATGCCGTTGGCATGGTGGCAAGATATCAAAGTAACCCGGGGAAAGAACATTGGATGGTAGTTAAAAACATTCTGAAGTATCTGAAAATAACTCGAGATAGAATGTTGATTTATCAGTCAGATAGTCTGATCCCCATCGGCTACACGGACTCGGATTTCCAATCAGACTTAGATTCCAAAAAATCTACCTCCGGTAGTGTGTTTTGTATGGGGGAGGAGCCATTACGTGGTGAAGCATTAAGCAGAAATGCATCGCAGATTCTACCATGGAAGCCAAATAGGTAGCTGCTTGAGACGCAGCGAAAGAAGCGGTTTGACTCAAGAACTTCCTAGTGGACTTGGATGTAGTTTCGAATTTACCCAGCACAATCACTGTTTATTGTGACAATGCCGGAGCAGTTGCAAATTCAAGGGAACCAAGAGCCCACAAGGCCAACAAACACATTGGAAGGAAATACCATCTTATACGAGAAATCGTTAAGAGAGGAGATATAGAGGTGGTAAAGATCGCGTCAGAAGACAACCTAGCTGATCCATTCACAAAGGGTCTGCCTAAGAATACATTCGAGAGACATGTGGAAGGAATGGGTGTCAAGACCGTTGCCAATCTGCTTTGAGTATAAGTGGGAGACATTAGGTTCGTGTAGGTGACATTAGATGTCACGTATTAGGAACTACATGAGATATGATGTAGTATACTTAAAAGCAGACTTTGAGTATAAGTGGGAGATTTGTTGGGATTATACTGGAAAGTATGCTTTTACTTTGTATAATCAAACTGAATTTCAGATTTATTTACTGAAATAAATTATTTATCACTGATGCTTTAAATATCATCGAATGTTACATATATTTAATGCATAACTGTTCAATAAATAGTACGTGTTACGTTGTAGTTAATTTAGTGATACCAGATCACAGAAGATTAAATTAATAGTCCCTTGTAACCAAAAGTACACCATTCACACGACCTAGATGGAAATGAACAATCCATCGCGAAAGGTTGAAGTGTAAGGCTCAGATTGGTTTGTCTTGACCAAGAGATTACACTAGTGCATGTCTAGTGCACTGAAGAGGACCTACAGGAGGACAAATTCTTCAGAACTGAACTAGGAAGAATTAGACCTCAGTGGTTTGTTATTTCTTAATCTTTGTCCCTTAAATAGGATCGCGCGTGGTTAGTAATTATTGCTTTGACTTATTACGGGTAGAGAATCAACGAGATTCAATACTTTATATCTTGGGCAATATTATTGGTCACATGCGATTGCTAAGATTTAATATGGAGAATCGTGTGCAAGTATGTTGGGAAATTTATAGTTTTGATGAAAGTTCCAAAAACACATGTAATAGGACCCGGTCGGACTAATTAGTCGATCGATGTTTATATTACCCGCTATAGGAGACCGATTGATAATGATTGTATAGAACAACCGATGAAATAGATAGGTCACATATTGAGGGGAAACTCAATATGTATAGGTCGATCCGAAGACTAAAGGATGGTGATATCCGCATTTAATGCAAGACAAGATTAGAAGATCGTGATCGATTTCGACCGTCGAGATCTCACCGGGTTATAAAGCTCAAACTCGTAATACTTGAAGATCGATGACTTCAAGATTAGACCAAGACCTACATCAGCCGAAGTCCGCTAGTTGAAGCTAAGTCAACCTAAGCACTGTTAAGACTCCATCGTAGATCGATCGATTCGACCGATCAAAGTCACCACCAGTGAAATCGATGTTTCACCTCATCATACGCCTATGATCTAAACAAGAAGAATGTCGCTTAGTTGGAAGAACAACACTGAAAAAGTGAGTCCGCTATCCAATAAGAACAAGACACGTATGATCGGAGCCGGCAATCATGGATTTGATGCTACCTCTCTATAACGGCTACAAAATATAAATTCACGCCTTTTGGCCATGCGTTCTCGAAGCTCGTCACATCAAGCTCCGCAAACCTACCAATATAGCCTGAAATTCAAATTGCTCTCCAACGGCTCTTTGATTTCAAGGTCTATATATATGGGATTACACTTTAGAGTGAATATAACGGAAATGTTGAACAATCAAGAAGCTCAAGCTAATATCGATTTCCACAAGAAGAACACTAACAAGAAGATTAATTTTTATTAAGTGTTCATCCCATAAGTTCTTAGCATAGAAATCTTTTCATCTAGTCGTTAGGTCGCTTATATGCTAAAGAAAAGATTTCATAGTTGGAACCAAAACAATCTTACCCAAACCCCCAAGTTAGGTTAAGTTGTTTAGCAAGATTTCGCATCTAGGGTTTCTAGTTCCGATCTCGGGATCGGTTGAGTGTGAACTCCTTAAACATCTAGTTGGTGTATTGTGTTGGACTTACATAAAAAAAAAAGTCCGGTTGGTTAAGTAGGTGCCCCTTGTGATAGGGAAGAGTGGACGTGGGACCGGTTTGTCCGAACCACTATAAATCTTGTGTGCCTTTACCGCTTTGATTAAGCGACACACAATCGCACACAACCTTTAAAGCGCATACATATTCCAAGTTGAGATCGATTAGCACCAAGCTTCGATCCGATCAAACTTGACACTTCGGTCAATCGATTAAAAGATTAACTTTGGAATCGATTTATCAAAACCGGTTTTTCACACGGTAAAACTTAAGCTTCCGACACATCGCTTAAACCGATAGTTACCGAATCGACCGCCTTCAGCGTCAAGAAGTTGGTTATTTGCCCAAACCGATTCACTCACACTCCGATCAAAGTTAATCGCCCCTCACACCTGATTTGCACAAAAGTTTTTAAGTCTATTCACCCTCCCCTAGACTTACGCCTCACAAAACCCGTTTGGGGACCTACAAGTGGTATCGAGTAGTTGGTTCTATCGACTAATCGACTTTGTGTATCATCGATTCTTGAGGAAGAATCTTCGTGGTCAATCGGAACCGATCTTGAAAAACCTTCTTAAAACTCATTCATTTTCCAAAACACTCAAAGATAACACCTCGGTATGTATCATGATCTCGAAGTTCTCAATCGATGAGTATGCAGATTGGGCCATATATATGTCCAACCATCTAGGTTCGACATTGGCGTAATGATGGAAGTCATCGAAAGAGGACCCATCATCATATATTACGACAACCCCGTAGCTTGAGGAGATCCAGACTTAGCCCCGGAAGTCTTTGTACGTAAAAGCCCGACCTTGATGGATGCAGAGGAAAGGAAATCGCGATACTCTAGATACTATCGCAAGGCATATTATCATGAAAACCATGGATAAGGTCACCAAGGAAAAGATTAAGTATCTCAAATCTGCGAAAGCAATGTGGGATACTCGCTGAAATATCAATGAAAATGACCGGATAAAAAGACAACCATCGCAGTTTAACCGGTAAAGTTCGAAAAATTGAAGATGTCGCTTAAATAAAAACCATCAACTAACTCGATGGAAGGATTACGATGTCAATAAACAAGCTTCGAGAACTTGGTAAAGAGATGTCCGATAAAGATATCAACTACAAAATTTTAAGGTCTCTCACCAAGAAATGGGACATGAAGGTCCGCAGAATCAAGGATTGCCAAGACATTTCAAAAATGAAGCCAAGTAGCTTGTTCTTGAGCCTTAAAGCTCACGAGTTCGATTTGATTGAAAGAGGACAAGTTCGATGAAGATGAGGTGCCCGCCGAAGCCTCAACTTCAAAATCGCTTGCTTTTTAAGGCAAACCAAGAGAACGAAGGCCAACGAACTGTTGGGGAATATAATGAGTGTAGCAGACGCTCGCTTACTGGGTATTTGGAGAAGTTGAACGTCCAACTTGGTAAGTATCGAAGATTTTATAAGGACTATCAACATACCGAGGGAGAGATAGGAGATCAGCCAATGATCTCCGGAAGAACCGGATCCGGATGATCGGAGGGATCACAGAGATGAAAGGAAAAGAGATAATCGATCGAGGAAGGAAGAGATAACCAATCGAAAAAGAAGAAGCTCAGACTACTATCGAAGGGAAGTCACCGGATAGGGTCATCTGACGGAGTGATTCACCGGGAAGGAAAGGTTGAATGGATCAAGGAGCGCGGCTTCAACTCGTGAGAAGGGGGTCACTATATAAGCAGACCGCCTGCAGACTGACGCCAAGAGAAAGGGAAGAAAAGAGGAATAAAAGAGAGCAACGTTATAGTGGATGTAAGAGCCATGGTTGCCGTCGTCAGAATTGACGATTCTATCCGCCCTCCGAGGACTCTCGATACTCCTCTCAGAGAAGATCACCGATCAATCAACAAAGGTTGACTTCTATGAAAATGAAGATCCGATATTCTCTTCTGACGATGATGATGAGATCTACTGATGGCCGGGGAGGACCAATCTGAGGTAACCTCCAAACCTCGCTTTGTTCGCTTACACCGCTTATCATTAGCACACGGGGGAGATTGACCGCAACTCTACTTCGAGCAATTGCTTGAGGATCTCTCCAATGCAAAGAGACACTTATGCTATAGTGGAAGTTCGAAAATGATAAGTCGAGGACCGTAAATAATCACTTGCTAAAGAGAATGATCTCAAGAAAGCCTCACGAACTTAAATCGGTGAAACCGCTCGAGTAAGGCAACCGAGGAATTTAAAATTCGAAAGTTAAAGCTTCGATCGGGACAAGCAGATCAAAGATCACCGGTATTAACAAACAAAGAAGTCGATGACTTCAAAATCCCGCAAGCAAAATTCAAGAGTCGCCCGGAAAAGGATGAAAGTCTAAAATCATCGAGGATAATCTGCGTAAGAAAATAGAGGTTTTTACAAAATCATCTAAAACCGTTCAAGACATGAACACCTATTTTCGAACAACGACATTAACAAGAAGGACTTGGGTATGAAAACCCTTCCACATCCTCAAAAGCCCCTACCGATTCATCTAAAAAGATGTAATCGACGCGAGTCTCTGACAAAGATACACCAAAAAGCCAAACATGTATCTAATAAGGAAAAAGACCGGTTGAGCGAAAGGTAAAGGCAGGTGCCTCAACCGATGGGAACAAAATGGACCCCAACTGGTAAAGCATCAGTCGAGGAATGTGAAGAACCCGGTTCTTCCGAAGAGACTCAACTCGATCAACAGATCGAGAATCGTAAAAGACAACCCAGAAAAAAGGAAGTCCAATCGAGACCCAATCAAGGTCACCGCCTAATAAGCATGCTTCGTAAATTGCAAAAACCACCTATGCCGAAAAGATATGAATCTTTTGACTGTAGAAAATGTACCTACCCCTATAATCGTAAATCTAGGGTCACGCACTGTAACCATTAATCGATGAAAAGAAGACAAACAGTAAAAGATAAATCCCAAGTCTTCTAAGTCACCCAAGGTTCACACTAATAATCATACTAATCAGAAAGCATATAAAGAGACGTATGATTATGTTGATAGGTATGGGAGACAAATCAGGCCTTCTGATCTAACTGATCACAATAGAAGTGCTCTGTTTGTATGGATCCCCAAAACTAATCCTAACCCCTCAGGACCCAATCCTAAAGTGGTACCTAAACCCTGATCTGATTGCAGGTTCGCGTGGGTCTGGCTAACAAAGGAGGTGTGCAAGCAACTATATGGTACATCGATAGTGGATGTTCAAGGCACATGATAGGAAGCAAGCACCTCCTCAGCTCATACATAGAACAGAAAGGCCCGTGTGTACTCTTCGGTGATGATAATTTTGGTTATACCAAAGGATTTAGAACCTTAGAGAATGATGATGTACAAGTAACTGGAGTCTCGTATGTCGAAGGTCTGAAGCACAACCTACTATCGGTTTCACAATTCTGCGACAACGGATTCAGTGTTGAGTTCTCGATCGATCAATGCACTATCAAGAATCGAGCCACTCAAATGATTTTGCTAATCGGTTTAAGGAAAGGGACGATCTACACAAATAGATTGGAACAATTTTGCCCAAGAAACGATGCCCGATTGTCAAGAGTTCCAAAAGTAAAGATTGGCTCGCACAAAAAGAATGAGCCATCTGAACTTTAAAACTCTTAATAAGATAGCAAGGATGTCTCTAGTGGAAGGACTTCCGAATGAAGTATTTTCAAAGGATCAGACATGTACTGCATGTCAGAAGGGGAAAACAGTCAAAGCTTCATTCAAGGGAATTCCCGGACCGGCATCGGCAGAAATCGCTTGTTGCTTCATATGGATCTATTTGGACCAGTTACACCAGTAAGTCTCAACGGACGCAAATACACTCTGGTAATCGTGGATGACTATTCCAAGTTTACCTGGGTTATATTCTTACATAAGAAGAATGAGACGACAACGAAGATACCCGAAAGCCGCTAAAAAATTACAAAATGAGAAGGGTGTCGGTGTAGTAAAAATCGATCAAATAAAGGTACGTAATTTACGAACTCTTTTATTATCGCTTTTTTGCTCTAAGTTTGGTATCAAAGATGAAACATCACCGCAAGGACGCCACAACAAAATGGAGAAAGCGAAGCGGAGGAACAGAACTCTCAAAGAAAGTTCGCCGCGACGATGTTATTTGAACATGCAATACCAAGCCGTTTTCAGGCGTATAATCAACACCGCATGCCATACTCGTAATGATGTCTTTCGACTAAGGCTCACTACAAAACACCCTATGAACTATGGAAGGACAGAAAACCTCGTGTCTCTTTACTTCCATGTTTTTAGTGTAAGTGTTTCATACACAACAATGGGAAGAGTGGGTTGAAAACCTTTGAGGCCAAGTCGATGAGGGTATATTCTTAGGATATTCCTCATCTAGCAAGGCTTCGGGGTTTACAATGCATTTAACCCTACTTGTGGAAGAAACACCCCATGTAGTCTTTGATGAAGCATCTTCTCGAACAAAGAAATCGCCTCGAGAACAAGATGTACACGATCAACAAGTACCGATGCTCGGAAAATGGATCCTAATGATCAAGGAAAAAAGAATCGTAAACCGTGAATAAAGATACATTCCGGATCTAGCTGATTCACCGGATCATTCAGATCCTAAGGTACGAAAAAAAATCGGTGAAAAGAAGAAGTCGATACAACCGAGACAAGATCAACCGAACCATCCGGTTCGGGGGAACATCTGAAGTTCCTACTTAACGACATCAAGACATGATGAGTCCAACATCACCGAGACTTGTTCTTATCAAGTGGATCATAACTCGCACCACTCCCAATCGCTAGTAATGAAATTTTATCTCGAAACGGATGATGTTCTCCAAACCGACGCATAAATCGAGCAGAGGACTGGATAACCGGTCATCCAACCGATCCGATAATCGGAGACCTATCTCGATAAAGTTAAAACTAGACATCGTTGGTGAAAGTGCCATGTATTTGTTGTTATCCGTCTATGAAGGAACCAACAACAATAGAGAAGCTCTACAAGACATAAAGTCGGATTCTAGCCATGCGGAAGAAGATTTGGAACAATTCGTAAATCAAGTTTGGGAACTAGTGGACCAGATTCAAGTCATCAAGACGTTATTGGTACGAAGTGGGTATTCAAGAACAAGAGAGATGAGAAAACCTCATCACCGTAAATAAGGCAAGAGTTGTTGCTAAGGGGTATTCACAATCGAAGAATTGATTATGATGAGACCTTTGCACCGCCGCCGCCTAGAAGCCATTCGGTCATTTTGCATATGCTTTCCACAAGAGAGGGTTCAACGTGTATCGGATGGACGCAAAGAGTGCTTTTCTTAAACGGGGTACTAGCAGAGGAAGTTTATGTCTAACAACCTCTAGGCTTTGAAAAGGGCAACCAGTGTACCATCTAAGAAAAGCTCTCTATGGGTTCGAAAAGCTCCTCGAGCTTGGTATGATACACTCTCTCGGTTCTTGATCGAAAGTGGGTTCACTAAAGGAACGATGGACGTAACCTTATTCGAGAATAGAAGATGGAAAAGATATTACGATGGTTCAGATGACGTGGGCGACATCATCTTGGATCTCCCAACAAAAGTCTATGTGAAAGATTGAAGAACCGATGCAAGGGAAATTCGAGATGTCCATGATGGGACGGATGAATTACTTTACGGGTCTTCAAGTAAAGCAAAGTCTGAAGGGATATTCATCTACCAAGCAAAAGTACACTAGGAATTTATTGGCTAAGTTTGGAGTTCAAAATTGTAAGGAAGCCAAAATTCCTATGATATTTGGATTCAAGATGGATCCAGATGAGGATGGTCGAAAACAAATCGGAAGGAATATAGGGCTCTCATTGGATCTCTACTATACCATTGCGCCGCCAGACAGGATATAACCTTCGCAAAGTAGGTGTATGTGCGATTTCGAGCAAATCCAATGATAAGTCACCTAGAAAGCAGCTAAGCGGATTCTTAAGTATATGAAGGGACATAAACCTTGGTTTATTTTACCCATCGATGATAATCTAGAGCTTAGTGGGTATTTCGATTACGATTATGGAGGTTGCAAGATTGATGAAGAAAATCCACCTCAGGAACTTGTGGGTTCTTAGGAAGTAAAACCGATCTCGTGGTTTTCAAAAAGCGGTAGACATCGATTTGCAACATCTACTCTTTCGGGCGAAATATATGGGCTGCAGAAATTGTTGTTCCCTAACTCGCCTCGCTTAGTCGGCGATTGAGGATTATAACATTGAAACTAAGAATGTACTTATTTTACGTGACGATAATAGTCTATTGCAATCACTCGAGAATCTCGTTCTCTATACAAGATGCAAGCATGTGGATGTCGGGGCATCATTTTATAAGAGATCATGTTGAAAAGAAGAATATCGAATGGAAAAGATTTATACCGATATACGAAAGTTCGATATTCTAACCAAGCCACTATTTGAGATCAGATTCGTGAGAATTATGCAATGAGCTAGGGCTTCGGATCTTGGAGAAAATGCACCTAAAATGTTTGATGGAATGATCTCGAACCCGGTGGTTAAGAAACTAATCGAGTTCAAGAGAAATCGGTTGAATCTGGTATCTCAATCGATCGGAAGATCGATCAAGGAACCGATATGAGAAGGTATCGATAAGATTTAAAGTTTATCGATTAAATGAACCGATCGTTTAAAGGATTATCCGATTAAATACATTCGGTTATACTTTGTAAGTCGATTTTTGAAATTCAACAAGATTTTACAAGATTAAAGCTTAAAAATCGCATAAGGATACATGAATTTTACACAACAATGAAATAATGAAATTTTCATTAATAAAGACCCGAAGGTCAGGTTACATTACAAGATACAAGTACAAGAGGACCCGGAGGTCAGTACATAAACCCTAAACCCTAAAACCTTAACACTAAACCCTCATCCCAACCCTTGAAGAAGTGGAGAGAGAGAGATTTTAAATCTGATGCTCTCATTTTCCCCCACTTAACAAGGGTGAGAGAGGCTTTAAAATAATCTAAGCCGATCGGGAAGCTAAAACCGATGGAGCGAGAGCGGCGTTGATAGGATTTTTAAGCCAGGAGCCCTAAGAAAGAGTCAGTGGGCTCTCCAGCTGTTAAATGGTGAGTTGATATACGGGCATCAGCTGTTGTCTGATGCAGATTGTATATCAAACTCATGTTCATTTTCAGACTGAGTCTGTTGATGAGGGTTACGTCATCTTGATAGACACACAAGGTGCATACGGTTAGGAGAAGTGTCTTCTCAGTTGTGATAGCGTAACCGTATAAATTGGTAGAGAAGCTTGGCAATGATTGTATGTGAAATCTTCGATGACGACGAAGACAGTGATAAGGGACACACAGGGATGATTTGAGAAGCTGAAATCATTGAAAAAGGGGTAAAAGTGTTTGACGGAAGTTTAACCGGAAATAAGGGTTCACCAGGATACATGATTCTACAAAGAAGATAAGTATGGTGATTGGGTTATGTTGTGTAAAACAATTGGTCCAATTTATAGAGACCAAGCAAGGGTGCAAATGCAAATTCGAGTTCTCAAAACCTTTTAGAGAAATCTGCACCAAAAGGACAGCGTGTAGAAATCACGCGACTGATAATTGGAGAAATTTACGGCGGATTGACATATCGAAAGATTCAGACGATAATTACGCATGTCAAATCGCGCCAACTTAGGGAATAGAAGCTACTATTCTAGACTAAGTTTTGGCGGTAACACTTATCCCAAGAATTGGCTTGATCTGAGAAGAATCAGATTAGGTCAACTAAAATCTGATTACATACGAAGCTGATCAGATGAGGAAGATCAGCTGAGCTTGAAACTCCAACAAATCAGATACATCAGTCTATGGGAAAAACAGAAATATCAGTTGAAGGGGGAACTTCAACTGATCAAGGAGGATCAGAAGGGAAATCAGACGTATTCAAGGAAGATCAGTTGAGCTTGAAACTTCAACAAATCAGATGCAAGTGAAGAAGATCTGTTAAAAGGATCGGTTAGGGGAAATTTTAAGGCTTAGGCAGTAACACTAAGATCAACAAGTGAAATCAACATGGACAAGTGATATTGGTGATTACAATATCACCAACGAGACACGCCTTTTCTTTTCTCTTGTTCTTTGCTTATTTATCGGATCTTATCGATATTATTTGCCTTCTTGTACCCATTATCCTTGTGGACGTATTCCCGCAAATCATTTAATGGGGCGTGGGGAACATGTATTAACCGCTACTAAATGTGCTTTTAAATCCAAAAAAGGTTTTAAAGACGTGCTTTTCCCGACCCTACGACCAAAAACCGCTTAATCTGGAGCGTTTAATCTTTTCAAAGCGGTTGATCTTCCAAATCTTGTCTTCTTTTTCCTCCTCGTCTTTATAAAGTTCATCAAAAACCATACGAGTTTTCCATTTCACAAACTTGCGATTTATTCTCCGAAAACTCCAAATTACTTCTCTCGATTCAAAGTGTTTCTCCTAAGTTTCAAAATCATCTTTCGAAAAAAGCGAGAATACGGTAATTTATGTTTATTTGATGTATTTTTTAAATCCATTGATCTTAAATGTTTTTATCTGTGTTATGCTTTATTGTTTCTTGGTTTCGCATATGTGATGTTCTTATATATATATGCACAACTTTAATCGGGTCCATCCTTTGTAGATGGCCACCCACCGGAATGGGAAAGATAATGTGCAATTATATGGGGCGGCAACAAAGATTGTGGATGATAAGTTAAATGGGTTCAATATCACTCAGGATCCGGAATCCATGGAGGTCGAGCAAATTCTGCGAAAAAAAGGCCTTGAGAAATTTTTTATACTCGCTGCTTCAACGCAATCCAAATGATGCAAAGATGAAGCACTAGAATTCTAAGGAACTTAAGAGTGGATACGGACGTTCCGGAAATGAACCGCTCTCGGATATCAGCGGAGAAGAAATCGGTCGACGAGTGATGATGATATAACCCGTCTGCTTTCAAACTAAAAAAAGGCCGGATCTCTTTTGCTCATTACTGAGGAGAACGAAGATGAGCCGATCGAAAAAGCTTTTCTTCAGAGAGAGGCCGACAAACATCATCGTCCAGTTTTGTCGGCCAATGCTCAAGAGGAAATACCGATTGTTATTTGACATATTGTTAAAAACAATTATGGGTATTGCATTCAGCCTAGATGCTCTTACATCCGTCAAAATGTACAGCATGGTTGCAATAATTGATGAAGCCAAGAACATCAATTGGCATGGGTTCTGAAGGCCATTCTCGCTCCAAGAACATGAGAAATTTGGAGTAAATGAATCGAGGCGGTATATCCGAAGAAAAAAGATCGCCAATCTCAACAAGGTTGCGGTTATTTCAAAGATAAACCGCCTAATGCTGAATGGGAACAGATTGGATTGAAGTCCTATAAGGCCTTTCTCACAACCACTTCAGCCATCTTTGGGCCACCAGACGATGAAATGCCGCCAACCCCCCAAAGTCAAAGAAAGGAAAAAGCAAGGAAGAACCGTCTACACGGATGCCCCCGGAAGAAGAAAAAGAAAACTGGTGAAGGCCGGGAGAAGAGAAGAGGTGAAGAAGGCGGCAAGCCTCCATGACTCGATGCTTGAAGATGAGTCGGATGAAGAAAGAGCGCCAGATCGATCTGTTGCAACACAAACATCGTGAAAAATCAGACAGGGCTTCTTGCCGAGAGCTCGCCAGATCATTCTCGAGTAGAAGCACAAGCCGATCGATCTCCTTCTCCTCGAGCTCGATTCACCACTCGGACTAATGGTCACGAAAGCATGTCTCTCATATTCTTCCACCGCCGCGAACTGAAAAGCGCATCGATTCGCGAACCGTAAAAGCTTACCCGATGTGGAACCGAAAAGCTTACCCGATGTGGAACGAAGCACCGCTTCCACAAAGCAGAACCTCTTCGAGGTCGAACCGATCAGCCAACTTCCGCCTTCTCAGCACAACCGTAACCTTCCACATCTCATCAAACCGACCGACAGACAATTTTCGAGTCCGGATCAACAAAGATCATAACGGGAAATTGATCGTAATGCTAATCGAAAAGAGAAATTGATGAGTTGTATCCGTAATCGGTCGCCCATCCCGCCATAAGAGAGGAAGGCGGAGATCCTCACCGAGAGATCTTGATTAAAAAGCTTCTCGGACTTTATAATAATTATTGAGCGGATGGGCGGTGCGGATGAGTTTTCGGACTTGATTTCGACATGAGGAAATCGCTAAAGTGGGATCACCACCGAGCCGATAAGCTTCTTAAATCCGTCAAAGCTCGATCCACGAGGAAGCTAGGGTTGCGGAGCAGATTTAATCGGAGATAGCGACAAAGCTCTGGCAGATGCCATCATGAAGGATCGCGAGCTTGCCGATGATAGTGGAGCCGGTTTGCAGTTCATGACCAACCACCGGAGGCACAAACAAATGAATCAGATCAAGTGACACCCAACATTCCAACATCACACGCCACTCTTGATCAACTCGGAGATCAAATCTTGTCTCAAAGATCTCCGAAAAAAGAAGTTGAGGGGATGATAATGATCAAAGGCGGTGCCATCAAAGAAATAACAGATCAAAGGGAATTGGCTATTTCCCAGATTGGGGCAATCAAAGATCGGTTCTCCCCAAATCTGTGTCCGCTGCGTCAATTTGAATCGATAAAGACCGTTGATGCCAAACCGACTCGGTGGATCAACAACAAGTTTTTTTTCGATGCTCACCGACAAGCTAGAATTGACGGAAGAGAAACTTGACAAACTGATTAAAAAACACTCTCTCGCCATGGAATCAAGATCGAAATGATATCGAAGATTCAAAATCTAATTGCTCAAACTCAAGGCATATATCATTCTTGAGATCTCAACAGGCGATCGTAGATCAACTTTGGTTCTCGACCTCCCACCTCACTACTTTTTTGATCAAACCAAAAGGGGAAGGACATAATGAGAAACCAATCGACATAACAGTGCGAGGACATCACAAACTCGGATCTTTGAAAAGATGTCCAAAGAGCGTGTAGTGAAGAAGCCCGAAAAAGCCAAGAAGAAAGAAGAAAAAAAAAAAAAAATGGCAGAGGCGAGTAAAATCAAGAAGAAATTCGGATCGAGAGCGAAGAAAGGAAGGGTTGGAAAATCCGTGCACGTAACCTAAAAGCCGCCAAAGCAAAGAGTTGATGAGATCATCCCAAAAACTGCTGCGCATGCTAAGAAATTTGAGGAATGGAATAAGATCAGGAGTGAATGGCTTCGGATGCCTTTTGTTCTTAATCTTGTTCCACAAGAAAAATCTCTCGATGAAGAATTTCTCAACCGGGTTAGAAAATAAATACCCGGATTTTCTGAAGTATCTGGAAAATGAGGCCAAACTTATCAATGTAAAAATAACTCGCCAAGAGTATGATCTGTTGGAGTACTCGAAGAAGGCAGATGGCTCATTTGACAGACTGGCATTTCAAAGATTCTATTTTGACATCCTGCTTGAAGCGACATAATCGATCCTCGCCAGACTGATGATGTCAAATGGAAACTTTATCAGATTTTCAACGTACCTCAAGATCAAAGAGAGATGCCAGAAGGATACAAGCCTAAAGAGTGAAGAATCAGAAGACTACTCAGGATCAGCTGTTTTTCTTATTTACAAACTTTTCTGATGTAACATGTAATCAACATTTTTTAATGAGAAAAAGTTTATTTTCTCGATCCTAAGACAAAGTCTCATTGTCTTTACGATTATATGCTCTTAACTGTTCTATTTTTTTATCAACTGTATTTGGTTTCTCAAAGTGTTTTGGTTTCATCAAAAAGGGGGAAATTGTTGGGAAATTTATAGTTTTGATGAAAGTTCCAAAAACACATGTAATAGGACCAGTCAGACCTGTTAGCTGACTGATGTTTATATTACCTGCTATAGGAGACCAGTTGATAATGATTGTATAGAACAACTGATGAAATAGATAGGTCACATATTGAGGGGGAAACTCAATATGTATAGGTCAGATCTGAAGACTCAAAGGACAGCTGATATCCGACAGGCCAGAATGCAAGACAAGAATAGAAGATCAGATCGTTCTGATCTAGTCAGATATCTCAGCTGAAGTCATAAAGCTCAAACTCAGAATACTTGAAGATCAGATGACTTCGGAAGATCGGAACGAGAAAACCTACATCAGCCGAGTCTGCTAGTTGAAGCTAAGTCAACCGACACCAGAAGACTCCATCGTGGATCGATCGATTCGATCGATCGGTCACTCACGGAGTGAAATCTGATGTTTCACCTAATCATACGTCTATGATCTGAACAAGAAGAATGTCAAGCTTAGTTGGAAGAACAACAACCGAAAAAGTGAGTCCGCTATCAATAAGAACAAGACACGTATGATGGGAGCGGCAATTTGCGGTATTTGATGCTACCTCTCTCTGTAACGGCTACAAAATATAAATTCACGCTTTTGGCCATGCTGGATTCTCGAAGCTCTCGTCATCAAGCACGCAAACCTACCTAATATAGCACGAAATTCAAATTGCTCTCCAACGGCTCTTTGATTTCAAGGTCTATATATATGAGATTACACTTTAGAGTGAATATACTTGAAACTTATTTGAACAATCAAGAAGCTCAAGCTAATATCGATTTCCGCACAAGAACACGAATAAGAAGATTAATTTTTATTAAGTGTTCATCCCATAAGTTCTTAGCATAGAAATCTTTTCATCTATTTGTTAGAAATTTGCTTATCTAAAGAAAAGATTTCATAGTTGGAACAAAAACAATCTTACCCAAACCCCCAAGTTAGGTTAAGTTGTTTAGCAAATTCGAGACTAGGGTTTCTAGTTTCGATCTCTGGGATTGGTTGAGTGTGACCTCCTTAAACATCTAGTTGGTGTCTTGTGTTGGACTTACACATAAAAACAAAGTCCAAGTTGGTTAAGTAGGTGCCCTTGTGATAGGGAAGAGTGGGACGTGGGGCTGGTTTGTCGAACCACTATAAATTTTGTGTGCCTTTACCGCTTTGATTAGCGATTACACAATCGCACACAACCTTTAAAGCGCATACATATTCCAAGTTGAGATCGATTAGCACCAAGCTTCGATCCGATCAAACTTGACACTTGATCAACCGATTAAAAGATTAACTTTGGAATCCGATTTATCAAAACCGGTTTTTTCACCGGGTAAAACTTAAGCTTCCACACATCAGTTAAATCGATAGTTACTAAACCGATCTGCCTTGAGCGTCGTAAGTTGAATTATCGCCCCAAACCGATTCACTCACACTCTGATCAAAGTTAATCGCCCTCACTTTTTGATTTGCACAAAAGTTTTTTGAAGTCTATTCACCCTCCCTCTAGACTTACGCCCCTCACAAAACCCGTTCGGGACCTACAAAGTACGCTTGTTCAATTTGCCCCCTTGGGAGTTTCATAAGTTTTATCATACCAAATCTTGCAAGTGGAACTAGTTTCCGGTATGGGTAATAATGTTGAACCGTTCCTTTACCAAGGATAAAAGATAATAATTAATGGAAAGCTATTTCAGTGGCTTGAATTAATTAATGGGCTAGATAATCTTAAACACGGGAAATAATAACCGGGAGCCATATTAACTATAATATGGATTAACATGGATAGTGTAATATTAATTATGTAGTGGGATTAATTAATATTTATGGGCTTGAATAATATTGTGGCTCAATATTGATAATTCAAGAATCCATTGGAAGATCCAATCTTAATTCTCCTAAAGGCCCCTCAAGTAGCCCAACATAAAGTCCAATAACTGAAAAAGGTGTTTAAAAATAAAATAAATATTTGTTGCCTATTTTTCCTAAAAATTCGAAAATAATAAATAATAGAGGGAGAAAGATTTTCTTTGAATTTTGTTATGGAATGAAGATAAATATTCTTGGAATACAAGATTATCTCATTAAATTCAAGAAATCCCCCACTTGGTTATTTATTTGTAATTTTCAAAAAATTTTGAAATAAAAAGGGAAAGAAAGATTTTCTTGTTTTTCTTGAAAAGATATTATGGAAGATATGTATTTCTTGGAATACAAGTTGTTGGGAAATGAATTTAATAAAGAAGATTTTGATTAGATCCCAAAACCCCTGAGTATGACATGTTCAGGATAGTCTTGATAGTTGAGTCAGGATTCAGTTTTAGAGTGTTCAGGATGTTATCTGCACAATGTATAGTCAGCAGATATAAATAAGGTTAGATTCTGAAGATTCTGAAGACTCAAGAAGTTTTCAAGGTTCAAGATGAAACCGAGAAATCAAGTTCAATGTGAAATCGAGAAATCAAGACTCAAGATGAGATCGAGAATCAAGACTCAGTTTCAAACTCAGTATGAAACTGAGAAACTGAAAGACTCAGTATGAAACTGAGAAACTGAAGACTCAGTATGAAGACTCAGTATATCAATCAGTATATCTCTAAAGACTCAGAAGACATTGAAGACTCAGAAGACTGAAGATACTAAAGACTGAAGACAAAGGATACCGGAAGGCACAAAGAATTATCAAGACTCAAGAATGTAATTGAATGCTCAAGATAACCTAAATGTTCAAGGGAAGAAACGAGGAATATAGCCGTTGGAATCCAAACCGACGCGGAACCAATGAGAGAAAGACAACCAGCCTGAATAAGCTGCAAAACTTACAAAGAATAATATGGATTTGAATGTGATTCTCTCCAACGGTAACATTCAAATCCACACTATAAATATAAGTTCTTCCTTCATTATTACGTGTGGAAGTGCGGAGAAGATAGCAAACGATGCTACAGAGCTAAGAGAACATATACTCAAGCTTTCCCACCTTAGAACACAAGTCTGTAGATATACAAATATATTCAAATAGTGTTCTAGAACCCAATCTAAGCAACCCACGATGTATCCTAAGCTTAGAGAGATTTTCCCAACCTTAGCATTGAGGCTAAACAAATGTAAGGGAAAATCTCACCATTGTTGGAGACAACACCAAACCCAAACCCCATTCTCGTAAGAGATAACTAGTGGTGAAGTGAGGTAGTTGTTAGGCAATCCCGAGAGAGGGTGATAAGTTTCGTAGGAGTGTGAACTCGTTAAACATCTTGAGGCGAGCCCGAGAGGGTGATAAGTCTAGGGGCGAACCCGAGAGGGTGATAAGTCCAGTTGGAGTGAGAGCTCGTTAAATATCTAGAGGCGAACCCGAGAGGGTGATAAGAGCAGTTTGAAGGAATTTCCCTAGGAACAGGGAGAGTGGATGTAGGAGCTTGAGTCTCCGAATTACTATACATTGTTGTGTTCTTGATTGCTTTATGTTCTTATCTTGTCATATGCATTCGATTATAAGTAAAACACAACACATGAGCTTAAAACGCAAAAATCTGCAATCACCATTCCTTCACCCCTGTTTTTATATGCATTTCATGATTATTCCGCATTTTATGGGTTTTCCACCGAGCCTATCAATTGGTATCAGAGCGGGTAGTTCAACAGGTCACTGTTTTTCAAATGCGAACATCTGATCTGATACCTATCAATTTGTATCCGAGCAGGAGTTCAAAAGGTTCACTAATTTCAGAGTGACCACCTGAACTGATCTTTTTAAAGGAAAACCCATTTTTTTAAAAATGCATATATTTTAATGTTTAGGCGTCCTTGTTGGGATATTTTTAGTTTTGATGAATTATGCCAAAACATTATCAACTTGTGTTATTCAAGCTAATTTACAGATAACAAGTTGAGGGGGAACGAAAGAACAAGTTGAGGGGGAACTCACGGAATCAGAAGTAGATGATCAAGATCAGAAGAGGCTGTATACGAGACTGATCGAGATCAGATGAGTTAGATGAGTTCAGAGTCAACTAATGAGCTGTGCAAAATCAGAAGTAAAGAAAAGATAAAGCCAGCAAATCAGAAGAGAAGGTTGCAAATCAGAAGATGAGCAGATGAGACTGATCAAGATCAGACGTGATCGAGATCAGATATGATGATGAGCAGATGAGACTGATTGAGATCAGGCGTGATCAAGATTAGATATGATAAACTGATATGCTAACCTGATATGATGTACTTACCAGATGCTATCCTGATATGTTGATCTGAAGATGTGTTGATCTGATCAGTCGAGCTAATCAGATTAGGCAAAGAAGAAATCAGATAGCCTGAGAAAAAGTAATCTGAGACTCAGTAAGATCTGAGACTCAGTAAGTAAAACTGATCTGAGATTCAGTAAAGAAAACTGATCTGTGACTCAGTAAGAAAAAGAGACCTGAGGGTCAGGATGTCTACGAAGTCGAAGAATCGAACTCGGTCGGCTGAATGTCGAGATGCTCACGATCGGACAAGGTCCATCAAGAAAAGTCTCTTTGAATCAAGAAACCTGAGGCCAGGAGACGAGCTGAAGATCAAAGAAGACTGAAGATCAAGACTGAAGACTCTTGTAATTCTTTTGTTTTTGTCTTTACTTTTGATAAGTTCATTGTAATCTGTAACTGATATCATACATCAATGGAACTTTATCTTTATGCTCAAAGATAATATCTCATTATCTTTTTACATGTCTTTATATTTGATATGCCTTATGTTGTGTTGTAAAATTGTTGGGAGATTTATTGTGAAATTGTTGAGAGATTTGCCATTCTTGTAATAGGAAAAACTGAAACCTGAGTATAGGTTAAGTGTATTTGTAACAAGATGGTTTTGGCATCATCAAAAAGGGGGAAATTGTTGGGAAATGAATTTAATAAAGAAGATTTTGAATAGATCCCAAAACCCCTGAGTATGACATGTTCAGGATAATCTTGATAGTTGAGTCGAGGATTCGGTTTTAGAGTGTTAGGGATGTTATCTCGCACAATGTATAGTCACAGATATAGATCGGGTTAGATTCAAGATTCTCAAGACTCGGTAAGTTTCAAGAAAAAGTTTCAAGATGAAAACCGGTTTTCAAGGTTGAAAGATGAAATCGAGAACCGAAGACTTCGAGCAGAAACCGAGAATCAAGACTCAAGAAGATGAGATCGAGAATTCAAACTCAAAAGATGAAACCGAGAAATCGAAAGACTTCGAAGATGAAACCGAGAAACTAAAGACTTCAAGATATCAATCAAGATATCTCTAAAGACTCGAAGACATCAAGACTCGAAAGATCAAGATACTAAAGATCGAAGACAAAGGATATCGAAAGGCACGAGAATTATCAAGACTCAAGAATGTCTTGAATGCTCGATATAACTTGAATATTAAAGCGAAGAAACCGAGGAATATAGGCGTTGGAATCCGGTGACGTGGACCAATGAGAGGAAGACAACCGACTGAAAAAGTAAGCGAGAACTTACAAAAGAATAGTATGGATTTGAATGTGATTCTCTCCAACGGTAATATTCAAATCCACACTATAAATATAAGTTCTTCCTTCATTATTACGTGTTGAAGTGCGGAGAAGATAGCAAACGATGTTCTGAGCTAAGAGAACATATACTCAAAGCTTTCCCACCTTAGAACACAAGTCGTAGATATACAAATATATTCAAAAGAGTGTTCTAGAACCCAATCTAAGCAACCCACGATGTATCCTAAGCTTTAGAGATTTTTTCCCAACCTTAGCATTGAGGCTAAACAAATGTAAGGGAAAATCTCACCATAGTTGGAGACAACACCAAACCCAAACCCCATTCTCGTAAGAGATAACTAGTGGTGAAGTGAGGTAGTTGTTAGGCAATCCCGAGAGAGGGTGATAAGTCCCGTAGGAGTGTGAACTCGTTAAACATCTAGAGGCGAGCCCGAGAGGGTGAGAAGTCCAGAGGCGAACCCGAGAGGGTGATAAGTCCAGTTGGAGTGAGAGCTCGTTAAATATCTAGAGGCCAACCCGAGAGGGTGATAAGACCAGTTTGAAGGAATTTCCCTAGGAAGAGGGAGAGTGGATGTAGGAGCTTGAGTCTCCGAACCACTATACATTGTTGTGTTCTTTATTGCTTTATGTTCTTATCTTGTCATATGCATTCGATTATAAGCAAAACACAACACATGAGCTTAAAACGCAAAAAATCTGCAATCACCATTCCTTCACCCCTATTTTTATATGCATTTCATGATTATTCCGCATTTTATGGGTTTTCCGCCGGGCCTATCACAAGTATATCTCATAAATTCAGAAGATCCAAATCTTGGTTTCTTTTTCCTATTTTTTTTTTAAATACACCATAACAAGAGAAGGTGGGATTTTTATGGAATATTTTAATTATGGAGAAAAGAATATATGAGATATATTCAAGATTTCTTGGAGATCAAGAAAAGATTTTTCCCCCCTATTCCATATGGAAAAATCGGCCACCGCCCTCTATAAATAGGGGATGAATGTTTCATTCCCAAGTACAATTCTATGTGGTGAAAAAATTAGTAAATCCACAAAGGTGGTGCAACAAATTTTATTTTCCCTTTTGTTAATTGTTCGCGAGTTTCCTTCCACCGGATTGACGAGCAAGGACTAGGGAATACTTGGGAAGGCTTTTTGGTGTGTTTTAATCGACGAGACCATTGCCACTCCAAGAGGTTAGTTCACGTAAACTTGTAGTAATTCCGCATGCGTAGGTTTTATGTGAACTGTTTGTATGCATGATTTGTTGTTGAATTATTATTTGAATTAATATATGATTAATTCATGCTAGTAATAATTGTTAGAATTAAATTTGTATTTAAATATTCATCCCGAACAGATCCGGGCAATTAATTCCCCAACAGATACCTGCAAAATAGGTCTAACAGTTCTACTATCCAATTTCAATTTTAATGACCAACAATTTAAATTACAGTTTAAAAGATCAGAGCCCGAACCAGGGCTCTGATACCAATTGTTGGGATAACTTATGCCAGGATCTATCGAGATGACCTTATAAACACAAATTTAAATTAACAATTATTACTAGTGTTGTGCACTAAAATATATGGTTTAAGGTTTAATGATGTGGCTTGATGATTTTAGTTACACAAACAATAAATGTGAAAAGTGAGTTGTATTTATGTTGTGAGATGGATTGAGAGAATAAGAGCTTGAGTAATAAATTTGCAAGAGTTTGGATATGTTCTTGATTTCTCTAGTGTTCTTGGTCATAAATGACCCATATATATAGAGTTTGGGAGAGTGGAGCTCATTCTTCCCAGTTACAACTACAAGGAGCCGAAAGTGAGTCTGCAAAACATTAAATGCTATAAGATTAAAGGCAGATCCGGATAATCAGGGATTTAACCTTTTAAGTACCCCTTGCCACCCATCATTACAGTCATTTGCTGACAAGTCTCTGGTTAAGGCCATACTTAGGTAAGCTCTTTGGCGATGCTCGCCTGTTACGGGTCCAATCACAGTTAATGCTCCATACTTTTGTCAGCCCGTGACCTGCGAGGTGCATCTAACTTTCATATTCGCGCTCGATGGGCTGTTGTTTGACCCTCCTTAGCGAGGTGGTACACTTGTGTAAAATTCCAGGTCGGGCCCGACCTCGCGCTCCAGGCACACAACAATAGCCCCTAGCTTGCTCGCATATGCTTGCCAAGGGGGATGAGCTACCCTTTTCGGTCATTTAAAGCGAGATGTGAGGTCAGAAAGCTTCTTGGGTACGCTTGAACGTTACCTTAGAAATTGCTAAAGTGACAGATGTTCGCCTCGACTGTCACGCCTACTCATAGTAGGCAATGATGGCGCGTGATACCCACGCACCGGACCCAAAAGGTTGCGGTCCAATCAGTTGCTCCTTAGAAACCCTCTATAAATACCCCTCTCTTCTCTCATTCTTCACTTTTCGCCCTTCAAACACGCCCAATTTCCCCATAGCTCCGGCGATTTCTCCTTGTGCGTAAATCCGGCACTCGTTCCTTCGTTCACCAGGTAATCCTCTGATTTCTTCATCCTTCTTTTATACCTCCATTCCATCGGGATGTGTAGCGGGTAGTTCTGCCCCTTCAGTAGAAATCCATCGACGGCGTGGCCACGATGGGAGGGGCCCCTCGGTGGTTGATGTCTCTTCTGAGACAGTTATTGAGGTGCCCATGCCGATCCATGGCAAAGTTACGTCTAAATGGCCGCGCCGTTTGTGTCGTCGTGCGGCGAAGGAGCCTCAAAATTGTGACCCTGAACTTGTCGAGCCTGAGGTTCAAATTTTGGAAGAGGTGGGAGATGAGGACCTCGAGCGAATTGACCCTGCTGAGTTTGACTTTCTCTCGGATGAGGTATTTCCTAAGATTCCTAGTGACGATGACGAAGTTGATGAAGTTGACCGCAGGCTGCAACTTCGGGAACACTTGGTCGGGTCTCGCGACGTGGTACCTCGGTCGACTCGGGATCGAGGCGGGGTTCTAGATCTGGTGATTCTTGTCTTAACTTTTATTTGGCTATGGTGTCGACTTCCATGGGTATGGCATCTATTCCTATTACATTGTCTATTTCCATTTCTTCGTATTCTTTCTCTGCCCGGGGTGGAGTTTGGCTCGTACAACCTTGCCCCACCTCTGGTTTCCTACCATAGTAAAAAAGCATAATTTAAATTGACACAAGAGTAAGTCAAACACTTTTTTCTGCGACCTGGTCACCCTTAATGGTGCCAATCTTCCCGTCAAATCCGGGAAATTTGATACAATAGTAGTAAGATGAGGCAGCAGCCCCGAAGTCATGTTCGAAAGGCCTGCCGAAGAAAGCGTTGAAATTGGAGGGAATGTCGATGATCACGAAAACCAACTGTCTTGTTGCCTTCACCTATGTTAGTGTTAGTGTCCTAGAGACAATCCTTTGTAAGGACATAATACTCAGATAATATTCAGCATTGGTTTAATATTATTATTTGTTTAATATTAAATGTATGGCGTTACACTCATTAGAATATTATGTTTGCATTTATTCTTATATGTGTTCCCTTGAATCACTGCTGTCATTGAGTATGTGAGAACTCAGATGATTTAAGCATGATTCTCAAATAGCCCCAATCGAGGATCATCAAGAATGGGATATTGATGATGCAATGGAGATTGGTGTGCGATCTGCATCATACTCTTAGAGAGTGTAGTAAGATCTCACTTACTACGAGATACTAGGTATCTCATGATGGATGCACAAATACCTTAGAGGGTATTAGTATACCCATCCGAGAAACCGTTTGATGTAGTTCCACTATATGTGTCTAAAGGTGTCTCGGTTAGTGGGAGCGATGCGATACTCCTTTGACTTGAGGTCAATACGCACAACATGTATGGATTGATGAACTTTGACCATAACCGACGCTTGCACCCGTTTATGGGTAGATATGGCTTGGATTGGGTTCATCACGAAGTGCATGTGCGTGGTAGTTGAGCCTAGAAAAGGATTTATTCCTCAAAGTGGATTTGGAGAGAATACTCATCTTCTCATCATAATTGGATCTAAGTCATTGGCCAATGCACGTCAACTTAGACTTTGTGACTAAGTGTGCCACTAATGATCAATTAGTGATTTGAGATAAATTGATTAAGTTATTTGAATAGACACTTCATCATGTTCAAGACTAATCGAGTATTCGTGAATGAAAGGAGAAAATCGAAATTGCCCACGTTTCAGTTACAGGTAGTTGCATGTTTCTCGCAACATACCTCATATATTGAGAATATCTGATTTATTGACTAGGGTTCAATTAAGACCGTTAGTTTGACTAATCGCTCGGTATATGAGGGCCTATGGGTCACACAACAAGTAGTTCCCTTTTACGGATTATAGTTAGTTGATTAAATGTTAAATTGGATTTAATATTTAATTTATGGAGAAGTAATTAGTAATAGATTAATTTGGAATTAATTATTATTAATATTTAGGATTTAATGTATATGGAAATAAATCGTAGAGATTTTCATATAAGGCATTTGAATCCGTAGAGATTTATATTTAGGGAATTAAATTAAAAGGAATTAATTTAATTCAAGATTAGGGATTTTATTTCTCTAATTGGGCTAGATTGGGAAATAAGCTAAGCCTCCCTATATATACAAGCCATTGGGATTCACAAACGGTATCACTTGATATTTTCTCCATAAGATCTAGAGCTTGGATTTTCCTAGCAAATCTGTCTCGGGATTCAACGCTGACAATTTCGTGCAAGTTCGTAATTGGGAATTACGTGAATACCGTAGTAGAGAAATCTGCTCTTGAGTTACTGCAAGATTTCTCGTTATGATTATTATAATCTGTACAATTAACTGTTCGTTGTTGGTGAACTTAATTTCCGCTGCGCATGTGATTACGTGTTTTACGTGCCTCTAAATTCCAACAGTGGTATCAGAGCACCAAGCTCTTTTGTTATAATTGCTTATTGTTTTGATTTTGAAAATTAATTTTTTTTTTAAATCTGGGGTACGGTTTATTTGATGAAACTGCACCCCACTTCCGTCGTTTTATATCCATGACTCGGTCTCCCTTCATCATCCCAAAATCTTAGGGTTTTGGAAACCCTAAGTCGCCCCCTTTTGAAGCGCCACTCGGCTAGAGGGCGAACCCAGCGGCTCATCATTTGGGCGAAGGCCATGTGGACACTTCGCCTCGGCAAAGACGACAATGATGCGACCTCGTGATGCTTGTCCCGTATGTGATTCATCACTCCCCGCCACAAATCTTCAACCGATTCGATTCTCGAAGCGAGGCGGTTCACCGCCGTCGTCAATTTTTGATTTCAATCGCTTGAAGCGATTCATCGGACGCGTGAAGTCGGTGAGGCAGCGATGCACCAGCGTGCCTAGGGCGACGCGATGAAATTGCCCATGCTTGAGGATTCACGTTGGCAGCCCGCTGGTTCTAGTTGCGGCAACCAGGTCATTCCATTGTCGTTGTCTTGGGCGACGTTCGATTTGGTTTTGACCAGTCTCGTTTCTAGTGTCCCGATTTCTATTGTTTTGTTGATTTCCTATGTTCCAAAATTGATGTTTCCAGGTTCTTATTATTAGATGATGAGACTGGAAATTGTGTTTGGGTTTGGAAATTTTTGAAACTGCTCGAATTGGACGAATTTGATCTATTTTGGGTGGGTGATGATGTTGGAGGGTTGTTTTGCAAATTGGATTTGAGACAAGCCCTCCCATGCAATTTTGGAAATCGCACCTGAGGCCCCGGAATAAAATAACATAAGTTGAACTACTTTGGAACTTTAATTGAATTTAAATTTCTAAATTAAAATTTGTTGGACCAATAACAATTAATTTGATTAATTGTATTTTAATAATCTTAAAAACTGAAACTTTAAATTGGACTTAAAGCTCTTTTTTTTTTCAAAAGGTTTTATCAAAACCCACAATTAACTTGTTTAATCGTTTTAAATTAGTTAACCCGTTTTACATTCCGCATTATAATTGTTTGGGTAGGCGGCGCCCGTAATTGCTCAAGTATACTTAGACATCATGATGGATATCGATTAAGCAATTAATACCCCACCTTTAAAAATGATCCTCATTAAAATATGGTTTTCTCATTAATTTGATAAGATGTCTTCCATCAAAATGAAAAGTAAACCGGAGATTTTGTTCCAATGAGTACTTAAAGACCCTCGTCTTTTGCTTGGATCTACATCTAACGACACTTTTATAGGGACATGTAATGTCACCGCTTGATGGTTGTAAACCAACTTAACTTTGTTTCGCTAGCCCTCGCGGGGAACAAAGGGTAAGTGACATCAGTCGAACTAGGTTCGACAAACTAGGAATTGCAATCTTGCAATTAGTTTGGAGACCTACCAGTTATGCTGTTGTAATGATCAGCCCTCGCTGGGATTATGATAGTAGTAATGTGGATCCTAGTCCATTATGATTTATATTTGATATAAATTCGTACTTTTCTGATGAGGTCGTTAAGTATGTGAAAATAATGGAGACAAAATAAATTTAAAATGCCATATTTATTTTGAGTGCTGAATATTGATCATAGGAATTATGTGTTTTAATTCCCATTTTATTGTATTTCTCTAGGATTGTTGAAATGAATAACTTGTCATTGAGAAGCGTTTTGGAAACGAACAAATTGGCTGGGCTAAACTTTCTCGACTGGCACCGAAACGTTCGTTTGGTGCTCAGACAAGAAAAGATTGAGTACGTGTTGGACACGCCAATCCCTGCTACCCCGGAGGCTGGTACTGAAGAGGCCGAGGTGTTTGACGCCGAAGCTCAAAATAAGCATCAACATGATGCTTCCCATGCTCAGTGTGTTATGCTCCTCGGGATGACTCCCGAGTTGCAGAGGCAGCATGAGAGGATGCATCCCTTCGAGATAATTAAGCATCTGAAGGATCTCTTTGATTCTGAATCTCGTTTCGAGATTTATGAAGTGATGAGAGATTTGTTTAGATGTCGGATGTATGAGGGAGGGAAGGTTTCTCCTCATGTGTTGAAGATGATAGGGCTAATCGAGAAACTTGGTAGGTTGGGCATTGAGCTCGGGACCAATGTTGTTGTTTATGCCATTCTTCAGTCACTCCCCGATTCATACTCGAGTTTCGTTGTAAACTTTAATATGAATAAGACGGAATCAACTATGCCTGAGCTGCATAACATGCTAAAGACTTTTGAGTCTTCCACTGCTAAAGAAAAGTCCGTGCTCATGGTGAGTGCCTCTACTTCTTCTGCTCCGAGAGGAAAGAAGAAGCGAAGGGGCAAGACAAAGAAAGGCTCTAAGCCAAACTGTTGGGATATTTTAGTTTTGATGAATTATGCCAAAACATTATCAACTTGTGTTATTTAAGTTAATCTACAGATAACAAGTTGAGGGGGAACGAGAGAACAAGTTAAGGAGGAACTCATGAAATCAGACGAAGGTGATAGAGATTGGATGAGGCGAAACCGGATCGGCGCACCGAAGATGAGATGCACTGCATTAAGCGGGCCGGAGATAGAGGCGGCACGCATCAAACGCGATAGATGAGGCGGACTAGATGAGGCGGACGGATGAGACGGATCAGAGGAGCCAGACCGGATCAAAGGCGGACGGATCAAGGCCGAGGCGATGAAGGCGGACGGATGAGACCGGACTAGACCAGAAATCCGGACTAGATTTGCGGACCCAGCGGTAAATCGTAAATCGTGAGCTGATCAGATCCGTTAGACACACAAAAAAGTCATCAATGAGAAGATGACAACACACATATTGATGTGACATAAAGCTGCAAGCAACAGTGCAAAAGGACAAAGAAAAGCTGGAAGACTATTAGTATGGATTTGAATTTACTCTCCAACGGTAATATTCAAATCCACACTATAAATACAATGCACTATCTTCAAAAGAAGATAATGGAGGATGCTGCAAAGTGAAGATTAAAGTCAAATATTCAAGCATCTCCATTCAAGAACACAGAGCATTTAATATCAAAATTTACCTAAGAGTGTTCTTCATTATTTCTAAGCATAAATGTAATATCCTGAGCTTAGAGAGATTTTCCCAACCTTAGCTTAAAGGCTAAAACAATGTAAGGGAAAATCTCACCTAGTTGGAAATAACACCAAACCCATACCCTTTCTTGAGAGAGAAAATTAGTGGTTAAGTGAAGTAGTTTAGAAGCAATCCTGTAAGGGAGGGTAGGTAATCCCATGAGGGAGATAGGTCCCGAGAGAGTGAGAACTCATTAAACATCTATAGGCGATCCCGTGAGGGAGATAAGTCCCGTTGAGTGAGAGCTCCATAAATATCTGTTGGTTAAGTTAGTGCCCCATGAAGGGAAGTGTGGATGTAGGACAAGTTAGTCCGAACCACTATAAAAATACGTGTATTCTTATTTGCTTTCATATTAACTGTCATACATACTTTAGCAAATCTGCATAACACATTAAAAAAAAACCAAGTCACCTCCCATTGAGATTTTACTAGTTTTAAATCGGGTTTTTCGGGACCAACAAGTGGTATCAGAGCTAGGAGTTAAAAAGATCACTAGCATTTAATGTGACCACCTGAACTGATATTTTTAAAACACATTTAGTTTAAAATACATATTATTTATAAAATTCATGGAGGTTGACAATCATCTTCACATCATTTTTTTAAAATGCATCACATTCTCCTCATCATTTCACTTGTTTAACTAACATCGTTTTTCTCGTATTTTTTTTTGTTGTTAGTTAGTTTTGGCGTCATTATCAAAAAGGGGAAAATTGTTGGGATATTTTAGTTTTGATGAATTATGCCAAAACATTATCAACTTGTGTTATTTATGTTAATCTACAGATAACAAGTTGAGGGGGAACGAGAGAACAAGTTAAGGGGGAACTCATGAAATCAGACGAATTTGATCGAGATTGGACGAAGGCGCACCCACCATTGCGCACTATCAGACGAGATAGAATGAGATCGAGGCGATCGAACCGAACCCAGATCAGCAGACCGATCGAAGCGCATCAGATCAAACGAATCTGATCGCGCACGAATCGATCGAAGCCGCATCAGGCGACCCGAGAAGCGAACCAGATGAAAGCGAACCAGATCAGTAGACCAGATCGAGCACGACTTAAATCAGTGCGATCAGAAAGCGCACCAGACTAGACCGTAAATCAAGAACCAGAAATCAGGCGAGCTGATCAGATCCGTTAGACACACAAAAAGTTATCCAATGAGAAGATGACAACACACATATTGATGTGACATAAAGCTGCAAGCAACAGTGCAAAAGGACAAAGAAAAGCTGGAAGACTATTAGTATGGATTTGAATTTACTCTCCAACGGTAATATACAAATCCACACTATAAATACATTGCACTATCTTCAAAAGAAGATAATGGAGGATTCTGCAAAGTGAAGATTAAAGCCAAATATTCAAGCATCTCCATTCAAGAACACAAAGCATTTAATATTCAAATTTACCTAAGAGTGTTCTTCATTATTTCTAAGCATAAATGTAATATCCTATGCTTAGAGAGATTTTCCCAACCTTAGCTTAAAGGCTAAAACAATGTAAGGGAAAATCTCACCTAGTTGGAAATAACACCAAACCCATACCCTTTCTTGAGAGAGAAAATTAGTGGTTAAGTGAGGTAGTTAAGAAGCAATCATGTAAGGGAGGGTAGGCAATCCCGTGAGGGAGATAAGGAACTCAGTAAACATCTATAGGTGATCCCGTTAGGGAGATAAGTCCCGTTGAGTGAGAGCTCCATAAATATCTGTAGGTTAAGTTTGTGCCCCATGAAGGGAAGAGTGGATGTAGGACAAGTTAGTCCGAACCACTATAAAAATACGTGTATTCTTATTTGCTTTCATATTAACTGTCATACATACTTTAGCGAATCTGCATAACACATTAAAAAAAAAATTAAGTCACCTCCCATTGAGATTTTACGAGTTTTAAATCGGGTTTTTCGGGACCAACACAAACTTCCTCAAGCCCAAAGGTGGGATTCAAAAGAAGGATAGGGTGGACAAGGATGTATGCCTCCCTCGAAAGCAGAAGGGGCATTAGAAGAAGGACTGTAAGGTTCTAGCAACTGAAAAGAAGACACAAGGTGTCTCAGCCACTGGAACAGGTATGTTTGTTATTGAGATAAACATGTCCACAAATGATACTAACTGCTGGGTATTGGATACCGGTTGTGGCTCACACATTTGTACTAATGTGTAGGGTCTCAAGCATAGCAGGGCAGTTAGGCAGGGTGAAGTCGCTCTACACATTAGGAATGGAGCAAGAGTTGCTGCTGAATGTGTTGGCATTTATGTTTTAGACTTACCCTCTAGTTTTAGACTTGAACTGAATAATTGTTATTTTGTTCCCTCTATTACCCGCAACATTATTTCTATTCTGATGTTGGATATTGAAGGTTTTTCCTTCCATTTTGCAAGCAATAAAGGGGGCCTTTAGGAGAATTATGATTGGATTGAGCCACAATATTATTCAAGCCCATAAATATTAATTAATCCCACTACATAATTAATATTGCACTATCCATCTTAACCCATATTACAGTCAATATGGCTCCCGGTTATTATTTCCCGTGTTTAAGATTATCTAGCCCATTAATTAATTCAAGCCACTGAAATAGCTTTCCATTAATTAATATCTTTTGTCCTTGGTTAAGGAACGGTTCAACATTATTATCCATACCGGAAACTAGTTCCACTTGCATGATTTTGTATGATAAAGCTTATGAACCTCCCAAGGGGGCAAATCGAACAAGCGTACTTGCACACGATTTTTCGTATTAAATCTTAGCAATCGCATGTGACCAATAATATTGCCCAAGATAAAAAGTATTGAATCTCGTTGATTCTCTACCCGTGATAAGTCAAAGCAATAGTTACCAACCACACGTGATCCTATTTAAGGGACGAAGATTAAGAAATAACGAACCACTGAGGTCTAATTCTTCCTTGTTCAGTTCTGAAGAATTTGTCCTCCTGTAGGTCCTATTCATTGCATCAGTCATGCACTAGTGTAATCTCTTGGTCAAGACAAGCTAATCTGAGCCATACACTTCAACCTTTCACGATGGATTGTTCATTTCCATCTAGGTCGTGAATGGTGTACTTTTTAGTTACAAGGATTTTATTAATTTAATCTTCTGTGATCTGGTATCACTAAATTAACTACAATGTAACACGTACTATTTATTTAACAGTTATGCAATAAATATATGTAACATTCGATGAGATTTAAAGCATCAGTGATAAATAATTTATTTATGTAAATAAGTCCGAAATTCAGTTTTGATTATACAAAGTAAAAGCATACTTTCCAGTATAATCCCAACAATCTCCCACTTATACTCAAAATGCGCTTTTAAGTATACTACAACATGTCTCGTGTATTTCCCTGTCGTGACATCTAATGTCACCTACACGAACCTAATAATTTCTCCCACTTATACTCAAAGCAGATTGGCAACGGTCTTGACACCCATTCCTTCCACATGTCTCTCGAATGTATTCTGAGGGAGACCCTTTGTGAATGGATCTGCTAGGTTGTCTTCTGACGCTATCTTTGCCACCTCTATATCTCCTCTCTTAACGATATCTCGTATTAGATGGTATTTCCTTTCAATGTGTTTGCTGGCCTTGTGGGCTCTTGGTTCCATTGAATTTGCAAAGCTGCTCGGCATTGTCACAATAAAATGATGATTCGCTAGGCAAATTCGAACTACATTCAAGTCCACTAGGAAGTTCTTGAGCCAAACCGCTTCTTTTCATTTGCCTCAAAAAGCATCTACATATTCGGCTTCCATGGTAGAATCTGCGACGCATTTCTGCTTAACGCTTCATGCAAAACACACTACCGGAGGTAAATTTTCTGGAATCTAAGTCTGATTGGAAATCTGAGTCCGTGTAGCCGATGGGCATTAGACTATCTGACTGATAAATTAACATTCTATCTCGAGTTCTTTTCAGATACTTCAGAATGTTTTTAACTGTCGTCCAATTTTCTTTCCCTGGGTTAATTTGATATCTTGCCACCATGCCAACGCCAAAGCAGATATCTGGTCTCGTACACAGCATTGCATACATAAGGCTTCCAACAGCCGAAGCATATGGAATGCCTTTCATGTCATCTATCTCCTTTGGTGTCTTAGGGCACATTTTCTTGGATAGATGGATTCCATGTCTGAAAGGTACGAAGCCTTTCTTGGAATCATGCATGTTGAATCGTTTCAAGATAGTGTCTATGTATGAAGCTTGCGACAAGCCTATCATCCTTTTCTTGCGATCTCGAGTGATCTTGATCCCAAGGATGTGCACGGATTCCCCTAAGTCCTTCATATCAAACTGTTTTGAAAGCCATACCCTTACGTCTGATAACACCTTTACATCATTCCCGATGATCAGAATGGCATCTACGTATAGTACTAAGAATACCAATGCAGTTCCGACATGCTTTTTGTACACATAACTTTCGAACTCGTTTTGATTAAACCCATAAGACTCTATAACATGATCAAAACATTGGTTCCAAGCTCTGGATGCCTGTTTGAGTCCGTAAATGGACTTCATGAGCTTACAAACTAGGTGTTCTTGGCCTTTTTCAATGAAGCCTTGGGGTTGTTGCATATAGATCTCTTCATCAAGACTTAGTTAAGGAAAGCTCGCATCTTGACATCTATTTGCCTTGATTTCAAAGTCGAGATCTTGTGACAATCGATAAGAGAATTCGGATGGACTTGAGCATGGCTAAGGACGAAAAAGTTTCTTCATAGTCGATCCCTTATTTCTGAATATAACCTTTCGCCACAAGCCTTGCCTTGAAGGTTTCCACCTTCCCGTCCGGTCCTCTTTTTCTCTTGTACACCCACTTGCAACCAATGGGTTTGACCCCATTAAGTGGTTCGACTAGCTCCCACACTCTGTTATGATCCATACAACCCATTTTGGCTTTCATTGTCCGGGAATCAAGTCCGAGGACTCTCCTATCCCCATGAATCTCTCGGGCTGTCTCACAACCCTCCCACTACGACGAGGTTCCGGTTGTGTAAGTGTGTCATTTGGTATGTCATCTTGTACAGTTAGTTCGAGGTTAGCCATCTTAGCTCATTTAAGGTAATCTCATACGGGTCTTCTTTTGTTCATATAGTCTTCTTCCAAAAAATCTAAAGTGGGTGCTTATTACCACCTTTTGATCTTGGGACCATAAAACATACACCCTTTTTGTTCCTCGGGGTATCCCACAAACAACCTTAATTTTGATCGAGAATCAATTTTTCCGGCTTCCTTGTCCAACATGTGGGCGGACACCCCCAAATCTTCATGTGTCTCAAACCGGGCTTGCTTGGGTCCACAATTCTTTGGGAGTTTTGGGAACCGATTTGGATGGCACCAAGTTGAGAATGTAGGCTGCTGTTTTCAAGGCATGACCCCAGAACGACTTGGGAAGATCCGCATAACGCATCATAGATCTAACCATTTCCAAAAGAGTTCTGTTTCTTCGCTCTGCAACCCCGTTTTGTTGAGGGGTTCCGGGTGCAGTTAGCTGGGATGCAATCCCTTTATCAGACAAGTAGTTCAAAAACTCATCGCTGAGGTATTTGCCTCCACGATCGGATCGTAGAGACTTGATACGTTTTTCCCTATGATTCTCTGCTTGTGCCTTAAATTCTTTGAATTTCTCAAAGGTCTCAGATTTATGCTTCATAAGGAAAATATAACCGTACCTTGAGTAGTCATCAATAAAAGTGACGAAATACTCATAACCTTCTCTTGATTTGGTTGACATTGGACCACATACATCTGTGTGAACGATTTCTAACACTTCTTTGGCTTTATTCCCCTTGGCTCTGAATGCCCTCTTGGTCATTTTACCCTCCAAACATGATTCGCAGGTTGGAATTGGTTCAACTTGGAGAAACTCCAGTGAACCGTCTTTCACCAACCTTTGGATCCTCTTTGGATTAATATGTCCCAATCTTAGATGCCATAGAAGTGTCTCGTTCACGTCTGATGAACCTTTTCTTTTCATGGAAACAGTTGATGTGTTATAGGATGCATTTCGTGAGTGGTGTGCACAGTTAATTGTATAGAGATTATTCGGCAACATTCCATGACAGATAAATTTATCAAAAAGAGAAATGGTAACAACTTTATTAAAAGTAACCAAATATCCATCAAGAAAAAGTTTAGAAACTGAAATTAAATTCTTTCTAAAATTCGGAACGTAAAGAACATCTCTTAAAATTAAAACCCTGTCTTCAGAAGACAGGTGCACTTCTCCCACTGCTTCAGCTGCCACTCTCGTAGCATTGCCCAGTGTGATGAGGATCTCACTCTCACTAAGTTGTCGGGTCCGCTTGAACCCCTGTAAAGTGAAACAAACATGATCAGTGGATCCCGTATCCACTACCCATAAATGGGAGGCATACGCCGCTAAGCAAGTTTCAACAACTAGTGCGTGAGAATTACCTTTCTTTCCATTCCTTTTGGGTTTGGAACAGGCTGACCTCCAATGTCCTTTTTCACCGCAGTTGAAGCACTTCCCCTTAGCTGGCTTGCTCACTACTCCACCCTTCTTCACCTTTTCTTTGCCATTGGCAACACTTGAGTTCACTTGCTTGTGGCTTTTGTCCTTTTTCTTGTTCTTACCACCCCTTGGCCTAGAAGAAGAAGATGGTTCATTTGCCACCAAGGCTTGGCTCTTTTGCCCCAATATCGCCTCCGCCGAGACTAAAGCTTGCAATAGATCAGGCATCGAGAACCTCTGATTATTCATCTGGTAGTTCAACCTGAACTGTTCAAAACTTTTCGGCAGAGAGTAGAGCACGAAATCGTTTTGGGTCTCGATGTCGTATTCAGCGCCAAGTACCTCAAGTTTGTTAAGGTGAGCCATCATCTGGAGAACGTGCTCCCTTACGGGCATTCCCTCCACCATTTTTATAGAGAGCAAGTCCCTCATGGTGATCTGACGAGCCACACGGTTCTGATGTTGAAACATCGCTTTAAGACTAGTCATGATGTCTGCAGCGGTCTCAACGTTCTGGTGTTAGTGTTGCAACACATCTGACATAGAAGCCAAGATGGTACACTTTACCATTTCGTTGGAATGCTCCCAGTCAGCATACTCTTTCTTAACCATTTTAGTTGACTCATCTTTTGGCTTTTCTGGTTTAGGTGTTGTGAGAACCCAGTTATGGCTTTGTGCAGTGAGGACAATAGTAAGTTTACGATTCCAATCAACGAAGTTTTCACCAGTAAGCAAATTGTCTTTAAGTATATTGAACAGTGGATTAAAAGGTTGCGACATGATGAACTGAAATAAATAATAATATGCATAAGCACAAATATATCACAAAATTCGATCACATGTTTCATATTAAAATCTCAAAAAAAATATGAACATGCATCAGCCAACATCTCAAAACAGTTTAAATAAGCCACGTGGGGTGGGTCATTATTTAAACACATTCAAGCAGGTTATAAACAAGAACAGTTACAAACCTTTAATATCCAGATTAATAGTTGGCTCCCACTTGACCAATATAAAATTGACAGGGACTTCGGGGAAGTATATGCATATCAATTTTATACCTAAGTAATAACCATGATTAAATACAGAATTATTATTTCGCTTTAAACGAGCCTCGTGGGGAGGATCATCGTCGCCACTAGTAATAATCCACAATCATCCATCTGGAATTTATTCATGTGAAAGCTATCTTTTGACCGTCCCGTGGGGGGAATTTCTCCAAAAGAATTCACAAATAAATAAATCATGGAGGTCAAAATTAATAAAATTTTATTGTCCGGAATAAAATTGTCAATTAATTATTTAAACATACTTAGTAATTTTTTGAAGGTGAGATTTTTCTTTGGGCAATTCTCATGCAAACACATTAACAAATTAAATAAAGCACAAGACATCACAACAATAAATCAAGCAAAGCGGAAAAATAAACATATTGGGCACAAATTATCCAATTTTCATTGTTTGATTTTTCTTGGCTTGATTTTGAAGAAACGCCGCCTTGAATTTCTCCCACTCGATCGTCTAGAAAGGAACTCCATCTCAAAATGCCACGCCAAGTAGCTCGCAGTCGGGATGCACGCCCGCATCCGGCCGGCCCCTTGGCCGTCGCCCTCGGCGGCCTCAAAGACGCCTCGGCGACCGCGCGCTTCGTGCCTCGGCGGCGGACTTCGGCGAGCGTCAGCAGCGTATCCGCCGCGCATCGCGTCTTGCGCGCTTCCGGCCCACCTCGGCCGCGGATCTCGGCAGCGTATTGCGTGTCCCCATGTCGCTTCGCCATCGCCGCCCGTCCGCCTCGGTAACCAGCGCATGGTCCGCGCCGCACGCCCGCAGCGCCCGTCTACGTCGCCCATCTGCGCCCGCGCAGCGTCGAGCCGATCTGCCCGGCCCTAGCATCGTATTCGTTAAGCATGGCGGCGTGCGTATCGGCGCATACCTCCTTAGCACGTTTTATACGATCTGCGTCGTCCCGCGTCACGATTACGGATCTATCCTTTAATTCTTCGTCTCCGCCTCCATTTCCGATCCGGTTACAATTTATTTACAAAAAATAAATAAACCTAGATCTAGACTAGTCTATTACATTGATCAAATCAAACAAATCCTAATCTACTCGTGGATTTTCTCACTAGGCAAAAAAAAATTCGAACGAATCGAATTAAAAACCACAATTTATATGCATGCATAAATAAACACATTAAATTCCATGACAATTGGATACGTGCAAAAAAAAGATATAACAATTCTACTATCCAATTTCAAATTTAATGATAGCGAATTAAATTACAATTTAAAATTCAGAGCCCGAAACCGAGGCTCTGATACCAGTTGTTGGGGAATTAATTGCACGGGTCTATTTTGGATAAATATTTAAATACAAATTTAACTCTGATAATTATTACTAGCATGAATTAATCCTATATTAATTCAAATAATAATTCAACAACAAATCATGCATATAAACAGTTCACGTAAATCCTACGCATGAGGAATTACTACGAGTTAACGTGAACGTACCTCTTGGAATGGCAATGGTCTCGTTGATTAGACACACCAAAAAAACCTTCCCAAGTATTCCCTTAATCCTTGCTCGACAATCCGGTGGTAGGATGCTCGCGAACAATTAACAAAAGGAAAATAAACTTTGTTGCACCACCTTTCTGGATTTACTAATTTTTCTAGCACATGGAATTGTACTTGGGAATGAAACACTCATCCCCTATTTATAGAGTTGAAGTGGCCGATTTTTTGCTCATGGAATAGGGGAAAAAATATTTTCTTGATCTCCAAGAAATCTTGAATATATCTCATATATTATTTTTCTCCATAATTAAAATATTCCATAAAAATCCCATTCACTCTTGTTATGGTGTATTTTTCGAAAAATAGGGAACAAGAATCCAAGATTTGGATCTTCTTGAATTTATGAGATATTCTTGTATTTCAAGAAATACATATCTTCCATAATATCTTTCCAAGAAAATCAAGAAAATCTTTCTTGCCCTTTATATTTCAAAATTTTCAAAACTTACTATATGGATAACCAAGTAGGAGATTTCTTGAATTTAATGAGATAATCTTGTATTCCAATAATACATATCTTCATTCCATAATAAAATTCAAAGAAAATCTTTCTCCCATTTTAATCCATAATTTTCGAAAAAAAAGAAGAGGAAAAACAAGGCAACAATATTTATTTTATTTTTAAACACCTTTTTCAGTTATTGGACTTTATGTTGGGCTACTTAGGGGGCCTTTAGGAGAATTAAGATTGGACCTTCCAATGGATCTTGAATTATCAATATTGAGCCACAATATTATTCAAGCCCATAAATATTAATTAATCCCACTACATAATTAATATTGCACTATCCATCTTAACCCATATTACAGTCAATATGACTCCCGATTATTATTTCCCGTGTTTAAGATTATCTAGCTCATTAATTAATTCAAGCCACTGAAATAGCTTTCCATTAATTAATATCTTTTGTCCTTGGTTAAGGAATGGTTCAATATTATTATCCATACCGGAAACTAGTTCCACTTGCAAGATTTGGTATGATAAAAACATGAACCTCCCCGGGGAACCGTCGAACAAAGCGTGCTTGCACACGATTCTCCGTATTAAATCTTAGCAATCGCATGTGACCAATAATATTGCCCAAGATAAAAAGTATTGAATCTCGTTGATTCTCTACCCGTGATAAGTCAAAGAAATAGTTACCAACCACACGTGATCCTATTTAAGGGACGAAGATTAAGAAATAACGAACCACTAAGGTCTAATTCTTTCTTGTTTGATTAGAAGAATTTGTCCTCCATGGGTCCTACCGATTGCATCAGTCATGCACTAGTGTAATCTCTTGGTTAAGACAAGACATTCTGAGCCTTACACTTCAACCTTTCACGGTGGATTGTTCATTTCCATCTAGGTCGTGAATAGTGTACTTTTTGGTTCTGCGGATTTGTTAATTTAATCTTACGTGATCGGTATCACTAAATTAACTACAATGTAACACATACTATTTATTGAAGCAGTTATTCAATAAATATATGTAACATTCGATGATATTTAAAGCATCAGTGATAAACAATTTATTTCAGTAAATAAGTCCGAAATTCAGTTTTGATTATACAAAGTAAAAGCATACTTTCCAGTATAATCCCAACACTTGCATCAAATTGATCACAACCTTAATCACTGTTTTATTGAAGGGAAGATATTTCAGCAAAGCTAAAACGAGTATAAACTTAGGGCCAACCATTCCGCACACTTGAGTAGCTAGAAACAGATAGTTTTGAGCGAACTCTCTTTGAGTGTTCAAGAAGATAATTATCTCGATCCAAGCTCCTCGATATCTCTAATACATTCAGGATCGGTTGGCTTTGTCTGAAGGAAAAAAAAAGCGACTCGGGGTCATTGTCTCAGTAGACTTTGACTCAGGGCCATCCGTGCTTCTAAGGGCAAAATTATCAGGATAACCTGACCCATCTGACCTCAGTGAAAGAAAAGTTTTAAAAATCACTAAACACGTGTATTCCCCCCCATACACGTGTGAGACTCGTTAGCACCGGGACCAACAGGGTAGACAAGGATGTATGCCTCCACTGCAAGCAGAAGAGGCATTGGAAGAAGGACTGCAAGGTTCTAGCGAAATTTGAAAAAAGACACATTGTGTCTCGACTCTTTGGAAGCAGGTATGTTTGTTATTGAGATAAACATGTCCACAAATGATATTAACTGCTAGGTATTAGATACCGGTTGTGGCTCACACATTTGTAAAAATGTGCATGGTCTCAAGGATAGCAGGGCAGTTAGGCCGGGTGAAGTCGCTTTACATGTTGGGAATGGAGCAAGAGTTGCTGTTGAACGTGTTGGCCTTTACATTTTAGATTTACCCTCTGGTTTTAGACTTGAACTGAATAATTGTTATTTTGTTCCTTCTATTACCCGCAACATTATTTCTATTCCGATGTTGGATATTGAAGGTTTTTCCTTCCATTTTGCAAATAATAATTGTTATTTTCGCTTAATGGTGATGTGTATGGAAATTCTCCTTTGTCTAATGGTTTATATTTGTTGCATTGTGGACATAACATTCTTAATATACAAAACAAAAGACTCAAACTTAGTAATCATGAAAACCCGACTTACTTGTGGCACTGTAAACTTGCTCATGCAAATGAGAAAAGAATCGAAAGGCTAAGAAAGTTGGACTACTTAGCCCCATTCAACTTTGAGTCTTATGGAAACTGTGAATCTTGTCTTAAGGGCAAAATGATCAACAAACCCTTTTTTGGAAAAGGGGTTCGTGCCAAAGAGGTTCTAGAGTTGATCCACAATGATGTTTGTGGACCATTGCCCATTCTAGATAAGGGGCACTTTGGCTACTTCATAAATTTTACTGATGATTTCTCTAGATTTGGGTATGTGTATCTGATGAAACACAAATCTAAATCTTTTGAGAAGTTCAAAGAGTATAAAACTGAAGTCGAGAAGCATCTTTGTAAGAGTATTAAGACTCGTCGATCAGATCGAGGAGAAGAATATCTTAGTCATGAATTCACTGATTATCTGAAGTTGCATGGAATCCAATCACAATGGACTCCTCCCGGCACACCCCAAATGAATGGAGTGTCTGAGAGGAGAAAACGAACCTTGTTGGACATGGTAAGGTCGATGATGAGCTTTTTCTCTCTTCCAACATTCTTATGGGGATACGCAATCCAAACTTCAATCTGCATTCTGAATATGATTCCATCCAAATTAGTTGAGCATACACCATACGAGCTATGGCATGGCAAGAAGCCAAATTTCTCTCACATGAGAACGTGGGGCTGCCCCGCGTTGGTGAAGAAAATGCTCACTGATAAGTAGGAATCAAAAGGTGAAAAGGGTTACTTTGTGGGATATCCTTAGGAACCTAGAGGATATTATTTCTATCTCCCTGAAAAACAAACAGTGATTGTTTCTAGGCAGGCTAAATTCCTTGAAGAAGACTACGTCTTCAAGGAACAAGGCCGTAAGATAATAGAACTTGAAGAAATTCAAGAACCACAAATTAACAAGGAGACTAATCTCTTGTCAAAGCAACATGACAAAGAATCAGTGGGCGCATTCAGCAGCTCACATGGTTGAAGTTTATCACTAAGTGATCCTCTTTCAGTCAGTGGGAGCATAATTGGAGTTGCATTGCCCGAGCAACGAACTCCAAGTAGGCTGAATGAGAACAGCATAGTTCAAACTCCTGCTCAAGAGGCATCCGGAAGTGTCGCTCTTGAGGCCTCCCCGGTCAACGATGAAATCGATGTACCACAAAATTTTCACGATCAGAATGTGCAGCCTGAACAACCACAACTCCGTAAGTCTACTAGAGTTCGTAATCCGATCACCAGATATTATGGTTTACTCGTAGAGGAACATGATGATGTGGAGATTCTGGATAAAGACGAACATAGAACTTACACTTAGGCAACATTAGATGTTGACTCAAAGAAGTGGCATGAAGTCATGAAATCCGAGATGGACTCAATGTACGTCAATCAAGTTTGGGACTTGGTTGAGTTGCCGAAAGGAGTTAGACCCATAGGTTGCAAATGGGTCTTCAAGCGTAAGACTGATGCAAATGGCAAAGTACAAACCTACTAGGCTAGGTTGGTGGCGAAAGGTTATAGTCAACGCAAAGGAATTGACTATGACGAGACTTTCTCCCCAGTTGCTAAGATCAAGTCTATTCGAATTTTACTTTCCTCAATGGGAACATTGATAAGGAAGTGTTTATGACTCAACCTGAAGGTTTTATATCAAAGTCTAAATCTAATCTTGTGTGCAAGCTTAAACGATCCATTTATAGATTGAAGCAAGCTTCTAGGAGTTGGAATATCCGATTGTTGGGATTATACTGGAAAGTATGCTTTTACTTTGTATAATCAAAACTGAATTTCGGACTTATTTACTGAAATAAATTGTTTATCACTGATGCTTTAAATATCATCGAATGTTACATATATTTACTGCATAACTGTTCAATAAATAGTACGTGTTACATTGTAGTTAATTTAGTGATACCAGATCACAGAAGATTAAATTAACAGTCCCTTGTAACCAAAAGTACACCATTCACGAACTAGATGGAAATGAACAATCCATCGTGAAAGGTTGAAGTGTAAGACTCAGATTGGCTTGTCTTGACCAAGAGATTACACTAGTGCATGACTGATGCACTGAATAGGACCTACAGGAAGACAAATTCTTCAGAACTGAACAAGGAAGAATTAGACCTCAGTGGTTCGTTATTTCTTAATCTTCGTCCCTTAAATAGGATCACGTGTGGTTGGTAACTATTGCTTTGACTTATCACGGGTAGAGAATCAACGAGATTCAATACTTTTTATCTTGGGCAATATTATTGGTCACATGTGATTGCTAAGATTTAATACGGAGAATCGTGTGCAAGTACGCTTGTTCGATTTTCCCCCTTGGGAGGTTCATAAGCTTTATCATACCAAATCTTGCAAGTGGAACTAGTTTCCGGTATGGATAATAATGTTGAATCGTTCCTTAACCAAGGACAAAAGATATTAATTAATGGAAAGCTATTTCAGTGGCTTGAATTAATTAGTGGGCTAGATAATCTTAAACACGGGAAATAATAACGTGGAGCCATATTGACTGTAATATGGGTTACGATGGATAGTGCAATATTAATTATGTTGTGGGATTAATTAATATTTATGGGCTTGAATAATATTGTGGCTCAATATTGATAATTCAATATCCATTGTAAGGTCCAATCTTAATTCTCCTAAAGGCCCCCTAAGTAGCCCAACATAAAGTCCAATAACTGAAAAAGGTGTTTAAAATAAAATAAATATTGTTGCCTTATTTTTCCTCATAAATTCAAAAATTATGGATTAAAAGGAGAAAAATATTTTCTTTGAATTTTGTTATGGAATGAAGATATGTATTCTTGGAATACAAGATTATCTCATTAAATTCAAGAAATCTCCCACTTGGTTATCCATATAGCAATTTTCGAAAATATTGAAATATAAAGGGCAAGAAAGATTTTCTTGATTTTCTTGAAAAGATATTATGAAAGATATGTATTTCTTGAAATACAAGAATATCTAATAAATTCAAGAAGATCCAAATCTTGGAATCTTGATCTATATATTTCGAAATTTCCATAACAAAGAGGAGTTGGGATTTTTGTGGAATATTTTAATTATGGAGAAAATAATATATGAGATATATTCAAGATTTCTTGGAGATCAAGAAAAAAAATTTCCCATATTATTTTATCCTAAAAATTAGACCACCACTCCTCTATAAATAGGGGATGAGTGTTTCATTCCCAAGGACAATTCCATGTGCTGGAAAAATTAGTAAATCCACAAAGGTGGTGCAACAAAGTTTATTTTCCTTTTGTTAATTGTTCGCGAGCATCCTACCACCGGATTGTCGAGCAAGGATTAAGGGAATACTTGGGAAGGTTTTTCGGTGTGTTTAATCAACGAGGACATTACCATTCCAAGAGGTACGTTCACATAAACTCGTAGAAATTCCGCATGCGTAGGATTTACGTGAATTGATTATATGCATGATTTGTTGTTGAATTATTATTTGAATTAATATAGGATTAATTCATGCTAGTAATAATTGTTAGAATTAAATTTGTATTTAAATATTAATCCCGAATAGATCCGTGCAACTTATTCCCCAACAACTGGTATTAGAGCCTCGGTTTCGGGCTCTGAATTTTAAATTGTAATTTAATTCATTTTCATTAAATTTGAAATTGGATAGTAGAATTGCTAGATCTTTTTTGCAGGTATCCAATTGTCATGGAATTTAATGTGTTTATTTATGCATGCATATAAATTGTGGTTTTTAATTCGATTCGTTCGAATTCGTTTTGCCTCGTGAGAAAATCCACGAGTAGATTAGGATTTGTTTGATTTGATCAATGTAATAGACTAGTCTAGATCTAGGTTTATTTATTTTTTGTAAATAAATTGTAACCGGATAGGAAACGGAGGTGGAGACGAAGAATTAAAGGATAGATCCAGAACCGTACGTGGACGACGTGCATCGTGCGAAATGTGCCAAGGGAGGAACGCGCACGACGCGGACGTCGCCATGCGGACGGGCACGACACTAGGCGTCGGGCGGGATCGGCTCGACGCCCGGGGCGCTGGATGGATGTGAATGTCTTGCGAGCGATGCGCGTAAACGCAATATGAGACCATCTTGTGAAAGCGGGGGGATGGCGGGCGATGGCGGCTGGGACGCTGGGATCGCGGTGGCGGTCTGGGGGTGAAGGCGAGGCTCATGGCGCTGTGTAGCCGGATGCACACGGATCTGCTGTCGCTGCCGAAGCCGCCGCCGAGGTGTGCTAAGGCATGGGTGGGGAAGAACTACCGAGGTGTCGAGGTCGCCGAGGTGACTTGGTCAAGTGGCCGCCGGATGCGTCGTGCATCCATTTGTGAGCTACTTGGCGTGGCGTTCGAGACGGAGTTCTTTCGAGACGATCGAGTGGGAGAAATTCAAGACGGCGTTTCTTCAAAATCAAGCCAAGAAAAATCAAACCATGACAATTGGATAATTTGTGCCCAATATGTTTATTTTTCCCCTTTGCTTGATTTATTATTGTGTTTTTCTTGTGCTTTATTTAATTTGTTTAAATGTGTTTGCATGAGAGTTGCCCAATGAAAAATCTCACCATCAAAAATTACTAAGTATGTTTAAATAATTAATTGACAATTTTATTCTGGATAATAAAATTAAATTAATTTTGACCTCCATGATTTATTTTTTTGTGAATTCTTTTGGAGAAATTCCCCCCACGGGATGGTCAAAAATTAGCTTTCACATGAATGAATTCCAAATGGATGATTGTGGATTATTACTAGTGGCGACGATGACCCTCCCCACGAGGCTCGTTCAAAGCGAAATAATGATTCTGTATTTAATCATGGTTATTACTTAGGTATAAAATTGATATGCATATACTTCCCAGAAGTCCCTGTCAATTTTATATTGGTCAAGTGGGAGCCAACTATTAATCTGGATATTAAAGGTTTAATAACTGTTCTTGTTTGTAACTTGCTTGAATGTGTTTAAATAATGACCCACCCCACGTGGCTTATTTAAACTATTTTGAGATGTTGGCTGATGCATGTTCATATTTTTTTGAGATTTTAATATTGTTGCGAGTCGTTTTTTACGGAGAATATTATGTGGCTAATTCGGTGACAACTCACAAACAAAATATGCACGTGTAAAATAAACTGTAAATAAGAGGAATTTGTTGACCCAGTTCGTCAAGAAATGACTACTCTGGGGGCGTACCAAGCCAGGGATGTAGTATTGCGAGTTTTACACGTACAATATACGATACATCTCATGAAGATAAATCGTTATGGTTAAAGTTGATTTGGAGAGTCGGTATATGAGTGCTAGGGTTTTTTGTGTGTATGGATGAACTCTCAATTTTTTCTGAACCTTATTCCTCGGGAAATTTTTTGTGAACCTCTATCTTGTTGTTTTTTCTTCTTCTTATAGTACTTTGACAAGCATGAACTGGTTTGGCATGCATGAGCTGGAGACTTCGGACCATGCAAGAACTCATGTGATGCTGCCACGTTTCCAACTTCATTTTCCAGATTGATCTTTGCACTTTCCTGTCTATAAGGCACACTTTTGGTCATCCAAATCAATCTTTTGCTCGACTGAATGCTTTGTTCGTCCCTTTAACCACATCAATTTTATGCCAAAATATTGTCCTCGTCGAGCATATCTGAATTCTTCAGATTATCTGAGTCCTCAGGATATATCGAGCATCGGCATCTTGACCCCTCGGGTTATGCGAGCTCTTAGGATGTCCCGAGCATCGAGCATCTTGACCCCTCGGGTTTGCACGAAGAGCCGGGATGTCCCGAGCCCTCGGGATATCGAGGATCGAGCATCTTGACCCCTCGGGGTTTATGCGAGGCCGAGGATGTCTGAGCCCTCAGGATATCTAGGCATCGAGCATACTGACCCCTCAGGTTTGTCGAGCATTGGGTTATGCGAGCCCTCGGGATATCTCGGGCATCGAGCATCTTGACCCCTCGGGTTTATGTTCGAGCCTTGGGATGTCGAGCCCTCAGGATATCTGAGCATCGAGCATACTGACCCCTCAGGTTTGTCTGAGCATTCAGGTTGTCCGAGTCCTCAGACTTGTTTGAGCCCTCGGGGGTTTGTCTCCAGTCCTCGGATCATTAAAATTAAGCTTATCGATTCCTTCTTTCCTGATCTGATCAGTTTGACTGATCAGATCATCATCTTTTCAGGATTATTTTGCTCGGTTAGTCTGGCGAACACACCTTGGTTGGTAAATTACAAGCTGGCGAACATCACTTACTTCATAGGCGAGTATGTTCGCTTGGTTGACAAGTGGCGAGCTGGCGAACAAACTTGTTTGGTCGGTGAGCGGCGAGCACACTTGTCCATCGGGCATGATTATTTTAATAGTTGAATATTACACGTGTCTCTCTTACGTGTTCGATTAATGCTGAATAATTATATCGAACACAATAATAACCCCCCAGCCGGGTCACTTTGTATTCATCATGGGGCCAGGCTATTATAATTTGATTGGGTCATAGTAAAACGTCGTTTCGTATTCTGCGCCGGATTTTCAAAATTAAACCCGGTATCTATAAATACCTCATTTTTGTCGCCTCAGTGCCCTTTCTTTCTTTACTTCTTCTTCTTGCTTTCTGTCTTCAATCTCTTTCGTGTCTAAAACTTCCGGCAAGTGCTTCATTATTCCGGCGAAGGATTTTACTCAGGTAACTTATTGCATTCTTACTCTCATTGCGATTATGGCCTCTTATTCAAACTATTCTGCCTCAATAGAATCAGACCACCATAGTTTTTCCTCCCCCTCTCCCTGTACAATCCCCCGTAGCGACGCTAATGTGTCAGAGATGAATGTTTCAAGATTAGAGTCTCGTTGGCAAGTTCGACAACCGTTTGCCATTCTTTCCTCCGATTCCGACGATGCCCTAAACGAATTAGATAGGGACTTAGCCCGTAGTGATTTTTTTGATGATTCAGATGAGGATTCTTTGCCCCAACCCCAAATTAAATCTAGGGTTGTAAATAGGGATGATGATAATGTGAGGGAGGAAATTTTGGTAGTTGAGAATGTGACTGAGTCAAACAGAGGGATAGGCAGCGAGCAGAATACTGAACTTGATATCCCTGTTGGCGTCCCTCATAGCCCAACATATAACGAGTATAATGCTCGTTATAATTTTGATTGGCCCGGACAGCCTCATAGAATTAGGGTTGAGAATGAGTACCCGGTGAGAAAGATTGTGAGCATGATAGATGTAGATATGCTCGCTCAGCTGTATAGTATGAAACCCACAAAGATGTCTTTTTATGGGCACCTGGTCCCGATGAGCGAGCAGACCAGCAGAGGGTTGTGTTGCTGTAAATTTGGATACGATGGAAGAGGGCCTTAGGTTTCCACTGCATCCGGTTATCACTCGTGTGCTCGTGGAATGGAACATTACCATTACGCAGCTAAAGCCGAATGGGTGGCACATGATTATGAGCTTCCTGACTTTGTTCAGCAAAATGAAGCCCAGATATTATCCCACACCAGCTGAACTTGCTTGACTAGTGCATTTGACCCATCCGAAGGGCGAACATGGGTGGCTGTTCATGCAGGCAAATGCCAAATGCAAAATCATTGAGGATGTGCCGAACAAAATCAGTGATTGGAAGGAAAAATTTTGGTTCATTGGGGGCGATTAGAAGAGCCCAGCTTCTGGAAGCGAACCAGATACTCGTTTAGACATCCCCACTGATTTTGGGGTTTACCACAGTAAGTATTTTTGTGTCTTTTGTTCTTCAGCTTGAACTGATTTTAACTTATTCTTCATTTCAGGAATTCCAGCTGCGACGGACAAAGAGACCAACGACGGCTATTTTAGCAGCGTCTGGCAAATTGATCTCGAGTCTCGCTCAGAACGATCTGTGAAGACTCTGAATACCGCCGAACAAAGAAAGAAAGGAGGCTTGTACGTGCCCCCTCACCATCTGGTTGCTACTAATCCTGTTGGTAAGGATTGCTTCTTACATTTGCATATATTTTGTATCTTTTGCTCGCGGTTTCTCTTTCTTGTATAATGAATTGTTTTGTCTATAGCTTTCCCTGTTGTTACTGTTGCCGTGAGTACGTCCGATCACACTGAAATGGCTCGAAGAAAAAGACCTCAAGAGCTTGCTCGAATTCAAGCCGAGCGGGAGGCTCAGCGAGCAAATCGAGGAGAAGAGAGCAGGGTGAGCCTAGCATCTGCGTCTGGAGCTGGGGAGTCGAGCCGACCGAGGAGGACAACTCGTTTGGCAGAGCAGGGGGCGAGCGAACAGGCTCCATCGCCAAAATGACCAAGGATGGAAACCGACGAGCAGGGGGCAAAAGACCAGGCTCGGACGAGCATCGATGCTGTTAAGGAGACCCCCCTACTGAAGCGATCTGAATGGCCGCCTCTGTGGTCGGTCCGGTCGCTCAAATAGTTGAAATGGAGGTGGGTACATCTTCTCCACCTCCTCCAGGACCTCGGACTTGGACTCCTATGAATCCTCAACTCCGGTCTCCCGAAGATAAATCATTTTTGGGATGGGATCTGCTTTCGAGGCGAGCAGTGCGTTTGTTAAGCCCATTGAATTATTTTTTCCTTCAATTGATTTTGTTCGCTTTTATTTTATTTGTTTGTTGGGGTGAACATGCGAGGTTGAGCGAGTTAGGCGCCTCGATGCCGAATTGAAGAATTATTACTGCTCTCCGAGTGTTCGCAATATTCCGGGTCTTCCCGAGCATGTTCAGAAGGCTTGCGAGACCCCTATACAAGTGTGGACCACTGAGCTTGAAGAGGCCACCACGGGTCCAACACCTCTGGAAAACATGCGACTTGGCCTGGTACACCAGGGCCAATCTTTAGTCATCCTTGAGAAAGTGTATGCTGAGTCCGCCAATCTTCATGCCAATTACTAATCGATCGGAAGTTTTGAAGAGAAGGTGCACAGTGAGCAAAACTGGATGAATTGAGGTTGGCTCAGGCGAGATATCCTCGGCTCAAGCAAATGCTCAAAAGGCTGAGGGATGCTCATTGAAGCTCGAGAAATTGCTCGCCAGGCTCAGGAAGTCGCTCGCCAGGCAAGGGAGGAGCTAAACCTTGCTCAGGAGGAGGTGGTCGGCACACGGAGAGTTCAGAATGAGATGAATGTCAAGCTTCGTAAACTCTGAACTGATGTCGAGGTCATGGAATGTGAGAAGAATTCGCTCGGCCAACAACTCATCATTGCTGAAGAGACCAACACTCGTTTGGGTCTCGAAAATTCCAGGTTGCACAATGAGGAGTATGTTGATTCTATGTCGAACTTCTCTTACATATGTGCTTTTGCCGATGCCATCCGGTCTGCTCGCCACACGCTCACTGGCGAACAAATTGCCCCGCTCATATCCAGTTTTCAGCAGTACCTGATCGACAACCCCCCAGATCGCAACCTTCCGATGTCTGACTTGAACGATCTGTGTGATTTCTCCAATCTTCCTGAAGGGATCAAGATTGATGATCCTATCTTGGATGAGGAAGACGACTTCGGATGTGAATATTGGCGATGTTGTTTGACCAAACTCTCCGGAAATTTGAGCAGGGAGTTCGATCGAGCCGCAGGGATGAACAAAGGGACCTCGTGATCGAGCAAAGTGTACTTCTGGCGGCGGTATTTGGGCTGACTATCTTTGGAGGAGTCGTTCCTTAGTATAATTTTTTGCTTTGTTGAACAATTTTTGTGTAATTTGTCTTCTTCTCTTTTGTTCGAACAATCTCTTCTATACTTGAGTAATTTTTGCTTTCTTCTATCTTGTTTGAACAATTCAAAACTGTATGGTTGAATTTATATTTTGAACTGTTTCCTCTAACCTGATTGTTGAGGATGAATGTTGTTGCTGATGATTCATTGATGCTTGTGTTGCTCAATGTTTGCCTTGTTGCTTTCTAGTTTATGCCTCTTTTCTTCTGAATGAATTCGAACATTGTGTTTGCCTATGCCCGCTCCTGACTTATTTCTTTTTTGATTATCTTATTGATGTTGTAATCGGTTGATTGTCTTATTTAGGTGCGACCAGATGGGTTAACTTTCTGCAACCCCCCCTTTCTTGGTTCGCGATCGTCTTATTTAGGCGCGATCACTTTGTACGAGTCGTCTTTTGCGACTGCGTACCCATTACTCGCTTTTTCTTCGGGGAATCAAAACGAACTCGTTCGTCGGTGAACATAGACTTGGGCTCGTTTCGTCTTTGTTGGGCCATCCGGTCTTTTAGGTCCGACCTCTAATAGGCTTCAACTAGAAAAATCTTAGCAAACAAAAAAATACTTTTTTGCAACACGTTGTATTCTATTACAACCTTTACATTTGAAGAAGAATGCCTATTATTACAACTATAGACATCGGACTACGGTTTTGAATTTAAACCTTGTCTTGAGTAGACACGAACTGGCCTCACCTTGTCCGCGGAATTGATGTTGACAAGCATGTGGCACATCATCTTGTCTACCCTTCTTTAAATAACATGCTCAAGCAGCAGCAGCATAAGCATTTGTCCCTCCTGGACAAATTGTGATTATCTTGACATTTGCAGATACATGAGCATGTAAGAAGCACTTTGCTTCTTTATATCGGCCTTGAAACAAAATCCTCGGCTTCGCACCATTTTGTCCCCTTCAGTAGATGCCTTAGCATCAGTATCCACATGTTGTTTCGAGCGGACACCACGACATCCCTCCCCTTAGGAGGAGATTTTGGGGATGCATAGGGGACTAGTGATTTACTACTGCATAAGCAGTGAGTAATGTGGAGTGGCAACCATGACTCTGCCGAGCATCTTGAGTCCGCAACGAGCTTCAACCTGTGCTCGAGTGTCATATGGGGTATAAAAAGCTCATCTTAGGACGGATGCTTTCGATTCAGAGAATGATAATTTGAATCGAGTCTTTGGATTCTTCTTCGTCTGGAGGCATACTGAACCAACTTTCTTCCGATAACTGTAGTATTTTTTTCTTTTTCATCTATTTTTTCTCTGCTTTCTTCAGCTATCAATATGCCTCTATTTATAGTACTATCCCAAGTTGGTGCTGGCATAGCTAGTTGGTGCTGGCCTTCTTGCTTTTAATTCCTCCTTTTGGCATCTGTCCGCTTTGGATCCTCCTTTGGACATCTGTTCGATTTTTTGCCAGCTCTTATTCAAGGATTGACACGTTCATTTTTTTTTGGTTGCCACCACTTCTCAACTTGTTTTGACACGTATCTTCTATCTTTCAATAGTGTTGGCCAGCATTTCTTTCTAGAAGATCTGTGTCGAACACAATGTGTTCTTCCTTCAGGATTGTCCTGCTCGTCTTAGCTGAATGGCTGAATATGTTTGGCCATTTGTGTTCGTTTCAGCTACGTGGCCAATTATGTTCGACCAACTGTGCTCGCTTCAGCTGTGTGGCTGATTTTGTTTGCCAGTTATGCTCGTCATTACTGGTAATATTTTTTCAAATTTGACGCATTCCACGAGTAGGACAATGGGACTCCATTCAGGTCTTCCAAATCATACGCCCCATTTAACAAACGTTCCGTAATTCTGAATGGACCTTCCCATGCTCGGCCGAACACACCACTTGATACCCCCGTTGCTCATCTTAAAACCAGCTCGCCCACATTGAACCTGCGTGTTCGGACTTTGGAGTTATAGAACTTTTCTGATCTCTTTTTGTACATGGCATTCTTGAAATCAGCCTCCGTCCTTCTTTCTTCTAACAGGTCCGCACTCAGGGCAAGCGCCTGGTCATTGATGTGCTCTCCGATGACTCGGAATTTTGATTTCTGCGGGTATAACAGCTTCCGCACCAAATGCCAGGGCAAACGGGGTTTCCGTAGTTGATGTTCTGAAAGTTGTTCGATAGGCCCATAAAATTTTGGGCAACTCTTCAGCCCATCCTCCCCCCTTGGAATTATCAAGTTTGGCCTTGAGGGTATGCTTGATAATTTTATTAATGGCTTCAACTTGTCCGTTTGACTGGGGATAATACAGAGTTGAATAATGTTTTTTTATGCCCCAGCGAGCACAATTTTGACGGAATTCACTTCCATCGAACTGTTTGCCATTATCTGTTACTAATGACTGAGGAAGCCCAAAACGACAAATGATATTTTTCCAAACAAAGTTCAACATTCTTTGTTCGGTGATTTTGACAATGGCTTCGGCTTCCGCCCATTTAGTATAGTAATCAACGACAACCACATCATATTTTACTCCAGACGTGCCAGTAGGAAATGGGCCGATCAAATCGATTCCCCATTTAGCAAATGGCCATGGGCTGTAAACTGACACTAGTTCTTCAGGTGGGCTATGAATAAGTGGGGCATGTACCTGGCACTTGTGGCACGCACGAGCATACGCGAGCGAATCTTTTTTGAGGGTTGGCCAATAATAACCTTGTCTAATTGTTTTGTGTGCCAGGACGAGCCCACCTGTATGGTTTCCGCATACTCCATCATGGATTTGCTCCAGAATTACATGACCCTCTTCAAGAGTAATACACTTCAATAGTGGAAGTGAGAAACTTCTTTTATACAAATGCTCGTCTAAGATAGTATAACGAGCAGATTACAATATGAGGCGAATAACTTGTGCCTTATTCTCAGGGAGAAGTCCCTTTTGTAAGTAACTCAGGATTGGAGTCATCCAGGTTTCCTGTTCGCCTGTCACATGGGCGACCAAAACTCTAGGAACTGATGGCGAACAAGTTGTGACGACCACAATGTCCGTTGTGTTCGTCACTCCTTCTGCTGTTGCCAGGAGTGCCAAAGCATCAGCGAACGAATTACCCAATCGTGGTAATTGTTCTATGTAAACTTGTTCGAATTATTCGAGCAACTCCTTTGCTAGTTGCTGATATTGTGCCATCTGTTCGCCTCGGGCCTCGTACTCGCCTGTTACTTGATAAACGATTATCTGAGAATAGCTGTAAATTATCAGCCATTGAATTCCCATTGTCATAGCCATCTGTAGTCCAGCGATCAAAGCCTCGTACTCAGCTTCATTATTTGTAGCTAGGAAATCAAAACGGATAGCTGTTGTGAAAGTTTGTCGAGTTGGGCTGATGAGAACCACGCCTGCTCTGGCTCTTGAACTTGTTGATGAGCCATCAACATACATATGCCATGGTTGGTCGATGGCTCTTTCGGACATTTGCGGGTATGTCAACTCGACCATAAAATCGGCCATAACCTGGCCCTTCATTGCTGTTCGCGGGGCGAACGTAATGCCAAATTGGCCTAACTCCACCGCCCACTTGAGTAATCTACCTATAGTGTCTGGTCGGTGGAGGACTTGGCGCAATGGGAATGTGGTCAGTACCTCGACTGAGTGATCGAAAAAGTATGGTGGTAGTTTTTGAACACTCATTACGAGAGCATATGCAAGTTTTTCCAGTGGAGGGTACCGGAGCTCGGCTTCTTTGAGAACTTGGCTTACATAGTAAATGGGCAAGTGTGTCGTCCCTTCTGCTCGTACGAGCACAACGCTAATTGCATGTTCGGTCCACTGGAATTTCCCTTTCTTTAATGCATCAAAGAAAGGTTTGGCTTTGTCCCCAGTTCGTGATATAAACCGGCTTATGGATGCCAAACGTCCGGTTAATTTTTGGACCTCTTTCACACTCCTGGGGGCCTGCATATCGAGCATGGCTTGAATCTTTATTGGGTTCGCTTCAATCCCCCGTTGACTGACCATATGTCCAAGGAATTTTCTCGAATAAACCCCAAAGCTGCATTTCTTCGGAATTAGTTTCATGTTGTACTCCCTGAGAATATCAAACGTTTGTGCGAGGTGGGTGATGTGGTCTTCCTTGTGTTCGCTTTTTACCACAATATCATCAATATACACCTCAATTGTTCGGCCGATGTGTTCGTCAAACATTTTGTTCACCAAACGCTGATATGTTGCTCCGGCATTCTTTAATCCGAATGGCATGCGTCGCCAACAGTACATATTCTTTTTGCTGTAGAAAGCCGTATTCTTTAGATCGTCCGGATGCATGGATATTTGGTGATAGCCAGTAAATGCATCCATGAAGGTTATGAGCTCATGGCCTGCTGTATTATCGACCAAATAATCGATATGCGGCATCGGGAAATTATCTTTCGGGCATGCCTTGTTTAAATCAGTGAAATCAATACATAGTCTCCAAGTTCCATTAGACTTGCGGATGAGCACAGGGTTCACAAGCCATCTTGGGCATTTTACTTCTCGAATCAGTTTATTGTCAAGCAACTTTTTGATTTCACTATTCATGGCCGCATATTTCTCCGGCCTGAACTTTCTGCGCTTCTGGATAACTGGAGTTTGTGTTGGATCAAGGTTGAGGGAGTGACATGCATGTTTTGGATTAATGCCAACCATGTCCTCGTGCGACCAAGCGAACACATCCAAGTTTGCTTGAAGGTATGCAATTACTTCTGTTCGGAAAGGTTCTGGTAACTCCGAACCAATGAACACTTCTAACTCAGGTCTGTTTGGGTCGATGTTGATGGACTCCAGTTGTTCGATAGGAGTTGCTCGCTTTCTTTTTTGTTTCCACCGAGGATCTTCGATCGACCCTCGGTGTTCGTCATCAACCTCCATAGGTTCAAAACCTACGCGAGGTTCTAGGTCCGGTAGCTCATTTTGTGGATCAATGTTCATTAGATCTAGGAGATCTGGGACATGAGTCACCATTCCGGATTCTGTGTTCGCGCTCTCTGTGTTCGCGCATGGAGGTGTGCTCGTCAAAGGGTATTTTGGCAACGTATTTGCCTGCTGGCTTGACTCTCCGATCTCCTATGTTTGCTTCATCATGTTAACAGTATTTTGCTTTTCTGGTACACATGATAGCAAACAATCTCGAGCTTTTTTCTGATCTCCTTTTACGCTACCCGTTCCATCTTGTGTTTGAAATTTAACACAATAATAATAAGTAGAACAGGCCGCTTTAAATTCCTGAATAAACGGGTGACCTAGGAACCCGTTATAAGTAGACGGAGCATCGACGATTACAAAATCTAGCATTCTAGTTCGTCGGATCTCCGGATTTAGAGTTGATTCTATCTCGACTCCTAACCTAATCATACCATAGGGTCGGGTTACAGACTCCCCGAAACCCATAATGGTATGATCACATGGTTCAATATAACTGCTCAAGTCCCCAACTTGCTTTTCCATTTGATGTAGAGTGTTGACGAACAAAATGTTCGCATATGCTCCGGTATCAACCAGGAGGCGGTGCACCTTCAAACCGAGGAGACGAGCACTGATGGTTAGAGGGTCATTGTGGGGGGTGATTATTCCGTTGAGATCGTCTTCTGAAAACATGATTTGGTGAGAGGGTGGCGTGCTAGCTGATGTGCTCGCCACCTTCACCTGATGGATGCTTTGCATTGCACGCATCTCCATCTTCTTTCGTCTATTCGATAATATTGGTATCTGATAACATCCACCCACTGGACCATATTCAGGACGTATCATGTGGATCTCTTGACTTTCTCGACCTCTACCCACAGTAGGAGGCCCTCTTTTGGATAGTTCAGACCTCTTACGGGATTCTTCGGGATCACTGTCAGATGTTTCTTCGGCTTTTCGCTTACTCTTGCGATCTCCTGTTTTTTCTATTCGGGAGTCTCTGCTCACCGGCTTTTTAAGGAACTGGGTAAGACGATTCTCCTCGTATAACTTCCAAAGTTGACGAAGTAAATCGCGACAATCTTTTGTATTATGCCCGATGTACTCGTGATAATTATAATATTTGGAAGCATTAAGCCGATGCTTGTCCATTATGATTCTTCTTGGCCTATCCAACATGTCCCGATCTTTGATTTGGTTAAAAATTGTTTCTGCTGAAACGCGCAGAAGACTTCGTAGGACGTTTGCTTCTGTTCTTTCTTCGAACGGTTTGAAAGACCCTGGGGGTTTGTACCCCCCCTCATTCATCACTTTCTTCCCGAAAACTTTCTTAGTTGTTGTTTCCTGACCCAATCATGACTGGGCGAGCAAATCCTGCATAGCTATGATCTTGGCTGCTCGCTCTCAAAATTCTGAATATGTGTTCGGCCAGTCTTGATGCATGGCTTTCCACATGTCAGTATTCAGGGTCAGGCCTCCGACCACCGTGAGGATCTTGGCATCCTCTTCAACTGGGGCCCCATCATACAAACATTTATCAAATCTTTTGATGTATGCTCGATCTGACTCACCCCTTAGTTGGGAAAAATGCGTCAACCTTTGTTTGGTGTTGGGCGAGCACACATGGATGAGAAATGGGGACAGAATTGTTGTCCCAATTGAGCGAAAAAAGATGTGATGGGCCTTGCAGGGCAAAGTAGAGAACCATCTATGTGCCCGATCACCCAAAGTCATGGGGAATGATGATCGACCTTTTGTCGGCGTCTGTGGCACCCATGGTGATCATAAAGTCCGAGTATTATTTGCCGAGGTGAACATGTGGGTGGGACCAAAGATCGAAAATGGGGATTGGTGGTGGGATCTTCGCCACTTTCTCTTGTATTTCGCCACCATGATTGCCGGTGTTAGTGGCGGCAGGTATTGTGCTTTTCGCTGAGGGTGTCCTTTAGTCATGGTAGGTCGGCTGTAAGCCTTTGATGGCTTTTCGCATTTCTACAAATTTTGTGGAACCGACGGACTTGGATGGGGTTGTATCCCATCATGAGGACCCAGTGGGTCATGCTCGTGATGGGGCAGTCCCCCTTTCCAAGTTCGTGCTTGACTACCCAATCGATGATGGATAGACAATTTTGTTCCGCCGAATTTTGTTCGGCATTGCGGATGATCATGAGGATCTGAATGTGTGGGCATGTTTATCGGTTGTTCCTTTCCGGGATCGTCGCTTTATTATTCCCAATTTGGTCTTTGGAGGAGAGCCTCAAGCGTCCAAACTCGATGGTGCGGACCCTTGAGGTCGCTTTCGTCATTAGGCGTATCATCATTTTTTTTATTATTTGCCCGGATGCAAACTTTTATCTTAACTTGCTCTTATCGGTGTATGCGAGCGTCGATCATCATCATCATGAGTTTTTAACTTGGCCAACTCTTTTTCGGCCCTCTCTTTCTGTGCTCGTAGCAAGAAAGTGATGGCCTTTTTTGTGGCCGCCGGATCATTGGCAATATCCTCAAGATTGATGGTCTCCACTATCTGATCTTTGTGAGGCTGGCGCTGAGCCTCTTTCCGGTCGTGAGGTCGAATTTGTCCCGACCTCTCTGTTTGTGTATTCCTAGATTGAGGCATTATATTTCTTTTTTCTGCCTTGGCTAACTACGGGTTTGTGTATTGGTGGGTTTTTGGTACCCTTCCTCTAGCGCCAATTTGTTGCGAGTCATTTCTTATGGAGAATATTATGTGGCTAATTCGGTGACAACTTACAAACAAAATATGCACGTGTAAAATAAACTGTAAATAAGAGGAATTTGTGTGTAGGGTTTTTTGTGTGCTAGGGTTTTTTGTGTGTATGGATGAACTCCCAAATTTTTTTGAACCTTACCCCTCGGGAATTTTTTTGTGAACCTCTATCTTGTTGTTTTTTCTTCTTCTTATAGTACTTTGACAAGCATGAGCTGGTTTGGCATGAATGAGCTGGAGACTTCGGGCCATGCAAGAACTCATGTGATGCTGCCACGTTTCCAACTTCATCTTCCAGATTGATCTTTGCACTTGCTTGTCTATAAGGCACTCTTTTGGTCATCCAAATCAATCTTTTGCTCGACTGAATGCTTTGTTCATCCCTTTAACCACATCAATTTTATGCCAAAATATTGTCCTCGTCGAGCATATCTGAATTCTTCAGATTATCTGAGTCCTTAGGATATCTGAGCATCGAGCATACTGACCCCTCAGGTTGTCTGAGCTCTTAGGATGTCTGAGCATCGAGCATACTGATCCCTCAGGTTTGTCTGAGCCTTTAGGATGTCTGAGCCCTCAGGATATCTGAGTATCGAGCATACTGACCCCTCAGGTTTGTCTGAGCCTTCAGGATGTCTGAGCCCTCAGGATATCTGAGCATCGAGCATACTGACCCCTCAGGTTTGTCTGAGCATTCAGGTTGTCTGAGTCCTCAGACTTGTCTGAGCCCTCAGGTTTGTCTGAGTCCTCAGATCATTCGGCTTAGCTTATCTGATTCCTTCTTTCCTGATCTGATCAGTTTGACTGATCAGATCATCATCTTTTTAGGATCATTTTACTCGGTTAGTCTGGCGAACACACCTTGGTTGGTAAATGACAAGCTGGCGAACATCACTTACTTCATAGGCGAGTATGTTCACTTGGTTGACAAGTGGCGAGCTGGAGAACAAACTTGTTTGGTCGGCGAGCAGCGAGCACACTTGTCCATCGGGCATGATTATTTTAATAGTTGAATATTACATGTGTCTCTCTTACGTGTTCGATTAATACTGAATAATTATATCGAACACAACAAATATGAAACATGTGATCGAACCTTGTGATATATTTATGCTTATGAATATTATTATTTATTTTAGTTCAGCATGTCGTAACCTTTTAATCCACTGCTATTAAACTTAAAGTCAATAGAATAAGTATGGAAACTATATTGATTGGAAACGGAAAATTATAATTGTCCTAACTGAACAAAAGCACAAGTGGATTCTTGACACACTAAAATCAGATGAGCCAACTGACGAGTCAAAAATGCGAGACTCGTCATATCACCTTACGAGAGATGTCGTCGCTGTAATTGGTGGAGGGCAAACCCGTGAGGGATTATGTCCTCAAAATTGATGGTCCATCTGAACAAACTTGAAGTTCTGAGTACAGATTATAATCTGGAGACTCAGATGAATTTGGTACTTCATTCTCTGCCCAAAAGTTTCTGAGCAATTTTGCCTCGCAAGCTGATTTGTTGCAAGCTTTGGTCTCGGCAGAGATGTTGATAGGGCACCAAACTCAAGCTTTGACGGCAAGTGGTCCGTCTTCATCTTCTAGGCCAATGGATGGCAAGAAGAAGAAGGTGACCAAAGGCCATTAGCAATCAGACTCAACTGTTGCCAAGGGCAATGATAAGATGACGAATGCTGGTGGTTTCAAGAAAAATCCAAAGAGGAAGTGCTTAAGCTGCGGTGAAAGAGGACAATGGAGGTTTGCCTGTTCCAACCCCAAAAGGGTCGGAAAGAAAGGTAATTCTCACGCACTAATTGTTGAAACTTATTTAGCGTCGTATATTTCTCATTCGTGGGTAGTTGATACTGGATCCACTAATCATGTTTGCTTCACGGGTTCAAACTGATCCAACAACTTAGTGGCAGTGAGATCCTCATCACACTGGGCGATGCTATGAGAGTGGCAGCTGAAGTAGTGGGAGAAGTGCACCTGTCTTTTGAAGACAGAGTTCTAATAAGAATGTTCTTTATGTTCCCAGTTTTAGAAAGAATTCACTTTCAGTTTCTAAAATTCTGTTAATAGACACTTAGTTTCTTCTAATAAGAATGAAATCATTTCTTGAAATGATGAGTGTATCTGTTATGGGACATTGATGGAAAATCTCTATACAATTAGCATGCACACCACTCACTTAAATGCATCCTATAACACATCAAGCTATTTTAGATAAAAGAAAAAAAAATGAACGAGACACTTCTATGGTATCTAAGATTGGGACATATTAGTCCAAAGAGAATCCAAAGGTTGGTAGAAGCAGGTTCACTGGAGTCTCTCCAAGTTGAACCAACTCCAACCTGCGAATCATGTTTGGAGAGTAAAATGACCAAGAGGGCATTCTGACAAGGGAATAGAGCCAAAGAAGTGTTAGAAATCTATGATGGTGTGGTCGATGTCAACCAAAGCAAGAGGAGGTTATGAGTATTTTGTCACTTTTATTGATGACTACTCAAGGTACGGTTATATTTTCCTTATGAAGCATAAATCTGAGACCTTTGAGAAATTCAAAGAATTTAAGGCTCAACCTCAGTGCCAACCTCAATGCCAACTGTACAAGATGACATACCAAACGACACACTTACACAACCGGAACCTCGTCGTAGTGGGAGGGTTGTGAAAGCTTGACGAGAGAGATTCATGGGGATAGGAGAGTCCTCGGACTTGATCCCGGTCAAGATTAATTAGACCCATGGACATATGACGAGGCAATCCAAGACAAGGATGCATTTCTTGGCAAGCAAAGAATGAAAGCGAAATGGGTTCTATGGATCATTACAGAGTGTGGGAGCTAGTCGAACCACTTAATGGGGTCAAACCCATTGGTTGCAAGTGGGTGTACAAGAGAAAAAGAGGACCGGACAGGAAGGTGGAAAACTTCAAGGCAAGACTTGTGGCAAAAGGTTATACTAAGAAAGAAGGGATCGATTATGAGGAAACTTTTTCGCCCGTAGCCATGCTCAAGTCCATCCAATTCTCTTATCTATTATTTGTGCATCTCGACTTTGAAATCTGGCAAATGGATGTCAAAAGCGACTTTCCTTAATTGAAGTCTTGGTGAAGAGATCTATATGCAACAACCCCAAGGCTTCATTGAAAAAGGCCAAGAACACCTAGTTTGTAAGCTCATGAAGTCTATTTACGGATTCAAACAGCATCGAGCTTGGAACCAATGTTTTGATCATGTTATAAAGTCTTATGGGTTTGATCAAAATGAGTTCAAAAGTTTGTGTGTACAAAAAGCGTGTCGGAGCGCATTGGTATTCTTAGTACTATCGTAGGCGACATTACGATCATCGGGGAACAATGTAAAGGTGTTATCGGGCGTAAGGGCATGGCTTTCAAAATAGTTTGATATGAAGGACTTAGGGAAGCCGCACACATCCTTGGGATCAAGATCACTCGAGATCGCAAGAAAAGGATGATAGGCTTATGTCATGAAAGCTTCATACATAGACCTTTGTCTTGAAATGATTGAGATGCGATTTCCAAGAAAGCCGTACCTTTCGGACATGGAATCCATCTATCCAAGAAAATGTGCCCTAAGACACAAAAGAAGATAGATGACATGAAAGGCATTCCATATTGTTAGGAAATATGTAATTTAGTTTTGATGGAAGTTCATAACAGGTTGTAATAGGACTAGTCAGACCTGTTAGCTGACTGATGACTTTGATTCAGAATAAGATGACCAAATTTGAAATGTATAGATAGGCGATGTAAAAGATAGGTCACATATTGAGGGGGGAACTCGGTATGTATAGGTCAGGTCGAAGTATCAGATGACCCAGAGAAGGTCAGATGATCTGAAGACTAAGCGCAAATCAGAAGATAAGAAGTCAGAAGATCAGGTGAAGACAAGAAGATACTGAAGACTCAGAAGAACCTGAAGACTCAGATGAACTCGAAGACTCGAGATAACTTGAAGACTCGGATGAACGAAGACTCGGATAACATCGAAGACTCGGATGAACTCGAAGACTCGGATAAACTCAAGACTCAAAGATCAAACCAAGACTCAGTCTGTTGAATACACCGAGGCTCGAGAGACACTGAAGATCAAAAGACACGAAGACCTACTTTTCAAAGAGATCCGCATATTGAAGCTAAGACAATGTGCAACCAAAGACTCAACATGGTAGACTGATCAGTTACTTGATCAAGTCAGCTCACACCTGGTGACAATAAAAAGATACACCAAACAAGACAAATCCTCTCCAAAAGGAATATCAATCGTCTAACGGGCAAATTTCTGAAGTGCCGCCTCGCGAAGCCAAGGAGAAAGCGACACGTGCACAAAAAAAGCTGACAATATGGGATACGATGCTGTAGATAAAAACGGCGCTAATCATGCCGACGGCCACGCCGAAAATCGCAACACGTTACAATCATATCCTACAGCCTACCTAATATAGCCCGAAATTCAAATTGCTCTCCAACGGCTTCTTGATTTCGAGGTCTATAAAATGGGATCATTCTTCATTTTTGAAGAAGAGGTTCAACAAGTGAAAAACGCAAGAACAAACACGGAGACATTACAAAAGAAGCTAAAGCTACAGCAAATCTCCACTCACAAGAACACTACATCTGAAGATTATTCTTAGAGTGTTCATCCCATAGTTCTTTGCAAGAAATCCTATCCACTAGCATTTTGGCTATCTAAAGCACCACGATAGATTTCCAGTTGGAACCCTCAATCATTCTTTACCCAAACGCAAGTTAGGTCAAGTCTGTAGAGTGAGAACTCATTAAACATCTTGGTTATCCTCTTTGTAGGATATAAGTCCCGCTGGTTACGTTGTAGAGTGGGAACTCGATAAACATCTCGGCTATCCTAAAAAGGATATAAGTCCCGTAGGTTAAGCTTGAGTGGGAACTCGGTAAACATCTCGGCCATCCTGAAAAGGATATAAGTCCCGCAGGTTAAAGTAGGTTAAGGTTCCCCCGTGTTAAGGGAAGAATGGACGTAGGACGGGTTTTGTCCGAACCACTATAAAACGTCTTGTGTGCATTTACTTGCTTTCTTATCGCTTTACACAAGTCACAAAACTGAGTTTAAACTGCATACATATTCTAAAGTTAAAGTTCAGTCTACACCAAGCAATCGATCGATCGATCGACACTTGATCAAGTGGTTAAAAACCCGACTTAAGAATCGATTGATAAAACTAGTTTTTCACACGGGTAAAAACAAGCTTCCGCACCATTGATTAAATCGACGGATATCAAAGTTGATCGCCTCAGCACTCAATGCGATTGAACATCGATCTAAACCGATACACTAGCACTCCGATCGGGATGTCTGCGGTTCACACCGATCCAAGACGAAAAGTTTTGGAAGTCTATTCACCCCTTCCCTCTAGACTTCCACCCTCACAAAACCCGTTCGGGACCTACAAGTAGTATCAGAGTAGTGGTTCTCTGGACCGGCGGCTTTGAGTATCATCGATTCTTGAGGAAGAATCTTTGTGGTCATTTGAGCAGATCTTGAAAAACCGTTTTTTAAAAACTCATTCGTTTTTCAAAATCACTCAGCATGGATAATACCTCTTGTATGTATCATGATTTGCCTAAATTTTCAATTGATGAGTATGCAGATTGGGCTATATATATGTGCAACCATCTAGGATCGATAAGCGGCAGAATGATGGAAGTCATCGAACGAGGACCCATCATCATATACCAAGACAACCCAGCAGTAGGAGGAGATCCAGACTTTGCCACAGGAAGTCTTGTGCGAAAAAGCCCAGCTTTGATGGATGCAGAGGAAAGAAAGTCATTCACTCTGAACACAATCGCTAGGCATATAATCATGAAGACAATGGATAAAGTCACCAAAGAGAAGATAAAGTATCTCAAAACCGCAAAAGCAATGTGGGATACTCTTGCTGAGATCTGCGAAGGAAATGATCAGATCAAAGATAGCCGCCTACAAGCTGAACTGGTGAAGTTCGAAAAGTTAAAGATGTTGCCCAACGAGACCATCAACGAGCTCGATGGGAGGATCACCATGTCAGTCAATAAGCTACAAGAACTTGGTAGAGAGATGTCAGACAAAGATATAAACTACAAGATCTTAAGACCTGTCACCAAGAAATGGGACATGAAAGTCACGGTAATCAAGGATTGCCAAGATATTTCAAAAATGAAGCCAAGCAGCTTGTTCCTAAGCCTTAAAGCTCACGAGTTCGATTTAATCGAAAGAGGACAAGCAGATGAAGATGAGATGCCTGTTGAAGCCTCAACGTCTAAATCGATTCGTTTAAAGCAACTAAAGCACGGATCGAAGGCCATGAACTTTGTTGGAAACATCATAAGTCAAAAGCAGACGGATCGCTCTGCTTGCAAGAAACTTGAAAGAACAAATACTCGACTTGGTAAGTATCGGAGATTCTCGGTGACTATCAAAAAACAGGAGGCCAAATGACGGATCCGCGAAAGAACCGGATCGATGATCGAAGAGATCCGAGAAGAAAAAAGAAAAGAGATGATCGGCGGATGAGAGAAGAGATAACGAAGAAGTTCGATTACTATCGAAAGGGAAATCACTGATGATCCTATAGGCGGAGTGACTCACTGGCAGAGGAAGTTCCGTGAGATCGAGGATCATGCTTCAATCTGCGAGAAACCGGTCACTCAAAGACCCATCGCCTCGACGACTCGAGAGAATGAGAAGAGAAACGGAACAAAAAGAGCAACACCTCGAGATAGGAAAAGCCCCGGTAGTTGACACATCCGGAATTGATGATTCATATCTGCGCCCGAGGACTCGGGTACTCATCGAGAAGACTTCTATCGATAGCGGTGTTGTTGACTTCCATGAGCATGAAGATCTGATATTCTTGCGGATGCGATGAAGTTCGCTTAATGGCAAGGAGGACCAATCTGAGGTAACCTCAAACCTTCCTTTTCAAATTCCACACTGTATTATTAGCTTTTCTTTGGAGAGATTGACTTGCGGCTCTACTCCGAGCAATTGCTTTATGATCTCTCTCGGAAGCAAAGAGACACTTATACAATAGTGGAAGCTGAAAATGACAAGCTAAGGATCAGAAATAATCAGCTCATTAAAGAGAACGCTCTCAGTAAAAGCTCTTGAATGAAATCTCTTTGGCGCTCGGGTAACCGAGGAACTTAACGTTCGAAGGTTAAATCTTCGATCGGGAAAAACGGATCAAAGATCGACTAGCAATCAACAAAACAAAGGCGATGATTTCAAAATCCTTCAAGCTAATTTTGATGAGCTATTCCGACTACATGAGAGTCTTAAATCTCATCGAGGATAGTCTGCGGAAGAAAATAGAGGTTTTCAAAAAATCATCTAAAACCGTTCAAGAAATGAATACCTATTTTCTAACGCCGACTAACAAGAAGGAATTGGGTATGAGAACCCTTCTACATCCTCAAAAGCCCTCGTTTGATTCACTTGAGGAAGGGTGTAATCAAACGAGTCTCTGACAAAGATACACTAAAAGCTAAAATTGTATCTAATAAGGGAAAAAGGCACGAAAGCAAGTAAAGGTAGGTGCCTAATCGAAAAGGGAATAGAAATGGACCTCAAGCGATAAAGCATCACCGAGGAATCAACCGAAGAACCCGGTTCTTACGAAAGAGACCTCAACTCGACAACAGATTAGGTATCGAAAGAGACAACCCATGAGAAGGAAATCTAATCTGAGACCCAATCAAGGTCATTTTGCCTAATAAGCAAGCTATAGGTAAAGCCAAAAGACCACCTATGCGAAAAAAGATATGAATCTTTTGATGGTAGCGATCGTACCTACCCCTATAATCGAGAGATCTAGGGCTCTCTTTTTGAGCCACTTTGGATTAAAAAGAAGACAAAATGTAAAGAAAAATCCCAAGTCTTCTAAGTCATCCAAGGCTCACACTAATAATCATACTAATCAGAAAGCATATAAAGAGACGTATGATTATGTTGATATGTATGAGAGACAAATCAGACCTTCTAATCTTTCAGATTTTCATAGAAGTGCTCTGTTTGTGTGGATCCCTAAATCCACCACTAACCCCCTGGGACCCAATTCCAAAGGGGTACCTAAAGCCCGATTTGATTGCGAGGTTGGCGTGGGATCGGCCAACAAAGGAGGTGCACAAGCAACTATCCGGGTACATCGATAGTGGATGCTCAAGGCACATGACAGGAAGCAAACATCTCCTTAGATCTTACAAAGAACAAGAAGGCCCACGTGTACTCTTCGGTGATGACAACTTTGGTTTTAACAAGGGATTCGGAACCTTAGAGAATGATGATGTACAAAATGCTTGTGAGTCTCAGATGTGAAGGATTGAAGCACAATCTACTATAAGTATCACAATTTCTGCGACAATGGATTCAACGTTGAGTTCTCGGCGACAAGTGTACGATAAGGAATCGAGTCACTCAACAAATCTTGCTAATGGTTCAAGGAAAGCCACGATCTACATAGCAGTTGGAGCAGTTGCCCCAAGAATACATGCTTAATTGTTAAAAGTTCTAAAAAAGTTGCAAAGTTGGCTCTGGCATAAAAGATTGAGTCATCGAACTTCAAGACTCTTAACAAGATCGTTAGGATGTCTTTGGTTGAGGACTTCCCAATGAGATATTCTCAAAAAGATCGGACATGTGTGCCGCATGTCGGAAAGGGAAAACAAGTTAAAGCCTCATTCAAGGAATACCGGGACCAAAGATCCAAGAGAGTATTGCAAGAATGCTCCATATGGATCTATTCGGACCCGATTACACGGTAAGTCTTAGTGGGCCTTTAAAATATACTCTTTATGTCGTGGATGATTATTCCAAGTTTACTTGGGTTGTATTCTTACACAAGAAGAACGAGACAACGACTAAGATACCGAACTACTCAAAAAGCTACAAAATGAGAAGGGTGTCAAGATAGTAAAGATCAGATCAGATAAAGGTACAGAGTTCCTGAATTCCTTTATTACTGATTTTTGCACTGAGTTTGTGTTGGGAGATGAATTTTAATAAAGATTTATGATTTTGATTAGATCCCAAAACCCCTGAGTATGACATGTTCAGAATGATCTTGATAAGTTGAGTCAGGATTCAGTTTTAGAATATTCAGGATGTTATCTGCAGAATGTATAGTCAGCAGATATAGTTTAAGATAGTTCTTGAAGACTTCGATGGGATCTTGAAAATCGAAGACTTCAGCGAGAAGACTAAAGACATCGGTCAATTATAAACTACAAAGATTAGGAAGACCACGAAGACTCGAAGACCACGAAGACTCGGGAAGACTCAAGAGACACAAAGATCAAGATCGAGAAATCGAAGATCAAGAATATCAAGACACGGTAATTCTTGAAGAATCGATAATGTCTTGAATGCTTTCGATATGAACTGAATATGTTCCAAGGCACTGAATATATCTATCTGAAGGATGCAATACTGAGAAGATCGCAAATTCCTTAGAAATCTAGATATCTGCCAAGACATTCAAATGCAGACAAAAGGAACTAAGTCAGAAGTGTAGTTAAGGTTATATCAAACTCAGAGTTTGTAACCAAAAAGAGCAGTTGAAGGTGTCTACCTTTAATTGGAGACAAAAAAATCAAAAAGAGAAAGACAACATTGTACCATCTCGACATCGATAAATGGATGTGTCTCGGAAAAGGATGTCAGATGTACAAAAGTTCCAGACTGCAAAAAGTGAAGACCGGCTACATGGAAGGCTATTGCCTAGAAAGTGTTAGGGAGTTTCAAACCCTAAATATAGCCATTTCACAAACCACAAGAGGAAACTCACGAAGTTGTCTCTCCAATGGATAGTTTTCAAGAGTGACCTTGGTGTATGCCTATAAATACTGGTGACCCTCTACATTGTAAGGTCACGGGAAATTTATACGCAACTTAAGAGCTCAAGCCTATTCTTGTAAAAGTTAAAAGCACTTTCGAAAAAACATAGAATTTCCCAAGTGCTTCAATATTGAAGAGAGCTCACTATACTAAGCCTAGCTTGATAAGAATTATCAAAGTTTAGTCGAGATATCCTAACCCTTTGCATTGTGCTTCATTGTAAAGGATATCTCATCCTAGTTGAAACCAACCAAGAAAACCCCAAACCCTTGTGAAGGTAGTTGGAGTGTGTTTGTTGGTGAGAAGTGTTGTAAAAGAGTTAGTAAACTACTGGCGGAGTAGTCGAGGAAAACTCTAGAGGAGAAGTTAGTAAGCTTCTGGGGGTAGTCCGAAAGCTTGTGTGTGATTGAGTAAGTAAACTACGGAGGTAGTCGTAAAAGCTCAAGGTCGGGTTGAGTAAGTAAACTACGTGGAGTAGTCGAGAAAACTCAGGGCGAGTTGAGTAAGTAAACCACGAGGTAGTCGGAAAGCTCATTGTTGATAGTGAATTTCTCCGAAGAGTCGGAGAGAGTGGGCGTAGGAGCTTGAGTCTACGAACCACTATAATTGTTGTGTTCTTTATCGCTTTCCTTCATTATCATACTTATCATTGCATTGACTTGATTTTGAAAGCATACTTTTTCAATCGATATTCAGTTGGAATCAATCCTTTGAAGTTGCATAAGTGAATCACGGCCTAATCACTCTTTCATAAAGGGAAGGTTTTTACGCAATGCTTAAAAGCGAGTATAAACTAAGGGCCAAACCATTCGCACATTAACCGAGTAGCTAGAACAGATAGTTACCAAACCGAACGTACTCTTCTCGAGGGTTCGATTAAGTTAGTTATCTCATCCAAGCAACTCGGGATCTCGACACTTCGGGACTCGGTTGGGATTATCCGAGGTTTTCGAAAGCATTTCGGGATCCTTTGTCTCGTTAGACTTTGACTCGAGCGATCCGTGCTTCTCGAGAACCTAATCTTGAGGATTATCGACTGGTGACCTCGAAGAAAAAAAAGTTTTAAAAAATTGAAACGTGTATTCCCCCATACACGTGTAAGACTCGTTTGCAGGGACCAACAAGTGGTATCGAAAGCGTTGGTTCAACTTGACCACTCTTTGTGTTGACCAAAGTTTTATTTTCAAAAATACTTGTGGTCTATCCGAATCGATCTTATTTTTTGAAACCTTTATTTTTCAAGAGATCGGAAAAATGTCTTCTAAAAACTTCCCATGTTCTCGGTGGAGAACTATGATCTATGGAGACCGAGAATGCGGGCTCAATTTGTATTCCAAACATGGCGTATGTGGAGAGTGGTCTCTCAAGGACCATTCCAGTTCATTATAGTGAATCCCAGATGAGCGAGAAGATGAGAGAATTGATCCTAGAGCGAAATTCCTAAGTCGATGACCAAGCCCGACTCTGAGGAGAGAAAGTTAGTCAATCTAGACTACATTGCAAAAAGACACACTATACAAAGACAATTGATGATGGTGTGATGGGAATGATCTCTCCTTTAATATCTTGCTAAAGAGATTTGGGATACACTATTTGTGTTATGTGCCAAGGCACGAGATCATATAAAAAGAAAACAAACTTTAAATTGGCAATTGGAAAGTTTGGAGGTTTTTGAAATGGATGATGGTGAATCAATAGACAAACTGGAAGTTAGATTCACTAGCATCATGAATGATCTAAATGCACTTGGAAAGAAATACCCACGAGAGAAGTTGCATTGAAAATTCTTAGAGGTCTATCTAAGAAATGGGATATTCATGCAAATTGGTGATTGAAAACACCAAGAATATTAACTCAATGCCTTACCAACAAGTCTTCTCTCGTCTTTGAAAGCCTATGAATTTGTAATTGATAAGAAATCCTAAAAGGTCGACAAAGAAAGATGATTCTTCATCGAGTAAGAATGTGGCCTTAAAAGCCAAAGATAAAACTTGTAAAACTAGAGAGTCTGAGAACCCCCATGCCAAAAATCAGGATGAGCTTGAGGAAAAGCTAGCACTGATGGCAAGAAGGTTTGATAGACTCAATAGTAGATTTGGAAAATACAAAAAACTATTACGGGAACCACAGTGCACCGGAAGAAACACGGGGACAGATCAACCGAGAAGAAGAAAGACACGAAAGTGAAGGATCTTCATCAAAAGAAAGGACTTCAAGTCCAAAGAAGAAAATGATCAGGATGATGATGCCAACAGATGCTATAACTGCCAGAAGAAAGGTCACTTCCAGTATGATTGTCCAGATTTGAGTGCTAAGGAGAGAAGAGAAAGGCAAGCTATAAGAGACCAGAAGTTCTCAAGCAAAAAGGCCATGATTGCGGAAGAAGAACACTCGAGGAGGGATCTAGCTCTTCGGATGAGATATTCTCGAGACAAAGGAAAGTGATGACATCGGCTCGATGGCCATTGAGGAGGTAAACTCTTCTTTCTCTGTTCTTTGCTCCTACACTAGCACAAGAGTTTTCAAGTTCCACCTAAAACAATCATTTTTGACTGATGGATTCTTTCGAGAATCGATGAAGGACTATCTTTGTTTTGCAAGGACTGCTAAATCAAACTCAAGAGCGAGAATAAGGAATTGAAAGCTGAAAATCTAAAATGGAAAAACTCTAGCAATATCGAAGTCACTTCTCAATTAATGGGGAGCTCTTGATGAACTGGATGTTACGAAAGTACAAATCTCGGAGAAAGAGAAGTTGATAGTGTCCTGGCGAAAAGTTAGAGAAATCCTTTGAAGAGATTCAAATTTAATCGTAATCGAAGTTCAATGACCTCTCCGAGAAGCATAAAACTCTCAGAATCTGTGAGGATAGTGCGTAAGAAGTTAACTCTATTGAATAATGCATCTAACGTAATAGATGAAATTGAGTTACCGGAGATCTGTGACTATAAAATCTGGATTGGGATATATTCGAGGGGAACCTCACAAGGTCATCTAAATGCTGCGTCAAGTAGCAAGAAGACTATCTTTGTAAACCAGTGGTACCTACACTTCAAACGGAAGAAACGCCCAAGGTTGTAGACAAGGGAAAAGGACATATGGTCTCAGTAAAACTGAATGATCAGGTTAGAAAGCCCAAACCTCAGGTGACGGCAAGAAAACTGGCGGTCGGTTGGAAAGTTTTGTGCAAGTACTTCAAAGCCTCATGCTAAGAATGCAAAACGAAAGGCTCCACATCGAACCATCGGAGGAATCCTCGGATGAGAAACACTCAACAGAGACATTTTCAATGAAGAGACCAAGTCCTCGGTATCTTTGAAAAGACCAGTTGATTTCTGCATAACTTTGAACCTCACTTGCCTAAGGGTAAAGGTTATCTGAACCCAAGTGATCAAAGATTTAGACCGGCTGCACAAAAGCCTAAGCATCTGAACAGAAGGCCTGAACCAAAGAAGAACTCTAAGGCACATGTTCATGCTAAAGCTAGCACACATATACAGAAAACTGCTAAGGCACCCAGAGTGGTGGATGTATATGTTGATGTTTATGGAAGACAAATTAGCCACTCTAAAGTGATTAGAGTTGTCGAGTGATTGATTTGGATTTCGAAAGGTACAAATTTAACCTCAGAGGACCCTACACAAAATGGGTACCTAAGAATTGATCTATTTTTCAGGAGGAAAACCAGGGCACTAAGCTGATGAAAGATCACATGGCACTGATGAGCAGAGATGAAAAAGCTCCTGATGTATGGTATCTTGACAGCGGATGCTCAAGACATATGACAAGATTCAAGAAGATGCTCAGTGACTATGTTGAACAAAGAGGCCCACAGATCACTTTTGGAGATAACTCCAAGGGACAGACTGAAGGATATGGAACTTTGGAAGTCGACTCAGTTCATATCCATGGTGTTTCATATGTATGCGGATTGAAGCATAACTTTTGTCAATTAGCCAATTCTGTGATAAGGGTTTCAATGTTGAGTTCTCCAAGAACTTATGCTTTGTGAAAGATGATACATCACAAAAAGTATTCTTGCTGGTACAAGAAAAGGGAATGTGTATCTTGCTGATTGGAGTTCAACTCCTAAAGATACATGTTTAATTGCTAAAAGTTCCACAGATACCAGTTGGTTATGGCATAAAAGAATGAATCACCTAAACTTCAAAACCCTGAACAAGCTTGCAAGATTAGCTCTTGTGAGAGGGTTGCCTAATGAAGTGTTCAGTAAGGAACACATTTGTGATCGTGCGAGAAAGAAAAAAAACAAGTCAAAGCATCATTTAAAAGCAAAGTAGAAGTTTCTCTTGAGAGAATACTTGACTTTTGCATATGGATCTGTTTGGTCCTATAACACTGTGAGCACTAATGGCAAGAAATATACATTGGTAGTAGTTGATGACTACTCAAGATATACTTGGGTCATATTCTTTTCGAGAAGAAAGAGACGAGATAAAAGTGCGAGAGTGCGAAAAAAGGCTCGATAATGAGAAAAATCGAGTGTGGTCAAAATCGGATCGACAAAGGCGAAGTTTATAAATCATATCATTTCTGATTATTGTGCAGCAAATGGAATTCTACATGAAACATCAGGTGCAAGGACCCCTCAACAAAATGGTGTTGCTGAAAGAAGAACGAGAACTCTGAAAGAAGCTGCAAGGACAATGATAGTTGAAGCTGATATTCCTAAAAGATTTTGAAATTTGAAACCTTCAACACCGCATGCTACTCTCGGAATATATCCATCTTCGACAAAAAGTCAAGGCAAAACGCCTTATGAGCTTTGGAATGAAAGGAAGCCTCTTGTTTCTTTCTTTCGTGTGTTTGGTTGCAAGTGTTTCATACACAATAATGGTAAAGATAAGTTGAAAACATTTGATAGTAAAGCTGAGGAAGGAATATTCTTAGGATATTCTGAAGTCAGTAAAGCTTTCAGAGTTTACAACTGTAGGACTCTTATTGTGGAGGAAACACCTCATGTTGTTTTTTTATGAATCTGTTTGTGTTCGGAAGAAGCAGGAACATGATGCAAATGGTCGACAAAAAGGATCACCAGATTAAGCCCTGAAGCGAAAGATAAATCATCCAATTGAATCGAAAAGAAGAAGTCGGTCATTATCTATGATTGGGTGACTCGGACTCGGATAAAGAAGTTCGGGATGGAAATCGGGATGGTGAGACCCGGAAAACCAACACTAAAGGTGACCAATCTGAGCAGACACGATTCGGACTTCGTGCACGTGATGCCAATGAAGATGTGGTCACGGTGAGGCAATTCACGAATCTATCAACCAAAGGGGAACAAATGTCTCGACAATGTTCTCGAATAGAATTTCCGGAAGATGATTCCTTTTCTCTGTTTTTGTTGTTCCCTCGAGTTTCTTTGATTTAATCGAACCTAACATTTCAAATGTTGAGGATACCATTAAAGGGGGAACATCAAGAAGGAAATGGTTAGATAGCCATCCTACAAGCCAGGTTGTGGGTGATCTAACTGAAGGTGTTAAGACTAGAAGGTTCCATGGAGAGAGTGCACTATTCTGCTGCTTCCTATCAGAGAAAGAACCTATTGAGATTGGTGAAGCTCTACAAGATTCTCACTGGATTATTGCCATGCAAGATGAGCTGAATCAATTCTCGAGGAATGAAGTATGGGAGCTAGTAGATAGACCAGAAAGGCACAATGTCATTGGAACCAAGTGGGTTTTCAAGAACAAAAGAGATGAAAACAACAACATTGTGAGAAACAAGGCAAAATTTAGTTGCACAAGGTTATTCCCAAGAAGAAGGCTTGGATTATGATGAAACCTTTGCTCTGTTGCAAGACTAGAAGCCATCAGATTGTTTCATGCATATCTTTGCCCACATGAAGTTCACGATCCATCGGATGGATGTGAAAAGTGCATTTTCGAGCGGCGTGCTTAAAGAAGAGGTTTATGTGGAACAACCTCCACGGTTTCAAACAGAATGACCAAGTTTCTGTGCTAAGAAAAGCTTTGTATGGTCTTAAACAAACACCCAGAGCATGGTATGATACTCTTTCTCAGTTTCTTACTGACCATGGTTTTGTCAAAGGAACTGTTGATGGAACTCTGTTCAGGATAGAGGATGGGGAAGATATCTTACTAGTTTAGATATATGTTGATGATATCATTTTTGGATCTCAAACCATCGGTTTGTGTGAAAAGTTTTCAACATCGATGAAAGGCAAGTTTGAGATGTCAATGATGGGAGAGATGAATTTCTTTCTAGGACTTCAAGTGAAACAATCAAAGGAAGGAATATTCATCAACCAGGCAAAGTACACTAGAGATCTGATTGCAAAATATGGTGTACAGAATTGCAATACAGTTAGAATTCCAATGAATACTAACTACAAGATGGATCGATTACGAAGGCAAATCAAGAAGTCATACCGATTATAGAGGAATCATTGGATCATTGCTCTATCTCATGGTAGTAGTAGGGATATAACATTTTCTTTGTTGGGATATGTGCAAAATACCAAGCTAATCCTAAGGCTAGTCACATGGATGCCGCCAAAAAAGATCTTTGAAATATCTTAAGGGCAAAGTGAATAGAGGATTATGGTATCGGTGATGATAACCTAGAGTTAAGTGGTTACTCGGGATCTTTGATTATGGAGGATCAGACTGATGTGAAGTCCACTTGGGAACTTCTCAATTTCTAGGAAGTTCGATATCTTGGTTTTGAAGAAATGCAGACCTCAAGAGTAAAAAAAGTACTCTTTGAAAATTTGAATATATGGGCTGCGTGAAGGAAGGCTGCGTGCCGTGATTCTTTGGCTCAGACAACAATTGAAGGATTATAAAGTTGTAGCCAATGAAGTACCAATATTTTGTGACAATAATAGTGCCATTGCTATTTCACAAAACCCGGTATTGCACACCAGATGCAAGCATGTGGATATCAGACATCACTTCATCAGAGATCATGTCGAGAAGAAGGACATAAGGATGGAGAAAATTCATATCGATAAGCGAGAGAGCTGATATCTTGACTAAACCTTTGGCGGAATCAAGATTTCAAGAACTTTCGGTTGAATTAGGGATCTTTAGAAACGGTGTATAGAATAAAATCTGAAAAATTGAAGGTTTCCGATGCCTGAAGTTTTCTCGAATCCCTTTGAGAAGCTCTGGATAAAATGGAAATATACTGAACTGAATCTCAGAAAACACCAATTCAATTTTCGATATTATCGACATTTTATCAAGATCGATCTTCGATAAAGACTGATAGAGGGAAATTGGTCTGAAGAAGTAATGACTCATGCGATCCATTTATTGCTCAAGTAAATTCAGTAATCATTCGCAATAAATATAAAAACACCTGAGGAATGTTTTGTTTTGGGGCGGATTGTTTTAAATTAGAAGAAGGTCAATGATCATTTAATGCTCGCTACATTAATGACTAATGAGGATATTTTTGGCGGCTTACTTTTTCGGAGATCGTCGGTTCAGTATACCCGATTAATCGGAGATTAATCTCAACCGTTGTTACTCACCTAACCAACACGATTCCCCCACGATCTCAAGGCTATATAAACCCCAATCAGCCATTCAAGCCAAATTTTTTATCAAACCCTTCATTCTCAAATCCTCTGCAATTAAAAAATCCTTTGCCCGAAAAAATCTCCAAACCCTAAAAAGCTTCTCTTCTTCAATCAAACTCTAAAAATGGCTCCAACCCCTGCTCGAGAGATTAGCCAAAACCAACAAGCCGTGGTACGAGTTCGTTGTCTCACTCAAAAAAGCACAACCAACTCAAAGTTTAAGAGGAGGTCTCGATATGATTCGTGGCTAAACTCACACCCAACTAGTCGCAAACCCGACTGGACGTGAGTTTGCGAAAGAGGTAATCGAATTCATCTCAGAATTTGAAGATAGATGAAGAGGGTCAGATGCATTCTAAGTTAATCGTATCACACTTAGAGCAAAATCATCCAAATACGTCGATTTTGAGAGGATCAGTATATTGTTCAAAAAAAATCAATGATGTTTTTGAGCTCTGTGATAGAGGAGAGGATCCTACGATGTATATGTCGGGGAAGAGAGCATGAGTACTTAGATAGGATTGCGGAGAATCTGTTAAGTTTGAGGCGACATCGCATAAAGGCACTGAAGCCACAATATCGTGTGTTGATGGATATTGTGAGCAAGTGCATCATGAGTCTTGGGGAGTTTTGAGTAGATAAGTACCAAAACTCGATTGATGGCGGCGATAGAAGCTTCACCCACCATGATTTCAACCGGCGTGAAATTTCGATCCAGACGGTGAGTGAGCGGACCAAAGTTTTGAGGAAGATTGACGGGCGATCTCAATCAAAGGCAAGATCCACCATGCCACCAAAATTGCTTACATTTTGGAGATGTGCATAGAGGAGGAGGATCTTCGCTAATTCGACCCCATTTCCTAAATCCAAAATTCTCTTTAAACCCAAAGTACGCAAGGAGGAGGTTATCGGGGGAAGAGAGAAAAGAAGGTAGAATCACCTTCGCATTCTTTGAAAAGAGACCCAACAAACTAGGGGAAGATGTTGTTGGAGGCAAAGATGGAAGCGGGGAGCAAAAATGATGAAATAGAAAAATCTTGCTCCAAAAAGCGAGAAGATTGGTGGTTCTCACCGATGAAGATGGAAGTGATTCTCCAAGAGATTCAACCCGAGGCCAAACCGCCGAGTTCACCATTACAAGTGTTCGCTCAGGTTATCTCCGGGACACGGGGATCGAGGAGGAGAAGAGTCTTTTTCGAGGGCTCGAGACATTGCTGGTCTGGAGTATAAAATTTCTCGAGGAAATTTTTCAAAGGAGCTTCAGACCTCAGAGATGCCTACCTGGGTGTGCAAAAGCTCGAAGAGCCAAACCCGGCTGAGTCGATCGTCGAAGATGTCAAGCTTCATCGACGAGCCAACTCTTCAGACTTAAAGCGGGGATATACCATTCGTGCCTCTAACCCACACAGATACATAACCGAGAACGACCAAGACAATCTTCGATAGACTGAGACTCTTGAGCGGGAATAGTCTTGATGAGCTCTGAGTGATCTACTTCTTGATCCCTTAGCGTAAAACTTCAAATGAACGTAAAGCCCGAGATGGAAGAAAGGCGAGGTCAAGAAGGCGAGTGGAGGAACAAGGGGAATCGGCCACACTTGACCGATACCACGAGCTCGGCTCATTCCCATCACTGCAAGATATTTTCTTGATTAAGGACAATCAGATTTATCCTCAATCAGACTCTTCCCGAGATGCTTGATATTGCTGCTTTAGAGGGGAAGACTGGTGGAATGAGGAGACAGCCTTTTTGACCGACTTCTCAGGGTTGAAGGACAAAGCTTAGGATGAAAAACTCCGATTTTGATGAGCTTGGTTCGAGAAAGTTGGCTGAGAGGAGAGCAACGGGGTTGGTGCCCCAAGCCAGCGGAGACAAATCTCAAGATGGAGATGGGGACCAACAGGGAGATGTTGAGAAGCAGTCTCAGATTGAAAAGGAGACTTCTGTTGCTGATCAACCTGGATCTAGTCAACATCAGAATGTTGATAGTACTCTTCAGACTGAGGCGCAGCTGGAGACTGGAGCTCAGAATGAAGCTGGAGCTCAAGATGATCAGACAACACAGGAGGTACAGAAGATTCCTGAGATTGATCTCACCTCCTCGATAGAGAAACTTGAGAAGGTTGAGCCAATGATGATCAAGATTGCTCAGATGGAAGAAACGTTGGCCAATCAAGCTCAAAAGATGGACGGTCTTAGTCACTCTTCAGAACTGGTGCAAATTCAAAACACTCTAACCACCCAGATGACCTCCATGGAAGGAAAGCTAAATGAGAAGCTGGAGGGAGTCAAGACTGAGTTAAGTGATGAACTGAAGCAGAAACACCAGGAAAGTTCTGATTTCCTAGAGGTGAAACTGGCAGAAAAGAATGAGGTGCTAATCAAGTCTGCTGTTGAGGAAATGAGCTCAATGCTCATGACCAAGATGACAGAGATGTTCAAAGAAGCACTCTCGCCGGGTTGCCCACTTATCTGAAGAATTTTCGTGGCAAGAACCATCTAAGAAATTTGGAAGACTTAACAAGATCGGATAGCAGGAGAAGTTCAGCGGTGTGTAAGCAAAGAGCAATATCACATGGACACAAAGGCCTCTCAGCTTCTTCCAAATTACTACAAGAAGGGGGAAAAGGAATTTCAAGATCTCGGAAAGTTCATGGCACGTACTTTGGAGAAGAAGGCTCGAAAGATCTTGAAATGTATAATCTAGCAAAAGCCTTTAAAGAAGTCTGAGCGATGAAAAAGTTGAAGTTATTTCGGGTAGAAAAAGCCTATCTACACTCGAAGTTTCTAAGCAAGCTATGCTTGATGTTGCAAGAGAGAAACCGCTAGAGCAAAGGTTGGAACAAGCCAGTCACGGGCGAATCGCTTATGAAGAGGAAAGCCTTGGGCGTTGTTCAACCTAAAAGCAAACGTGCAAAGGCTACTAAGCCAATCCAGAGAAAACTGATTCTGGATGATGAAGAAACAAAACAACCAGTGGAATCTGAGTTTCAACCTCAGAAGAAAGTCTTCAACACGAGAAATGCTCTGAAGACACTCCAAGAAGAACAAGCTAAGAAAGCTGCTGCTTCGGTCTCAGGAACGTCTGTGATCAGAAAGAAGATAGACGAAGAGCAGAAGCGAAGGAGTGATTTCAGGAAGTTTACGAGCAAGAGGAAAGGAACATCAAAAGCACTAAAGTGGCCCCACGTTGATAAATGGATGCCTATCAAACTCAACGATATGTGGGAAGAAGTCAAGAGAACCTTCTGGTTCAATTATGATGTTCTCAGGGAATGGAGAGGGGAAAGCTCAGATCAGAATGAAGCTTTCATTGAATACCTTCTTATCTTCTATCCAAAGTATCTCAGATTTGGATTAACTTTGCGGATGAAGGAGAGGCATGATAGTAGCCCCTGGTCCATATTCCTATCCACCTCCAAAACTTGAAAATGGCTTGGTGAATGAGAAGGCCATTACTCAAGAGATTGCTCAGTATGCTGGTCAGTTGGGTTTAACAGGAAACAGTCCGGATATCATCAAGGAAAGAAATGAGCTGACGAAGAGATTTTTCGGAATGTTTGACCTGGAGGTGCCTAACGATGAAGTTGAGAATGAAGCAAAAGTGAAGAGAGGAAGATCAAGAGCCAAAATCGAGAAGATCAAGATCAAGACTCGAGAAGATTTTGTAATCTTTATATTTTGTCTTTTGATTTTGTTGATAAACTCATTGTAATATGTAACGGGATACCAATCATCAATGAAGATTTATCATTATGCTCAAAAGATAATATCTCATTATCTTATTTACATGTATTTTATTTTGATATGCCCGAATGAATGTCTCGAACCGATTGTATGATTGATAAAGGGAGAAATTGTTTAAGTATTTGGTAATGAACTAGTTAAAGAGATTCATTCTTTGAAGAAATTGTTGAATGATTAAACTATTGAGAAACTCGAAATTGTTGAGAGATTCTCTGCTTTTTAAGAAATTGTTAGGAGACAACCAATCTTGAAATAGGATAAAATCAAAACACGAGTATAGGTTATTTGTTTGTAACACGATAGGTTTTGGCATCATCAAAAAAGGGGAAATTGTTGGGAGATGAATTTTAATAAAGATTTATGATTTTGATTAGATCCCAAAAACCCCGAGTATGACATGTTCGAATGATCTTGATAAGTTGAGTCGAGGATTCGGTTTTAGAATATTCGGGATGTTATCTGCGAGAATGTATAGTCGGCGGATATAGTTGAGGATAGTTCTCAAGACTCGATGGATCGAAAATCAAGACTTCGTGGCGAGAAGACTCAAAGACATCACCAAGATAAACTACAAAGATTCGAGGAAGATTTGAAGACTTCAAAGACATCGGTCAAGATAAACTACAAAGATTGAAGAATCAAGACTCGTAAAACCTCAAGACTCAAGACACAAAGATCAAGATCGAGAAATGAAGATCAAGAATATGAAGACACGATAATTATGAAGAATCGAAGAATGTAATCGAATGCTCGAGATGAACTCAATGTTCTAACCATTGAATATATCTATCTGAAGGATGCAATACTGAGAAGATCGCAAATTCCTTAGAAAGATAGATATCTGCCAAGACATTCAAATGCAGACAAAAGGAACTAAGTCAGAAGTGTTGTTAAGGTTATATCAAACTCGAGTTTGTAACCAAAAAAAGAGTCGTTGAAGGTGTTTACCTTTAATGGAGACAAAAGTCAAAAAGAGAAAAGACAACATCAGACCATAATGATTAATCGACAACGACGGTGATAGGTCTCTCGAAAAGGATGTCGATGTACAAAAGTTCCGATCGCAAAAAGTGAAGACATTTACATGGAAGGCTATTGCCTAGAAAGTGTTAGGGAGTTTCAAACCCTAAATATAGCCGTTTCACACACCACAAGAGGAAACTCACGGGTTGTCTCTCCAACAGAGATAGTTTTCAAGAGTGACCTTGGTGTATGCCTATAAATACCGGTGACCCTTTACATTGTAAGGTTCTGGGAAATTTATCATAACTTAAGAGCTCAAGCCTATTCTTGTAAAAGTTAAAAGCACTCGAAAAACTTAGAATTTCCCAAGTGCTTCAATATTGAAGAGAGCTCACTATACTAAGCCTAGCTTGATAAGAATTATCAAAAGCTTAGTCGAGATATCCTAACCCTTTGCATTGTGCTTCATTGTAAAGGATATCTCATCCTAGTTGGAAACCAACCAAGAAACCCCAAACCCTTGTGAAGGTAGTTGGAGTGTGTTTGTTGGTGAGAAGTGTTGTAAAGAGTTAGTAAACTACGGAGGTAGTCAGAAAACTCTAGAGGAGAAGTTAGTAAGCTACAGGGGTAGTCTGAAAGCTTGTGTGTGATTGAGTAAGTAAACTACGGAGGTAGTCAGAAAGCTCAAGGTCGGGTTGAGTAAGTAAACTACGTGGAGTAGTCAGAAAACTCAGGGCCGAGTTGAGTAAGTAAACTACGAGGTAGTCAGAAAGCTCATTGTTGATAGTGAATTTCTCTGAAGAGTCGGAGAGAGTGGACGTAGGAGCTTGAGTCTCTGAACCACTATAATTGTTGTGTTCTTTATTGCATTCCTTATCTGAACTTATCCGTTGCATTGACTTGATTTTGAAAGCATACTTTTCACCGATATTCATTGGAATCAATCCAATTTGAAGTTGCATAAGTGAATCACGGCCTAATCACTATTTCATAAAGGGAAGGTTTTTCGCAAAGCTTAAAATGAGTATAAACTAAGGGCCAACCATTTAAGATCGTGAAAAAAAGAGTGAGATAGTTACCAAAGTGAACGATTACTCTTCGAGGGTTGATAAGTTAGTTATCCGATCCAAGCAACTCGGGATCTCGACACTCGGGACTCGGTTAAGGATTATCCGAGGTTTAAAAAAGCGATTTCGGGATCACATCTCAAAGAGACTTTGACTCAGAGCGATCGTGCTTCTCTTAACCTAATCTTGTGGATTATCGACCCAAAGTGACCTCGAAGAAAAAAAAAGTTTTAAAAACGTATGGAACACGTGTATTCCCCCATACACGTGTAAGACTCGTTTGCACCGGGACCAACAGTTTGGTATACAGCATGAAACGTCAGCTGCAAGAACGCCACAACAAAATGGAGTAGCAGAACGGAGAAACAGAACTCTCAAGGAAGTTGCTCTTGACTATGTTTTGAACATGCCACACCAAGCGTTTTCAAGCGTATAATAAACACAAAGATGTCATACTCGTAAGCAGATGTTCTCTGACTAAGACTCACTTCAAAACACCTTATGAACTGTGGAAAGACAGAAAACCTCGTGTTTCATACTTCCATGTTTTTGGGTGCAAATGTTTCATTCACAACAATGGGAAAAGTCAGTTGAAGACTTTTGAGGCCAAGTCAGATGAGGGTATATTCTTAGGATATTCCTCATCCAGCAAGGCTTTCAGAGTTTACAACAAACGAACTCTAGTTGTGGAAGAAACACCCCATGTGGTCTTTGATGAGACATCCTCTGAACAAGAGAAAGCTGCCTCAGAACAAGCCGTACCAGATCAACTGTTACTTGACACGCAGAAAATGGATCAGCTAAGCATCAAGGAGAAAGAAGCTGAACACGTAAAAGTGTACATCCCAGAACTTGATCTTGCTGATTCAACAGGTCAATCAGACCCAAAGGTACGCACAACTGTCAGTGAAGAAGTTGTTACAGCTGAGACAGTATCAACTGAACCATCTGGTTCAGGGGGAACTTCTGAAGTTCCTATGAACAGACTTCAGCACATGATGAGTCCAACATCAGCTGAGACATGTTCTTATCAAGTGGATCATAATTACGCACCACTCCCAATCACTAGTAATGAACTATCGATATGGATGATGTTCTAAATAGAGCGACATCGAGAATAGAAGGACTGGATTACCGGTCATCCAAGTGATCGATTATATTTCGGAGACCCATCCGATAGAGTCAAAACTAGACATCGACAGTGAAAGTGCCATATCTTTGTTGTTATCTGGCTCATGAAGGAACTAAACCACGATGAGGAAGCTCTACAAGGCATAAAAGTCTGGATTCTAGCCATGCGGGAGGAGCTGGAACGATTCGAGAGAAATCAAGTTTGGGAATTGGTGGGACGTAATTCAACTCATCAAGACGTAATTGGCACAAAGTGGGTATTCAAGAACAAAGAGATGAGAAAAATGTCATAACCGGGAATAAGGCAAGACTTGTTGCTAAGGGGTATTCACAATCGAAGGAATTGATTATGATGAGACATTTGCACGATCGTCACTTTTAGAAGCCATTCGGTCCATTTTTCGCATATGCTTCCCATTGTGAGAGGGTTCCTTGTGGTATCGGATGAATGTAAAGAGTGCATTCTTAAACGGGTACTAGCAGAGAAAGTTTATGTCGAACAACCTCCGGGCTTTGAAAAAAAGGCAACCAAGTGTACCGTTTAAGGGAAAGCTCTTTACGGCCTCCGAAACAAGCTCCTCGAGCTTGGTATGATACACTCTACCGATTCTTGATGTGACAGCGGGTTCACTAAAGGAACAAATGGACATAACCTTATTCGAATAGAAGATGGAGAAGATATTCGATGGTTCAGATCACGTGGGCGACATTATCTCTTGGATCTCCCAACAAAAGATTATGCGAGAAGTTCACAAGTTGATGCAAGGGAAATTCGAGATGTCCATGATGGGTTAGATGAATTACGGGATTACAAGTCAAGCGAGTTCGAAGGGATATTCATCGCCAGCGAAGTAATACACAAGGAATCTCATCGCAAAGTTTTTGAGTTCAACACCGAAAGGAAGCGAATTCCAATGATGACCGGATTCAAGATGGATCCGGATGAAGATGGTCGAAACTAATCGGAAGGAGTATAGAGCTCTAATTGCATCTCTTTTATACCCGATCGCTGGACGGACTGCATACTTTTGTAGTAGGTGTATGTGCGATTTCAAGCAAATCCAATGCAAAGCCACCTAAAGCGACTAAGCGGATTCTCAAGTATCCAAGAGGAATTTGAACCTCGGTTTATTTTACCCATCGATGATAATCTAGAGCTTAGTGGGTATTCCGATTCAAACTACGGAGGTTGCAGAATCGTGAAGTCAACCTCGTGTTCATGTGGGCCGGAAATAAACCGATCTCTTGGTTTTCAAAGAAGCGGATATCGATTTGCGACATCTACTATCGGGCGAATATATGGTCAGCAGGAAGTCTGTTGTTCCCAATCGCTTTCTGGCTAAGTCAAGCGGTGAGGGATTACAACATCGAGCTAAGAACGCACCCATATTTCGGTGGCGATGAATAGTGTTGTGCAATCACCGAAACTCGTTTCTACATACAAGATGCAAGCATGTGGATGTCAGACACCATTTTATCAGAGATCATGTTGAAAAGAAGAATATCAGGATGGAAAAGATCCATACTGACAAGCAGAAAGCTGATATCTTAACCAAGCCACTAGCTGAGATGATTCGAGAGTTATGCAATGAGCTAGGGCTTCGGATCTTGGAGAAAATGCACCAGATATGGTCAAGGATTGATCTCGATTCGGTTGGTTAAAAGACTCAACCAAGGTTAAGTGGAATCAGTTGAGTTAGGAATCTCAATCGATTAGGATTTACATCAGACGAGGAGCCAATCAAGTTCAAGATAGGAAGAGCAGATCGTAAAGTCGAAAAGGTAGCCGATCTGAAGTTCAAACAAAGGGCGATCGACCAAGATATATCGTTAAGGGAACGATCAGTTGGAAGATTACTTTATAAGCCGATTAAAGTCTAAATCAACAAGCAAATCAAGAGTAAAGCTACTGGATCGATAAGTCGGAAGAAAAACAACACAAAGAATGGAATAACAGAGTTTTTCATTGATAAAGACCCGAAGGTCAGATTTACAAGTTACAAGTGATATCACAAGATTACAAATGCTACATCTATCTTCAAGTGGTATTACAAGTACAAGAAGACCCGGAGGTCGATACATAAACCATCAGCCCTAAGACAACCCTAGGCAGGGAAGGAGAGAGAGAGATTTTAAGAGTTGATGCTCACAGACTCTCCGACCCAGGGGGGCAAGAGAAAGCTTCTAGAATCTGAAAGCCTCTCTTAGAATCTTGGAGGAGAAAGCGAGAGAGCGTTGAAGGATCTTTAAGCTAGGAGCCCTTAGACCTAAAAAATCAATGGGCTCTCCAAATGCATTAAATAGGACACAAGTGCCCGAGGTTTGGTCACAAAGACCTATATGGCCATGAAAGTGTCTCATGCAAATATTGAGTTTGATACACTATGTGCATATCAAACTCATGTTTTGTTTCGAGACTAAGTCTGTTGATGCTAATATTGTCATCTCTATAGGCGCAAAGGTGCATACGGTTAGGAGAAGTGCCTTCTCATTTGCCTTTAGCAGATCCACCTCCATGGTGGTAAAAAGCTCAAGATTGATCGTATGTGAAATCTTAGATGACGACTTAAAGCAAAGGTGTGAAGGAACACACAGGTTGATCCGAGAATTTGTTTTTCATTGGAAGCGGGCTAAAGGTTCCCACCGAAGTTTCACCGGAAATAAGGAACTCATCGGAAAAGCATGAAGGATATGCTAAAGAAGATGAAATGGTTTATGATTGTGTTGTTCGCCTAACACCCCGTGCTATTTATAGAAGGGAATTGGGGGGTATAAATGCAAATTTTATCTTCTCAGAAGATCTTAAGAGAAATTTGCATCGACAACGCGTTTGGAACGCGCGGCTAATGGTTGATGAGTTAACGGTGTGATTAAATCACAGCGTATCTATGCCATTATTACGGAATGTCAAATCGTGCCGATTTGGGAATCGAGGCGATTTTTTGACTCCCGGGTTAAAGTTTTGTGGGAGTTGACCTCGATTAACGTAGATTATAGAAGAAAACCGAAGGATGAAGTTTTTTCGAAGAGAGGATCAGATAAGTGGCGAAGCGTTACATGCGAAGAATCTGATCAGATAAGCGAAGATATTGTTGGGAAATGCATGAGGCAAACATCAGATAAGTCAACAAAGTACCAGATCAGATCACCGTGGTAACTGATTGATTACAATATTAATCAGTCAGATACGCTCTCTTATTTATCTCTTTCTGAATATATTTATATGCGTTATTTATTTTAATTGATTTATTTTGCACTATTCATGACGCATGCCCTGCAAAGCTTTTAATGCGGATGGAGAAAATGTATTCAAAATGTCTTTATTACGATTTTTCGAGTCCGGAAAACTAGAAGACTATTCTCAACCGTGCGATCAAAATACTTTTTGGCCGACTAATCTCAGCCATCGATTTCAAAACACGGATACTTGAGTACTTTGGAAAGTTGTGCAAATAGGTTTTCCCTCGTTTTCTACAAAATCCAAATTTTATCTCAGAAAACCGCTTTCCACTACTTCGTCTTCTCAAAATTCTGAAAAGATCACATTTGTTTAAAATTCTCTGAGAATTACCTTCGAAATCATTTGATTCTACACTTCTGATTTTAAAATCCTTCGAATCAATTACTGGTAATTTCTTGTTTTAAATCATTTCCATGATCTAGAATTCTCTATGGTACCTAGGTTTACAAGTTGTATTTCTGTAATTTATTTGATCTAAACGCTTATTTGCAACATTGATGCTGAATTTTTTTTTGGATGAATTTATTGAAATATCTTACTCAAACTAAACATCAATCGCATATCTTCTGAAAATGGCACATCTTGTTTCAAAGAGGGACAAGGGACAAGGAAAAAATCTTCGCCAATTTTGCATCGATGAAGAAAGACATCATTGATGAAAAGTACGTCGTCTTCAACATCACCTCGGATCCGGAATTCTTGGAAATTGCAGGTGCTTAAGAGCGTGTGGATCGGAACAATATTGCTCTACTCATCGTAACATCGTCACACCCACGAAGCCTGGAGTTTCTTTACAATCTGCAGATGGATGAAGACAATGATCTTGACCGATTTCTTGGTTGGCGGAATGGAAGTCGAAAGTGACGAATGAGGATCTACGAGAGGATATTCGGACTAACTCGAGGAAGCATCAATCCGAGACCTACACAACCTTTGAGGAGAAAAGGAGTTTCTTGAAGCCGAAATTTGTTGAAACCAAAGAAACACGGAGAACATGACTTAACGCCAAAGCCTCCTATCAAAAAGAAAGTATCGCCTTCTTCTTGAGATCGTTCATAAAGGTGATCATGTGCTCAACTTACGACCTTGATGCGGTCACTTCATACAAGATAAGTGTAATGGCGCAATAATCAAGAAGGCTTAGGACATCGATTGGTTGGGTATGGTCAAAAGCAAGACTTAGAAAAGACTCCGGAAGTTCGAGTGACCCAGAGCAATGAAGTGTGCTTATCTTGAAGTGCTCATTCATACACAAAATCTCTATCATTATGTCGGATAAGCTGCCACGCATTATGAATGGAACGAGAATGGAGCGAAGATTTATCAAGCCAAAGCACAAAGGCCATATTGGGCAAGGATGAGTCCTCGCTGGACAAGCCGATGAGGATCCGACTTATGTGCCCAAACCCAAGGGAGAAAAGAAAAGGAAAAGATAAGGCAAATTGCATTGTTTGAAGTCACGAGTGAAAAGGCCATTCAAGAGAAGAGGATGAAGAGGAAGGATCGCCAAGAAACCAGATGCTTTCAAATAAACGTCGGAAGAGAGTCTCATCTCCTCCGAAAAGCGCTCCAAGTTACGCCCAAACAAGCCCAGTGAGCAGAGGATCTGATGCAAGAAAGATCGGATAAAGAGATAGCGGTCCGCTCGAGCCCACTATCGGAATACGGAAGAACAGATGATCGCAGCAGAAGGAGAACTGGCCGGCGACGTAATTGGTGCAACCGAGGAAGAATCACCATCGATTCTCTGCCGCTCTAACCAAGATCTTCCAGAGAGCAAGATCGCCAACGCCCACTTCCAAATCACCATCACCCTTCTCGTAAATCATCACCTCCACCCTCTCCCCATAAAAACCTTCTCTCCTCACCCTCACCTCTCGTAACAAAATCTCCCACACCACCAATCAATGAACCCGATTCAGAAACCGAACACCCTCTACACGCCGAAACGAACCCGAACAACTAACATCCCAATCCCCAATCCAAATCCCAAGAACCCGAGAGAGTCGACGATCATGTGTCCATCTCATAATCCTTTCAACACCGAGCGATGATTTGCTTCACCGGCTCCCAGAGAGCCCCATCGTAAGAATAATGAAGCAACAGATCAAAGAGTATCTCTTTGGATCTATGCCCTGAATTGGATCAACATCCCGCATCCAAGAACAGATAGAAGAGATAGTGTTCGGAGGGATATCGATCGAAGAGCATTGAAGAACTTCGATTCTAATGACAACAACGGGATCGGACTTCTTTGTAGACTTAGAGTTGAAATGTCTACACAATCTTTGGGATTGAAAGTGTTGTTGAATTAGCATCGACGGCGATATCCGATGCCATTCGATTCACGCAGGTTTCAAAATTACCGATAATAAGGAGGAAACCGTTCAACCTCCTCATCATCATGAGGGAATTGCCGATGAACCAAGAATGGGTGCCGCAGATGAGACCCAATTTGGCAAGGCTTCAACATCTGAGCAGATTGCTAAAATGAGCTTTGATACCTAGATCATCATTCTAAGAAGATTCGAGGATGGGATCCAAGCCGCATTTGAAGACAAATTCAGAAGCGATCACATGAGATCCGATGAAGCGGTTTGAAGATGAGCAAGCAAAAAGCTAGTTGACAAGGAACGAAGTCACACCACCGGGATGCACTATGTCATCCTTTTTGAAGTAATGCAACTAGTATACCCTCTTCCGAGAAGCTCAAGCTCCAATCGACAAACTCTCGGGCCTGCATAGAGATGCTCAATCGAGATACTGTACTTTTTGGAAAGTGTCCGGGCATCCTTGGACAAAACCAACAATCACTTGGATATGGGTTGGAAACATTTTCTACCTTTCTACGTAAAAGGCAAGACAGAAATCGAAACTTCTCTCGACGCTTCTACACACCAAGACCTTTTCCGCCACCGCCCGTGACTACCTCTTGTTGTCGAGGAACTTGAGAGGAGATCTCACGCAATTAACAACTCGAATCAAGAAGATGTCCAACCTCTTTGATGCAAACCAAAAGGGAAGGAAAAAGAGTCCGGAAAAAGAGTCCAAGGAAAAGAGAATACGTAAAAATAGACTCAAGAAAAGAGAAGGAAGAAGAACGAGAATCGCATACGCTTGGTAAAATTTTCATCTCTACCAAAAACCATCAGATCTAACTTGCCACCACTCCACCTACCGATCTCGTTCTTCGAATAAAAGAAACCGTGGGAGCAACACAAAGAAAGAGATCGCTGAGCGTAAAAGTACTCTTTTAGAGATTACTACTAGAGTCGATTAAAATTGAAGACTTCTCTTCATCCTTTCGTAAAATAATGGAAGTCGATGATCGTGCCAAGAGCCTTTGAACTCGCTAAGAAATTAGTCAAGAAGAAGAACAAGATGAACCTCGAGCAGATCAAGAGGAAGAAAGGCAAAGGCAAGATGATGAAAGAATCATGAAGATCGTAGAGACAAGGCGACATTCTCCACCAAAGTTGGGATGACTTTAACAAGTTCAAGAGCAAAACAAGACAGAGAATAAGAGAGGCCGCAATTAAGAAGCGAGGTTAGCAGAGGCAAAGGGCTAAACATTGCCTTACATCCGGAAGGAAGAGGAAGACCCAAGTCGCAGCAGAGAGATTGCATGGGAGAAAAATGCCCTTCCAAAGACTCGTTAAAGGCATCCTTCGGTGGTAACGGCAAGATTTGCTTCCAGAATGGGATCAAATCAGAGGAGAATGGTTATGTGACGTCTACATCATGGAGAAGATTCCAATTCATCAAGATCAGACTGAAAATGATGATGAATTTTGAAACTGGTTAGAAACAAAATATCCAGACTTCTACCAGACAGTGATGACAGAAGGCAAGATCACGTCACTCATACCAGAAGCTCCACCCTTTGAACTACTCCTTCCCCTGCCCCAGGACAACAAGCTAGATCGATTAAATTCAAGAACATCTACTATGGACTAGCTAAAAAAGGAGAATCCATAGAAAAGATGATTTGGACAAGCTAATGCAAAGGATGTACAGGATGTTTGGCATCCCCAAAGAACTGCAAATGTTCAAGTACACCTGAAGAAGACAACTTGGAATCAGATGATAGGTACTCTCTACACTATTCTACAATGCACACACCTATCTGAATAAATCTTTCCATCCCACTGATTCTAAGACATTCATCTCATTGTCTTCTGAGGTATGTACTATTTGCATTATCTACATTTCCATTCATGGTATCTGTTTTTCTGATCAAGTTTTGTTAAGTGTTTTGGTTCCATCAAAAAGGGGGAAATTGTTGGAAATATGTAATTTAGTTTTGATAGAAGTTCAAAAAACAGTTGTAATAGGACCAGTCGGACTGTTAGTGATCGATGACTTTGATTCAGAATAAGATGACCAGCTGAAATGTATAGATAGCTGATGTAAAAGATAGGTCACATATTGAGGGGGAACTCAGTATGTATAGGTCAGGTCGAAGTATCGGATTACCCGAGAGAAGGTCGGATGATCCAAGACTAAGCTTAAATCGGAAGATAAGAAGTAAGAAGATCGGTGAAGACAAGAAGAAGAAGAACTGAAGACTCGGATGAACTCAAGACTCAGGATAACATCAAGACTCGGATGAACTGAAGACTCAGATAACATCAAGACTCGGATGAACTCAAGACTCAGATAAACTGAAGACTCAAAGATCAAACTCAAGACTCGGTCTGTTCAATACACCGAGGCTCGTGAGACACCGAAGATCAAAGACTCAAGACCTACTTTTCAGCAGAGTCCGTGATATTGAAGCTAAGATAATGTGTAAACAAAAGACTCAACATGGTAGATCGACCGCCATTTGATCAAGTCAACTCACACCGTGACAATCAAAAAGATACACCGGATAAGACGAATCCTCTCCAAAAGGAATATCAATCGCCTAACGGGCAAATTTCTTAAGTCTTCGCTGGCTTTTCAAGGAGAAAGCGACAAGTGCACAAAAAGAGTTTCGATAATACGGGATAATGATTAGAGACAAAAACGACGCTAATCATGCCGATGGCCATGCCGAAAATCGCAACACGTTACAATCATATCCTACAGCCTACCTAATATAGCCCGAAATTCAAATTGCTCTCCAACGCTTCTTGATTTTGAGGTCTATAAAATGGGATCATTCTTCATTTTTTGAAGAAGAGGTTCAACAAGTGAAAACGCAAGAACAAACACGGAGACATCGCAAAAGTTAAGCTAAAGCTACAACAAATCTCCACTCACAAGAACACTACATCTCAAGATTATTCTTAGAGTGTTCATCCCATGGTTCTTAGCAAGAAATCCTATCCACTAGCATTTTGGTTATCTAAAGCACCAGGATAGATTTCGATTTGGAACCCTCAATCATTTTTTACCCAAACGCAAGTTAGGTCAAGTCTCCAGAGAGTGAGAACTCATTAAACATCTCGCTATCACGAAAAGGATATAAGTCCAGGAGGGGTTAAGCTTGAGTGGGAACTTGGTAAACATCTCGCCATCCGAAAAGGATATAAGTCCCCGAAAGTTAAAGTAGGTTAAGGTTCCCCTGTTAAGGGAAGAGTGGACGTGGGGCGGGTTTTGTCCGAACCACTATAAAACGCGTCTTGGTGCATTTACTTGCTTTCTTATCGCTTTACACAAGTCACACACAACCGAAGTTTAAATCGCATACATATTCTAAAGTTAAAGTTCACCGCACCAAGCAATCGGGATCGATCGACCGACACTTTAGTCACCGGTTAAAAAATCGACTTAAGAATCGATTGATAAAACCGGTTTTTCACTAATGGTAAAAAACAAGCTTCCGCGACCATTCTGGCTTAAAATGACAGATATCAATGATGACCGCCCTCGAGCACTCAAGAAGATTGAACATCGCCTAAAATCGATACACTAACACTCGACGGGTAATCGGTTCACACCGATCCAAGATTAAAAGTTTTGAAGTCTATTCACCCCTCCCTCTAGACTTCCATCCTCACAAAACCGATTAAGGGACCTACACATACGCTTCGGGCCGGAAGCCTTATGTATGTAATGTTGTATTAGACCGGATATCTCGCTTTGCCATTGGCATGGTGGCAAGATATCAAAGTAACCCGGAAAGAACATCGACGGCAGATTAAAAAACACGAAGTATCCAAAAGAACTGGGATAGAATGTTAATTTATCACCAAATAGTCTAATCCCCATTGGCTTGGGACTCGGATTTCCAATCGAGACTTAGATTCCGTAAAAATCTACCTCTTATTAGTGTGTTTTGCATGGGGAGGAGTCATGACATGGAAGCGTCAATGCGCCGCAGATTCTACCATGGAAGTCGAATATGAGTTGCTATGGCGGCAAAAAGAAGCGGTTTGGCTCAAGAACTTCCTAGTGGACTTGAATGTAGTTTCAAATTTGCCTAGCGTAATCAATCATTTTATTGTGACAATATCGAGCAGGTTGCAAATTCAAAGGAACCAAGAGCCCACAAGGCCCACCAAACACATTGAAAGGAAATACCATCTTATACGAGATATCGTTAAGAGAGGGATATAGAGGTGGCCAAGATAGCGTCGAAGACAACCCAGCGAATCCATTCACAAAGTGCGGTCCTCTCAATACATTCGAGAGACATGTGGAAGGAATGGGTGTCAAGACCGTTTGCCCTAACTGGAGTATAAGTGGGAGAAATTATTAGGTTCGTAGGTGACATTAGATGTCTCGATTAGGAACTACACGAGACATGTTGTAGTATACTTAAAAGCGCATTTTGAGTATAAGTGGGAGATTGTTGGGATTATATCGAAAGTATGCTTTTACTTTGTATAATCAAAATCAATTTTGGACTTATTTATTGAAATAAATTGTCTATCATCGATGCTTTAAATATCATCGAATGTTACATATATTTTGCATAATAACTGTTTCAATAAATAGTACGTGTTACATTGTAGTTAATTTAGTGATATCGGATCACGTAAGATTAAATTAATACCCTTGTAACAAAAGTACACCATTCACTTACCTAGATGGAAATGAACAATCCATCGTGAAAGGTTGAAGTGTAAGGCTCGGATTGGCTTATCTTGACCAAGAGATTACACTAGTGCATGACCCGATGCATGAATGAATAGGACTACATGAGGACAAATTCTTCAGAACTGAACAAGGAAGAATTAGACCTCAGTGGTTCGTTATTTCTTAATCTTCGTCCCTTAAATAGGATCACGTGTAGTTGGTAACTATTGCTTTAACTTATCACGGGTAAAGAATCAACGATATTCAATACTTTTTATCTTGGGCAATATTATTTGTCACATGTGATTGCTAAGATTTAATACGGAGAATCGTGTGCAACTACGCTTGTTCGATTTGCCCCCTTGGGAGATTCATAAGCTTTATCATACCAAATCTTGCAAGTGGAACTAGTTTCCGATATGGATAATAATGTTGAACCGTTCCTTAACCAAGGACAAATGATATTAATTAATGGAAAACTATTTCAGTGGCTTGAATTAATTAGTGGGCTAGATAATCTTAAACACGGGAAATAACAACCGGGAGCCATATTGACTATAATATGGGTTAAGATGGATAGTGCAATATTAATTATGTAGTGGGATTAATTAATAATTATGGGCTTGAATAATATTGTGGCTCAATATTTATAATTCAAGATCCATTAGAAGGTCCAATCTTAATTCTCCTAAAGGCCCCCTAAGTAGCCCAACATAAAGTCCAATAACTGAAAAAGGTGTTTAAAATAAAATAAATATTGTTGCCTTATTTTTCCTCATAAACTCGAAAATTATGGATTAAAAGGGGAGAAAGATTTTCTTTGAATTTTGTTATGGAATGAAGATATGTATTCTTGGAATACAAGATTATCTCATTAAATTCAAGAAATCTCCCACTTGGTTATCCATATAGCAATTTTCAAAAATATTGAAATATAAAGGGCAAGAAAGATTTTCTTGATTTTCTTGAAAAGATATTATGAAAGATATGTATTTCTTGAAATACTAGAATATCTCATAAATTGAAGAAGATCCAAATCTTGGAATCTTGATCTATATATTTCGAAATTTCCATAACAAAGAGGAGTTGGGATTTTTGTGGAATATTTTAATTATGGAGAAAAGAATATATGAGATATATTCAAGATTTCTTGGAGATCAAGAAAAAGATTTTCCCATATTATTTTATCCTAAAAATTTGACCACCACTCCTCTATAAATAGGGGATGAGTGTTTCATTCCCAAGGACAATTCCATGTGCTGGAAAAATTAGTAAATCCACAAAGGTAGTGCAACAAAGTTTATTTTTCTTTTGTTAATTGTTCATGAGCATCCTACCACCCGGATTGTCGAAAGCAAGGATTAAGGGAATACTTGGGAAGGTTTTTCGATTGTGTTTAATCAACGAGGCCATTACCATTCCAAGAGGTACGCTCACGTAAACTCTCGAGAGAAATTTCGTCTCGCGTAGGATTTACGTGAATTGATTATATGCATGGTTTGTTGTTGAATTATTATTTGAATTAATATAGGATTAATTCATGCTAGTAATAATTGTTAGAATTAAATTTGTATTTAAATATTTATCCCGAATAGATCTCGTGCAACTTATTCCCAACACCAATTTGACGAGCGGTCAAATCATTTGACTTCATCTTAAACTCGAAAAGGCGACAGCATCTATCGAAATGCAATGGGAAGAATATCGTCTTTCATAGTTGTGTATGTCGATGACATACTCATTATGGGAAACAAATATCCCACTCATGCAAAATAGTGAAAGAATGGCTATCAAGGACCTTCACGATGAAGGATCTTTGTGAGGCCTTCTACATCTTAGGATTAAGATCCATAGGGATAGATCCAAAAGGATGTTGGGGCTATCACTACCAACCCACGAGATAAGGTGTTAAAGTGATTTACGATGGAGAACCCTAAGAGAGGTTCTCAACCCCGCATGTCATAGATAAAGTTGTTCAAGAAGGATCATTCTTTCGCCGGTTAATATCCCATGATGAAGGATATACCATATGCATCGCAATTGGCTCCATCATGTATGCGTGATTGCACAAGGCCGTATGTGGCCTCAAGAAGTACCATTGGTAGATACCAAAGAATCGGATGAACCCTCTGGATTGTTGTCAAGAACATTCTTAAGTACCTTAGACGTAGCAAAGATTGCTTCTTGGTCTACGGAGAACAGTCAGAGCTAGTTGCAACTGGCTATGCTGATGCAAGTTTCCAAACCTACTGTGATGGGCTATATTTTTGTTCTCAATGGTGGGGCGGTTAGTTGGAATAGTTCCAAATAAGAGACCACCGCAGACTCAGCAACCGAAGTTGAGTACATTGATCGAAGGTTGTCCTGGATAAAAGCAGTTCAAGTGAACTAGGGTAGTTGAAAAGCCAACAAATTCAATAAAGTTGTATTGTGATAATACTTGTGCGGTTGTGCAAGCTAAGGAACCGAGATCCAACAACATAAACAAGCATGTATCGAGACATTATCACTTGATAAGAGAGATAATTGCTAGAGGAGAGATAAATTTAGAACTTGTCCCCACGGAGGATAACCTGGCTGATCATTTCACCAAGACTTTGAGTGTTCATGTACACACTAGACATTTTGATGGTCTAGGGGTTAGACATGTAGGTGATTGACTCTAGTTCAAGTGGGAGATTGTTAGTGTCCTAGAGACAATCCATTTTAAGGAATAATGCTCAGATAATATTCAGTATTGATTTAATATTATTATTTATTTAATATGAAATATATGGCATTGCACTTATTAGAATATTATATTTGATTGTTTGTATTTGTTCTTATCTGTGTTCCCTTGAGTCACTGTTGTCATTGAGTGTGTGAGAACTCAGATGACCTAAGCATGATTCTCCAATGGCCCTAATCGAGGATCATCAAGAATGGGATATTGATGATACAATGGAGATTGGTGTGTGATCCTCAGATCATACTCTTTGAAAGTGTAGTAAGATCTCACTTGCTACGAGATACTAGGTATCTCATGATGGATGCACAAATACCTTAGAGGGTATTGGTATACCCATCCGAGAAACTGTTTGATGTAGTTCCACTATATGTGTTTTTGGTGTATCGATTAGTGGGCGATGCGATACTTATTTGACTTGAGGTCAATACGCACGAGATGTGTGGAGTGATGAACTTTGACCATGTTCGACGCTTGCACCCTTCCATGAGTAGATTGGCTTGGATTGGGTTCATCACGAAGTGCATGTGCGTGGTAGTTGAGCCAAGAAAATGATTCATTTCTCAAAGTGGATTTAGAGAGAATACTCATCTTCTCATCATAACTAGATCAAAGTCATTGGCCAATGCACGTCAACTTGGACTTTGAGGCCAAGTGTGACATAAGTGATCAATTATTGATTAGAGATAATATGATTAAGTTATTTGAATAGACACTTCATCATGTTCAAGACTTAATCGAGTATTCATGAATGAAAGGAGGAAATCGTAATAGCCCATGTTTCAGTTACAGGTAGTTGAACGTTTCTCGCAACGTACCTCATATATTGAGAATGTCTAATTTATTATCTACGGTTCAATTAAGATCATTGGTTTGACTAATCGCTCGATATTTGAGGGCCTACGGGTCACACAACAAGTAGTTCCTTTTTACGGACATAATTTGGTTGATTAAATGTTAAATCGATTTAATATTTAATTTATGGAGAATTAATTAATAATAGATTAATTTAAAATTAATTATTATTAATGTTTAATTAAATCGATTTAATTAAATAGGATTCCTAATAATAATATATGAAATATTATTATAGGATTCAATATATATGGAATCAAATCAGTAGTGCTTTTATATACATGGTAATTAAATTATTAGAAATTTTATGTATGAGGAATAAATCTAAGATATTTATTTTATAAGATTAGGTGTAGGTCCTAATGGGTTTAAGTGAGGGTAGAAGTCTAGAGGAGAGGGGTGAATAGACTTCTAAAACTTTTTTGCGATGAAAAGTGTGAATATGCAAGTCCGTGAAAGATGGTATCAAGGACCTTCATGGTGAAAGAATCTTGGTGAGTACTCGCTACATCTTAGGGATCAAGATCCGCGGGATAGATCCAAAAGGATGTTGGAGTGCATCACGGTCAACTACGTAGATAAGGTGTTAAAGTGATTTACGATGGAGAACTCTAAGAGAGATTCTCTATCGGCATGTCATGGATAAAGTTTTCTAAGAAGGATCATCCTTGCGGAATCCTATATCCCGCGATAAAGGATATACCATATGCACCGCAATTGGCTCCATCATGTCACGCTATGACTTGCACAATGCCAGATGTGGCCTTGGTCATTAAGACCTTTGGTAGATACCGGAGAATCAAGGTGAACCTCCTTTGGATTCTTTGTCAAGAACATTCTTAAGTACCTTACCAAAGATTGCTTCGGACTACGGAGGAGATCGAGCTAGTTGCTTGTTGGCTATGCTAATGCAAGATTTTAATCCGACCGTGATGATTACAAGTCAGTCGGGCTATGTATTCGTTCTCAATGTGGGGGGGTTAGTTGGAATAGTTCCAAACAAGAGACAATCAAGACTCAACAACCGAAGTTGAGTACATTGTGCGCAGCGAGGCTACCATAGAAGCTAACTGGATAAAAGCGGTTCTTAAGTGAACTAGGGGTAGTTCCTAGTGCCGGCGATCAATAAAGTTGTATCAGGATAACATCGGTGGATTCGGCAAGCCAAGGAACCGAGATCCAACATATAAACAAACATGTATCGGCGTTATCACTTGATAAGAGAGATAATCGCTAGAGGGAGATAGAGTTAGAATGTGTCCCCCACGGAGGATAACTCGGATGATCCTTTCACCAAGAGTTTGAAAGTGTTCATGTACACACTATGTCGAATTTAGAGGCACGTAAACACGTAATACATGAAAGCAAATGAAATAAAACAATTCACCAACAATGAACATATAATTGCATAAACGATTAGAATAATTATAACGAGAAACCTTACCAAAGCATTGGTCTTTTATCTCAAAGCATGAATTACCAAGTTTATCAATTAGGCCTATCATCATTAGCACATGAAGTGAAATTTTTTCTTCTTCAGCTAACCGACATCTGAACAGATCTCTCATCATTTCATAAATCTTAGAACAAGATTCTGAATAAAAGACATCCTTCAGATGCTTAAGCATCTAGAAGGGATCCATTTTCTCATGTTGCCTATGTTTATCGGGAGTCATGCCGAGCAACATCACATATCGAGCACGGGGAAGCATCCTTTGATGCTTCTTCCGAGTACTTCGTCAAACATGGGCGCCTCGGGGAACGATTCGTGGTAACCCGGATGGCGTGATTCAACACGTCTTTAATCTTTTTTGCTTTTAGCACCAAACACATGTTTCGTGTGGAGTCGTAAAAATTTAGCCTATGCAATTTGTTTGTTTCCAAAACACATCTCAATAATAGTTATACATTTCAACTAACCAAGAGAAATAAAATAAAATGAGAATTAAACACATAATTCATATGATCAATATTCAGCAATTAAAATAAACATGGCCTTTCTTTTGTGTTTATTTTGTCTCCATTATTTTCACATACTTAACGACCTCATCGGAAAAGTACGAATTTATATCAAATATAAATTATAATAGACTAAGATCCACATTACTACTATCATAATTCCAGCTAGGGTTGATCATTACAATAGCATAACTCGTAGGTATCCAAACCAATTGCAAAACTGGATTCTTTAGTTTGTTTAACCTAGTTTCGATGCCTATACCCTTTGTTCCCCATGAGGCTACCTAAACAAAATTAAGTTGGTTTACAACCATCATGCGGCGACATTACATGTCCCTATAAAAGTCCCGTTAGATGTAGATCCGAGCAAAAGACGAGGGTCTTTAAGTACTCATTGTAACGAAATCTCCGGTTTACTTTTAATTTTGATGGAAGACATCTTATCAAATTAATGAGAAAACCATATTTTAGTGAGGAACGTTTTAAAGGCGGGGTATTAATTGCTTAATCGAGATCCAACATGTTAATCTACATCACGCTTGAGCAATTATTGAAGCCGCTTTACCCAAAACATGATTTACACGGACTAACAAATATTGGCGCTTTTTACCCAAAACAAGATTACGATCTGACAATTATTGGGCGCCGTCTACCCAAACAGTTATAATGCGGACTTTAAACGTTAACTAATTTAAGCGAGTAAACAAGTTAACAGTGGGTTTTAACAAATCCTTTAAAACGAGTTTTAAGTTCAATTAAAGATTCAATTTTAAGATTATTAAAGTTGATTAATTCAATTAAATGTTTTGGTCCAACTAAATTTTAATTTCAGAATTAAATCTAATTAAATTCAAAAATTGAGCTTTTTGTTTATTTTAATCTGGGGCTCGAGGTGCAATTTTAAAATTTTTTAGGAGCCACATCTCAAATTAAATTTGCAAAACAGCCCTCCTACATCATCACCCTTCCAAATCGAATCCAATCCGAAAATCCAAATACCCAATTTTCCCAAAGATTCAAAATCACATCACAATTAATCAAATTAATTCATCTATTCAATCAAACCAAGAACCAAGAAAATTGAAACAGTCCAGGTTCATGTCGAAGAAGTACAGAAACGACAAGGCGACGCGATAAGATTCGACCCGGTGAGCCAAGCGTGGGTCGCCCGACACCACGCCTAAGCGTATGGGCGACCCATCGTCATTTCAGACGAAATGGAAGGGGGTTGCGGTCACCCTTTGAGCGATCTGGTTGAAACGGATCGAAAAACCAGGGAAGCGAACGAGTCGGCGGTGCTTCGCCACTGACTCTTCCTAAATCCAGTTACATGTCGCCTTGAAACTCGTCAAGACGAGCATGACGGTCAAGCCCCCGAAAAGTGCCTGCCGATTAGAGTCAAAATCGAGAGAACTGGCCGTGAACCGCCATGAATCGAGGCAGAACGACGGATACATCGAATGCATCGAATTATGTCAAGGGTTTCGTGACAAGCCATGAGGCGCTGGGGCTCAAGACTGGCCTTCAGCCGACGCGGGGCGATTACCACCGCCGAGGAGATCGCAGTGTCAGGCGGGCGGAATTCAGGAAGGAAAACCCTAGTTCCCGGTTTAAACAGACAAAGGGGACGGCTTTAACGACCAAATAAAGCAAAAAAGGGTGCGGTTTCTAATCGCAGGCCTCCTAATCGATTATTAAAAAAAATTAATTTTAAAAAAATCGACTTTAATGCAATAAAAACAAGAGCTGAAGCTCGATACCATTTGAATTTAGAAAAGACGTAATTTAATACATGACAATTTGAAATAAACAATTCACCAACAAATCTAACATATAATTGCATAAACGATTAGAATAATCATAACGAGAAACCTTCAAATGATTCGGGTAGCAGTATTTCTCAACTATGGTATCCACGTAATCCGTGACGAGACTTACAGATCTGCCCGGTGTTGAATCGATTTTAATTTGCTAGGAAAATTCATAATCTAGATTTTATGGAGAAACTAGGTTTTTTCTTAAAACAACAAAGTAAATAATGAATCACGGATGTTATATATATAGGGAGAGATTGGCTTAAATCTTAAGCAATCTTTATTAGGAAGATAATCCCTAATCTTTCAAAACAAATCTCAAAGATATGTTTTTTCCTACGGATATTTTCCTACAATAATATTCCATAATATTGTTTTTGGGATTCCTATTTAATTAAATCTAATTTAATTAAATAGTAATAATAATTAATTCTAAATTAATATATTATTAATTCTCCATAAATTAAATATTAAATCCAATTTAATATTTAATCAACCAACCATAATCCGTCTTACTGGAGTTACTTTGTTGTGTGACCCGCTTAGGCCTTCGTATATTGAACCCGATTAGTCAAATGAGCGGTCTTAATTACTGAATGTCATCGAGACATTCTCAATATATAGTGCAGAAGCGTGCAACTACTGTGGCATGAGCTATTACGATTTCCTCTCTTCATTCCACGAATACTCTATTAGTCTTGAACATGATGAAGTGTCTATTCAAATAACCCAATCAATTTATCTCCAATCACTAATTGATCCTTTATGTCACACTTGGCCACAAAGTCCAAGTTGACATGCATGACGCTAATGGTTTTTGATCGATTTATGATGAAGATGAAATATTCTCTCTAAATCCACATGTAGTGCGTATTGACCTCAAGTCGAAAAGAGTATCTTATCCCACCAACCGAGACATCGGTAGACACATAGTGGAACTACATCAAATGGTTGCTAGGATGGGTATACCCGATACCCTCCCCAGGTATTTGTGCATCTATCATGAGATACCAAGTATC